>JAHHUM010000938.1:0-434413 GCA_036173005.1 Crenichthys baileyi
CTCATTTTCCAACCCGATAGGCAGAACAAAAAAAACTTCTAAACCTGGGGGTTAGGATTTTTGGGAAATGGATATGATCAAGAAAACATGACATCAACTTTAAATTTTTTGTGAGGACGTGTGTGCAGACCAAGATTTTTGCAATACACCAACAATAACCAGGTTTCTCTTCCATTCAGGAAACGGTCAGACAAGGAAGAGGAAAAAGGCTTTCACACCAAACTTTGGGAACGTTTTCCATGGCCCAAGTCTCATTTCGGGCGGATAACGTCGCGTAAAACCCCCCTAGGCCTGAAAACGGTTGCAACGCCATCTGGCGGGTTTTTTTTGGTCCTTGGCATTTTTCACTAGTTGAAGCAAGCCGGCCGCGTACCAAAAGCAGTCCCAGCTCCATCTTCTGGATAAAACCCTGACTCCCCGGAGGTAGCTGTTGGGAAAGGGAGAATTTCCCCTACACTTTAAACCCAGGGGTTTTTTTTCCCCACTCCTCTTCGAACTGCATACAAATGACTGTTTACAAAAAATATTTATTTCCCTTTTATATTTCTGTACCAAATTTCCTCATTGAGAGCAAAGTGGACCTGGAGCCAAATTCCTCACTTGTGTGCACAAACTTAGTGAATAAAGCTGATTCTGATTCTGAATTTCAGATTGCATCCACCTTTTTATTAACTCTGTCCAGCTTCCCTATCAGTGGTGAAGAAAAGTATCCCCACTGCATGATGCTACCACCACATTTCACAACAGGTTGGCGATTTTAGAGTGATGTGCAATATAGTTTTTTGAAACATTTAGTTTTGGATGTTAGGTGGACAGTCAAGTCTTGGTAGGTTTGCGGTTGCACCATACTCTGTATTTTCAGGTATTTCAGGCATTTTTCCAGCCTTTTCCGGCATTTTTGAGGCACTTGAACAGTAAGATCCATGAGATGTTCAGTGCTTGGAATAGTATTTTATAACGTAACCCTTAAAGTTTTCCACAAACTATCTTTAGTAAAGGGTAAAGGGGGCTGAGCATAAATGCATTTTTATAAAAAAAAGAAGAATTGAAAGCCATTTTTTTTTTGCTTCCACAGTTATGTGCTGCTCTGTGTTGGTCTGACACATCAAACATCAATGCAGTAAAATAGGAGACAGCAATGTGACAGAATTTGAAAATGCACTGTATATCGCTGTTGCCTTTCTCTGTTTTGTTGCTTTGCATCTCATCAGTTTGTTGTTTCCATTTTTTAACATGCAAACTCATGTTTTGGGAAGAATAATCCTTTGCTCCTTTGAAAGTCTTATTCATGGCAAACTTCCTTATATTAAGATGAGAAGCAATACAAAAACTGAGCTTTCCAGAATATGGATTAGTGTCTTTAAGGGGTACAAGGGTCCAGCTGGGAATAACAGCAAAGCAAAACAAGAATTTCATGCAGCAGAGTTCAGCCATTGGCAATGATTCAAGCCCCAACAGCCAATTACTTCATCACAATATAGATTTTAGAACAAAGAGTAAAACATTTTTTTATTTTGTTTTTATTTTTATTTTCTTTTTTTACTATACTATGGTATTTACGATGATGCAAGCCCTTTCTGTCCTAACATTGTCTTTTAGGTGACCTCGGAATGGCCACATGAGATGCTGATCGATCAATCGATCCTTTCATTTCTGGATGGAAGTCATGTGTAGTCTTATGAATTTTCATGATGATACAAACTCCACATTATTATTTTTTTATTTAAATCATCTTTTTGAACAGTACCTGTTATATATTCAATTCAATTTAATTCAAAAGTATTTTATTAAATGTTGTGGTAGCTCATTTTATATAGGTTTCTTCCGAGAGCTGTTGCAGACGCTGATGACTGTGGGCGTAAAGGATCTGCCCACAGAATTTATTCATTTATTTTATATGAAATAAATACTGACACAAAATTATTGCTGTAACTAAGAGCAACTAGAGTATAAATCAGTCACTTCTGTAACAACTGTTTATAGATGTATTTGGTATGTTCGCAGAACTGAACATAGTGAAAACCTCAGCTCATTATAAACTGTTGCTCACAGACAGTATTTCACCCCTAAATCAGGAAAAAAACAGTCTCTTCTTTTTTTGTAAAACAGAAATTGCAACTTTATCTTTGTAGAATTGAAAATTGCCTCTCCTCTCCCCAATAACAGTCTGAAATACGTTTGGGAGATAAAGAACACACACTACTTAACTTTTGAGGAACAGATGTAACAATGGGGAGCTTGCATACCTGCCAAGATGACAAGTGCAGTTTGTAATTATGAGGTTCCAGGAAGTGGTGTTTTTTTTATCATTATCTCTGTCTTCGTGACAGTCAATCTTTCATGGTGGCATGCATAATTGCTATGACTGATGGGGTGAGGTTGTGGAATTGATCTGGGGAGTGATCTGCATTGCTGCTATTCTGCTCCACTTGTGTCCTTCCCTTCTGTATTTGTGTCTCAGACTATGATTTTCTATCTTCATCCAGCATACAGTCTCAGTGGCTTGTTATAACCTTTGATACAGCTTCGAGATCTAGCCCTTTCCATTCACTGTGAAACGGCCAGCCCCTTATTTAGTCAGAATACAAGTCATGTCAACAAGCAAATCTGCTTACATCTGGGATACATGTGTGGGGAGAGAACTAACAGCTTAATTTGTTTTTACTTGAAGCAGATGGAGTGATGATTAAGATTCAATTTTAAAAGTTCAAAAAAAATTTGAAGAGCACAGGAGTGAAAAGGAGAAAATCAGGGGACAAGGAAATTTAGATTTCACCGCACTGCAATACAGAGCCTTTTACCTCGAAACAAAAACAAAAATTTTTTTAGGAAAAGATTTAACATTTTGCAGATAATTTCTCTCTCAGGGCAGTGTTATACATTTATACTACATGTTGGAACATATTATACTCAAAGATCAAACAATTCACAACCAAGAAATATAGTAAGAGTCAGTCTGACTCATTACACGTGATCATCTTTTGCATTTAAAACTTAAATGCACAATAAACCTAACCTAAAAAGAGTGTGTTACAGTAGTTAGATCATGTTTTTATTATATTGTTTAGGCAGTTTAATAAACAAATTCAGAAAGGTTCAGCATAAAAACCCGTGCTTTTTCAAACAAAAAATTTAAAATCTTAATGAGCCCGATTACAATAGGAAAGAAATTATAAAAAACCAAGGGGGTTTTTTAAAACCCAAAAGTATTTAAATGTTGGATTAAAAAATTTTCAGTAAAACATCAATTTTTTGATTTTTTATTCCATAAAAAAAACATTAAAAAAAAAGTTTTATCTTAAGACAGCTCAATTTAAAAAGACGCACTTCAAAAGTTTTTTGACCCCCCATTTCAGTACATGTTGGTTTTTCAAAAGCACCCCGAAAGATTTTAAATAGGTCTTATTATAAGACTATTCATGCCCTTATTTTGTACCACAAATAAAGCCAATTTAAAAAGAGTCCAAAGCTACAATCTCTTATCTTGTTTTTATTGGATGGATCTATGAATGTGCAGCTTTCCCCTTCTTTCAGTTTGCATGTCCCTAGAGCCCTTCTGTGCACTCCTCAGGTTATGGTTCCTCCTGCTTTTTGGAGGGTAACAGCATCAGTGAACACAGGAAAACTTTTACCATAAAGTGTAAATGAAGATTTCCTAGCAAATATTTTTTTTGTGTAAAATGAATGCAGTCTTACCTCCATTTTGTTCAAGGGAGAGAGAGGGGAAAGACAACACAATACAGGAAAACACAACCACTCCATGATCCTGACATGCAGAGACTGCTGCACAGTTTAATAACAATAACTGAATCCAGAGGCATTATAAATGAAAGGCTTAACCTCTTGCTTAACCTCTTAAGCTCCAAGGGGTTTTTGTGAAGTTTGTGCTTGAAATAACATGCACAAATCTAATTTAGTTTTCCCCAGAAATTACAAACTCTACTATTTAAATAACCATTATGGTAATATTTCTGTTTTTCAATTGTGGGTGATAATTCTGGTATTCCTTTGCTGCTGGCTGAGTAAATCCTGGGTGGATAGTGACAAAAAGGATAGTTCTGGAATCTGAGATTTCTGCTTTCAGCAGACATGCTGGTTGTATGTGTAAAAGCTGTGTGGTGAACAGCTGAGACCAAGTTTTGCAGTGATGCCGTTTTGTGGAGTTTGTTTTCTTCCTGATTCAACTGCTTGTAGTTTCAACTGTTTGGTGTTCGTAGAAATGGTTTAAATTAGTTTTTAACCAAGATTAAAATGTTTCTGTAGATACAAAACATATTTATGTTTAACTAAGGGAAATTACAGTAATAAAAGTAGGAAGAAAACTAAATTCTTCCCCAGTACTGGGGTTTGGGGCCAAAGAGCAATTATTTCTGCATGGATTAAAAAGCATTATTAATTGTAATGCAGGCTATTGCAATTAGACTCTCAATAACCATCCCTCTTTTACTTATGCAATATAAGCATTTTATTCTCCTGTTCTTCACGCTCTTCATTAGAGCAAAAAAACAAAATTCCTTTCTCAGACTCCTTCAGCATATATTATTCCTTCCTCTTTGCTATCCTTTTTTGACCAAAAGCAAAACCGTTCAAACTTTGCTTGTAATTCATTTTTAATTTGTTTTTAACTCTATTCTCATATCTATAGCCTTTTTTCTCTTTTGTGTCATGCTGCCTTGACCACCTACATATATCTGTCTGGTTGGTGGCCTTTTGCTCCCTTATAATCCTCTGACCTTCTGTGCCTCCTGCAGGCCAGCTTGCACTTGCCAATCAGCTCTTTGACTGCAGGACTGCTCTTCATGCTGGCTGAACAAATGTTTGGGCAGCTGATGGAGCCCTGGACATATGTCTTGCTGGACTGTGGGTACTGACATGGAACATATAAAGTATTGGTAGGGTTTTCTTTGGAATTAGCTAAGGATAGCCAGCTCTAATTCTTCTATAAGTGGCAGCGTTTTTCGTAAAATTTCCAGGGTGCTCTTACTAAAGAGATCTTCAAGTTTATTTTCCAATTAAATAAAGATTTTGATTATTTCATAATAATTATAATAATAATTATATAATAATTAATAAAGACATTTGCAGCTTAATTAATTTCTTCATGAAGAATGAGCCATTAAATTTGAGATTTTGTATCAACATTCACTTCCTCCTAACAGCTCTAAACCTGTAATAAAATAATCTACTGATTTGAGAAACTGGAAATCTGACATCCCATGCATAGAAGCAGCTACAAATTCCCCTTATTGAGTCTAACAATGTGTTCAAGGTCTAAACTATACAGGAAAATATCCTTTGATTATTGATGATCTTGTAAAATATTTCGAGCTCATGTTATGCTTGATAAGCCAAGGTGATTAAAGTCAGCATCCCAACTGTAGAAGGATAACTTAATGTTATAAAGACTATAAATGAGTAACTGGAGCTGTTTGCTGATTTACTTTTCATGCAAATCTTCATTTACTTGAAATGTAGCAATATGTATGGTTAAATAAGACAATAAAACATCTTCAACCCAGCAAGCAGCAATCTCTAATTTCTACAGTTCGAAAAAGAAAAAGCTTCAGGTGAGTGAGAGCATAGAGAATATAAATCCTTCATGATATAGACGTAAGTCTGAGATCAGCATAAAAAAACGCTTGTGAAGTGTAGCTTGGCAGTTAAAGTAAGACCAAATGACATTTTATTAATGTGTAGGGCCTAATACATTTTTTCTCAAGGAATTTGATTATGTAAAGCTGTAGTTTCAAACTACATATGAAGTTATGTGCTTGCTCTGATTTATCTGACTATGGCACCGAGTTCAAATTAGAATTGTTTTAATCAGCTGACATAATAGTGATCATAATGGTGACTGTGAAACTACTTTGAACTGTATGGTATGGTATTAGTGTGGGAGCTCAACAGCAACAGTACAGCATTTACAATGAAAAGAAATAATTCCTTCCCAGAGATCATTTGACATACAGTTGCATCAGTTGTTTGCATAAATATGAAAAGACACCTTTTTACTTACTGTCTGACATTAAACCAGGCTGTTTCCCATTTTAAATCAGTTAAGATTGGCAAAATTATTTCTATTTTCTTAATGCCAGAATTATGAGACCGAGGATATTGGAATTTTTGATACTTTCGGAAGTTACAATTTCTAAGACAACTATACTTTAAAGTTACATTATGACATTAATCTATAGAAATCAGGCAAGATACCAAGAGAATTATAAACCTCAACAATTTCAATCTCATCCACAATTTCAAATGTACAAAGACACTAAGTTCATCGGTTATTTAATACATTATATTATACATTTAATACATTATTATACAAAACTACAAACTCCATGAGAATGTCAAACAATCATGTCGTTCAGGAAGGAAATATGTTCTGTGTCTCAGAAATGAACTTGTTTTGTTGGGATATGAGGGTATAAACCCCCAGAGCAAAAACAAAAAATGTTATGTAGGCACTGCCTAAAGCTGGTAAGTGAGTGAGAGACAGTCATTATCCACAGTGAAACAAGTCCTTCACCAACATGAACTGAAAAAAGGACCATGTCAACGGTGAAGTACAGAGACCGAAGCATCATTTTGTGGAGCTGTTCAGCTGCAGTAGGGGTTGGTGCTCTTGACAAAATGGCATCATAAAGAAATAACAGTATGTGAAAATACTGAATAAACATCTAAAGACATCAATTAGGAATTAAAGCTTGGGCACAAACGGGTCTTTAAATGGACGATGTTACTAAGCACACTGACAAATTATTGACAATCAGGCTTTCGGAGAATAAAGTGAATGGTTTTGAGGGCCTTAACAAAACTCTTATCATGATCTCCAAAGACTTTGGGGCAGAGCTAACAAGGCGTATTTGAGCAAGGCAGCCTACAAACCTGACTTAGTGACTCAGTTACAGTTAGTTACTCAGTTATTGTATCTCTATATCTCACTAAGCAACTCCACTTACAGTGCTTACATTACTTCTAATGAAATTAATTACAATACTTGATAATTAAGTAGCCTTTGAGTCTTGTTTAAAACAGCTGAATAGCTTCCAAAGAATAGTTGTTATTATGATCTTCCGAACAATTAGTTAGACAGTAACAACATAAAATTGGTTCTAACAACCTCATTCAAAAACACGTAAAAATACCTTTAATAACCTGCTTTCTTGACCTCTGCTTTAACAAACAATTCACACTCAGAATGAAACTTCATCTTCAGTTAGATCCATCTATGTTTTTGTCATATGTTGTAAAGCTGAAGGAATACCAAGGAAAGGTTGGTGCCAGAGAGTTTATAAAAGTTTGGAACATTTTGGCACAATCTTCAGCTTCTGATCTTATTCGATTAAATTATTTGTTGACTCATCTTCATGCTAGAATTTTGTATTAAAAGAAGATGAGAGGACTCTGCAATGAATGTGGGGGCTTGGCGAAGCTGCTCATGTGGTCTGATGGGACAAAAATTGAGCTTTTTGGTCGAAACTCCACTCGCCATGTTTGGAGAAAGAAGAAGGATGAGTACATCCTTAAGAACACCATCTCTGCCATGAAGCATGGAGGTGGAAACATCATTATTTGGGGATACTTTTCTGTAAAGGGGACAGGACAACTGCACTGTATTGAGGGGAGGATGGATGGGGCCATGTATTGGGAGATCTTAGCCACCAACCTCCGTCAATCAGTTAGGGTATTGAAGATGGGTAATAGCTGGGTCTTCCAGCATGACAACGACACGAAATACACAGCTTGGACAACCGTCAGAAGCATCTCCAGGTCCTGGAGTGGCCTAGCCAGTCTCCAGACCTGAACCCAATCAAAAAATTTTGGAGGGAGCTGAAAGTCCGTATTGCCCAGCAACAGCCCCGAAACCTGAAGGATCTGGAGAAGATCTGTATGGAGGAGTGGTCCAAAATCCCTGCTGCAGTGTGTGCAGACCTCATCAAGAACTTCAGGAAATGTCTAATGTCTGTAGTTTCAAACTAAGGTTTCTGTAACCCACTGTATTTCTTACTTAGTTACTCACCCATTCATTTTCTCACTAATACTAATACTAAAAAAACTAGATTGTTGATTTTAGTTTTTAATCTTTGTTATCAATAACTTATAGAACTTGAAGGGAACTTTAGCACAATGAAATACCATCTTGCTGTATTTCATTATTACTTTTTTATTCATTGGTTGTTGGAACTGACATTTTAGTCTCTATTATTAATCTTCCTTTTGAAAATTTCTAAATCTCAGCAGGATAAAGCAGTGCATTGATTTTTCATTTATTTGTAAAGCTTATATTCTGTATGATACTAAAAGGACACATCACTAAAACAGAGCGTGTAAGCTTAATGCATCCTTGACAGGACATATGAGTTTGTCCACACAGGTTTCCTAAAGTTTATGTGTGATTGGTTGACCTCCTCCGACCTGATTAGTACAGCTTGGAAAATAAATATTCCACTGAGCTGGAGTTAATGGACTTCACTCAACAATGGCCAGAAAGTTATTTTGTCCCCTCTGGAAGACTTTGATTGCCCATTCCCTGAGTTTGTCTGCATCAAGGTTTTTCTCTACAATCTGTAAAATTGCTGTAAGATTTCAACCTTCCTTTTTATAGATAATGTGGTTTTGTTGGCTTCTTCAGGCCATGATCTCTGGTGTACTCTGCAGCAATTTGCTTCTGAGTGTGAAGCAGCTGGGATGAGAGTGCCCCCTCTGGTTTTAAAAGGAGTCAGCTGAGGTGGTTTGGGGCATCTGATCAGGATGCTGTTGTGATTATTAATCTGACAATATTATTTAATATTTAATATTAATATTTTAATATTTTATCAAATAATATTTCGGTCTGTTAAGGGTTGTCCTGTGAATACCAGCCCAGTAAGGGCGATGTATTAGGACCAAAAATTGAAAGGGGGGAAACCCAAGCTCTGACATTATTGAAAAAAGCAATTTAAAACCTTTCACACACATGGAATGGGAAATTTACACAATTTTTTTAAAATACAAAAAATTTTTTACCAAAAAAAAAAGCAAATCAAAGTTTAAAACCCAAATTTTAACAACAAATCTTTACTATGCTAAAAAAAATCCAACTAACCCACCCCGCAGAATTAAAAAAAATAAGGGAAACTAACGGGCTTTTAAAATTTTAAAAAGGGTTTATTAAAGATGATGAAAAAACTGACCCGAAAGAGTGATGCAACTTTTCCTGGCCCAAAGTTTTTTGTTTGAGAACCAAAGGGTTTTTCTTTTAAGAAACTGGGGAAAAGAAGTTAAGTTGGGCCCTTGGGGAACCAAATTTGACTAAATTTAGCAAATGTTTAGACAACCATTCACAATGAAGATTTAATAAAAATTATTTTATCAAAATAATTTTTTTCCAAGAATTATCGGTGAATAAAAAACCCAAACCCTTTTTGGGTGAATAATTTCTCAATGGGTCTAAAATTTTTGCCTTTTTTTTATTAAAATAATATTTTAAGAAATATTTAAAAAGGGAATATTTTTTTTTTTTTTAAAAAAGCCAAATCTTTTGGGAAATGGGGCTTAATTTGGGGGTTTATTAGTTATAATTTAGTAAAATCATGTTTAGGGGACATTATTACTAAATTGAAAACAAAAACCTTTCTGTTAAAATTTTTGTAGCAAAACCCGGGGTTCTTTTAAAAAATTTGCATTTAACTAACCCAAAAGGAAGGGGCCCATACTTACCACCCCGAACCAAAACAAAATACCCCCTTTTAAAATACCCGGGTCAATAAAAGGGGTTAAAAAAGCAAAAAAGAGGGGGACCCGGGGCTTTAAAGAGCAACCTTCTGTGTTTAAAAATCAAAACCCTTTTAAATAAAGGTTTTTCTTAATTTTAAAAACACTAACCCCAAAACACCCCAAATGGAAAACACGTTTGGGAGATACCTGCTAGCACTAAGATAGCAATTTTTTAAACAAAAAAAAACCAAAATTTATAAAATGGAAAACGTTAGATCATTTCATTTCCCAACTGTATATTATTATTCACTCTGCCCAAACCTAAATTGAAACCCTTTTGAGGAAAAGATTTTCCCCGGGCGGGGGAAGGTTTGAAGAAACGTCCACAGTCCCCAAAACGGTTTTGCTTTTTCTAACCTAACGAAGCTGTGGGTGGGGGCCTTTTTCGGTTTGGGCCGGACCAAAACTGCACGTTACCGGTGATGCGGCGTCGTCCTTCTCTCAGGCAAGGAAAACCGCTTCACTCGGGTTGTAGAGACCACGTCTCTGCTGGGGACTTTTCTCGAACACCGTGTGCGTCTGCAGGGCTCGGAGAGAGAGTCAAGCCAGGCGTGTACCTTAATTCCCGTTTTTTATGAATGAATACTGGGTACACAAACAGTCATTCACTCATACTTATCTTTGCATATGATCGGTGATCATATGAGACTCTAGGATCCAGTTTGAAGAGTTAAGTCTTTTTGCCAGCAAAAAGACTTCAGTGCGCTGTGTGTGCTCCTTGTCCGATCGTCAACCGGCTTGGAGAGGTCGGCTTGTGGGAGAGGGGGTGCTTTTATACAGCCAGTGGCATCATGGGAAGTCTTCTGTTACCCTCCTTTTCCCCTTCTGAAGTTGTGCTGAAAGTCTGTTAAATGCAATTTATTTTGAAAACTCCAGAAGAGTTTGTACCGGAGTTTAATGTTGAAATCCATGGCTTAGGGTTCCAACAATGCCCTCCGGGCGCCTCCCTTCAGACGTGTTACGGGCACGCCCCGCTAAGAGGTGATCCCAGAGAAAACCCAGAACTTGGTGGCCTGTGAATGCCTTGACAACGCCCAGAATGAGCTAGGGGATGTCAGTGGGGACAAGGATGTCTCCTGGACCTGGAAACAGGTCCAGGTTGCCTCCTGGACCTGTTTACCCCGCGACCCCATCTTGGATAAGCAGAAGAGGATGGATGGATGGATGGATGGATGGATGGATGGATGGATGGATGGATGGATGGATGGATGGATGGATGGATGGATAGATGCATGGATAGGTGGATGGACAACCTAAATATATTGTGAAGACATTTTGTTTGTAGTGTGTACAAGTCTTTTCAGACTAGCTCTCAATATTTATCTCTGGTGCAACTGACCTTGGAAGATATAGATAGATTTACAACAGTAGGCGGATGCTGAGTTATATAAATGGCTTCAAATAGATTTTGATTAATTTTAAGAAGTTCTAGTTATTTTGGAACTCCATAAGCATGTTTAAGTGAGCAGTACATGAGATTAAAGCGTAGCTCCTCTTTAGTTACATTGCTGAAGAGACAGAAAAATCTTCTTAATCATTATTTCCAGTTGATGTTGTCACCAAAAGTAAAGTGAGACTCAAAATACGCTTCAAGTCTGAATACAGACCTTTAATGTGCATTGCTAACAAGTAGTCATGCAGTACATGCTTGTAATTACCTTTATACAAATAATATTTGAGACCAATATCATGTCTTCAACACCTGCCACGCTCTTTAATACGGGATGAATGAGGCGAGTCACTAATGGGTGTTTTTTTTCCATTGAGAGTGGTGGAGAATAAATATAAAAGCTCTTTACGTTTCTTTTATGCTGTTGTTCTGCATGCTCAGTGAAAGTGTTTTAGCCAATGTATCAAAGCATCTAACACAGAGCGGGTTACTGTAAACACACAATAATCTCCTACTCTTTAGAAATATTATATTGTCATTAGATAAAGGGTATAATGAATTGTTTTTAATTTCATTTGAAAATTATCAGGATTCTTTTTTTTTCATAAAATCCTCTTTCTTTATTCCACCACTTTAGCTCTTTTTGCAGTTTGAGAACTATGCCATGTTTTTCTGTTATTGCATTGCCCTTCATCTGTTCTTCTTGTACAGTTTGTAACAGATTTATCTCATGAATGCCAATGTAAAATAGGTTACCACAATCCGATGATTAATAAGCAGGACCTCATCTGGCCTGGTAATGACTAATCAATTCTTAAAAATATAAGTTTTATACTATAAACACCAGCTCACCTGGTGGGAAAATAATATGGCTCAAGAAAAAGATTATTGGAGCATATCGTGTATAACGTCAGATTAATTAAGACAAATTCTAAATCTGCTTAACAGAGCCAGGTGATAAATATTGTTGCAATAATAAAGTTGGGAAACAATTTTCCTCTGTGGTCGGCTTAAGATTTATTACCAATGCCAAATTTAAAAGGTCATAAATAATAATTTGAGATTTTTGAAATCACGTTCTTAAAAGCATGAAAGAAGGCTGGAGAAATCTAATAATTACAAACTTGGAAATAGATATGTCTATCACAATAGCTTTTGTGCCTATTGAAGTAATTGTTCCTAATTTTGACTACACTGTTAAAAAAACAAGCTTTTCAACTGCATTGCTCTCATTGTGCTTCTAGTCACACTACTTTGATTAGGCATAGGTCAGGATTAGCTTGTTTTTAGTTGCAGTGTTTCATCAGCACAGTTTAAAATATTCAATGTGTTATTTAATATAATCTATTCATGCACTGACATTTTCCTGGGTGAGTTTGTTAAAAAAGGTGTTCGACCTCACTTCCACCCAGAATGCGCCCTAGATACTAATGCTGGCTGACTGCATTTAAGTATTTGTGCCACTACAAGTCCCCTGAATTTGTTTATTGCAAGGTTTGTCTTTCACATTCAGGATATTGGAGTTATTATACCCACACAGATCTTTCAGTTGAACGTAATGTTCAGTATTATGGAGTGAATGAGAGCTCACTTTTCACCTTACTTAGCAAAATCTTCTGTCCTTTCCTTTTACTGTCCTTGTGTCTGTGAAGGCATTATCAGAATCAGAATCCTCTTTATTGGTCAGGTTTGATGCACAAACAGAGAATGTGACTATTAACATTTAAACTTTAGAGGAAATAAAATTAAGAATAAAGGAGCAGTATACATGAATGGGTATAACCATTTCTTTACTATACAAAGGCAAAAAAAAGGCAGGTTGTGATAGTGAAAATATGCTTGTTTTGTTTCACAGCAAATTAGCTGACTGCTATCTCCTTCCACTCATACTGCCTATATAATTTTTCCCCAAGGGCTATTCTTAAGGCTGGCAATTTACCCAGAGGTCACAGCTTGTCCATCTAATGACTTTTATCTGCTTTACACACATTATAGCTCGTCTGTGATTACAGGCACATAAAGTACCACTGCCCTACTCTGCAGTCATCTGATACTTTTGGCATCTAGATACATAGAAATTTCACAACACTTAATTTCCAAGCAAGATGGCCATAAAATTATCATTTTTTTTTTCCAAATTTAATATTTTTCTAAATGAATGCCATTAGTAACATTTGTTGTCACTACATATGGTATTCATATTTTTTTATTTAATTGTTCATCCCTTAAAAGCAGTTTAAGCAATCATTTAGTGATAGTTTTTTTTAGCTTTGTTTTGTATCTTTTTAGAGGACTCAAAAATTACATTATTTTTTTTAATCAGAATCAGCTTTATTGCCAGGTTTGTGCGCACAAAGATGGAATTTGACTCTGGTACACTTTGCTCTCAGTGAAGTGATTATTTGACAATATAAGTGTAAATAAAAAATATCTATAAAATGTACATATATACACAAGTGACTTTACAAGAGATGATGACTACATCATTCTATATCGTTAATTATTTGCTCCACCTGAGTATGTTGCCAATTTAAGGATTTGCATAGACAAATTATGTATATCTATATTTTTTCTAATTTGTTTTTGTAAATGGCATTATTGACTTCAGTCCTCCCCATACATATTAAACATGCATGAATTTTCCTTAAATTCATGATTTTAGTGAGGAGGTGTCTGGTTTAAGAGATTCTGTTGTCAATTCTGCACAAAACTATTTTAGCATTGACAAAGACAGATTCTTAAAGCTATTTTTTAGGGTCAAAGAGAAGAAAAGTTCTGGCACTGATAGTATTGGATGACGTGTTCTTAAAACCTGTGCTTTTCAACTTGCAGATAATTTCTGCTTTATTTTCCAGACATCATTTAACCTGCAGAATTTCCCAAGTCTGTGGAAAGACTGAATAATTAAAGCAGTCCCAAAATCAAACATTTCAAAGTCACTTATTGATTTAAGACCAGTGGCTCTTGACATCTCTTGTTATGAAGGTATTTGAGAAATTGTTAAAGGAGATCTTGTTGGACATTGTGTAGGGCAAACTGGACACAATGAGTCCACGTGAATAGTATTTTATTTGAGCCCCTCTTTTTAGTGGGTCTCCCCAGGGCTGTGTCCTCTCACCACTTTTATTTGTTTTATACAATAATGACTGCCAGAGCCATCAGAATGGACACCACATTATTAAATTTGCTGATGATCATGTCATTGTGTCACTGCTTAGCAGAGAAATCTCTGAACCTGGCTTGGTTGTCAATGACTTTTTAAACTGGTCCGAAGAATCTTTTTTCAATATTAACATGAATAAAACAAAGGAAATGTGCATAGACTTTGGGAAAATTCCCACACTGATTTCTCCAGTAGTGATCAATGACCAAACAGTGGAGCTGGTGCCACAGTATAAAGTAAATACTTGGGTGTACTAATTGATGAAAACCTGGGTTCTGAGTCACAGGTAGATTGTGTGGTAAAGAAAGCACACCAGCGTATGCACTTTTATCGTAAACTTTTTTAATGTCAGGTCTGCTTTTATGAAGATGTTTTATTCTTATTTTATTGAATCTCGAATCTTACTGTTGATTTTATTTGTTGGTCACTTTCCGTCAAAAATAAGAATCACCTGCAAAGTATCCTAGCCATCCTCTGTGGGCAGAATTCTTCCTCTTGCCATCAGGACGAAGGTACAACATTCCATATTGTGAGATGAACAGACTGAAAAAATCCTCCATCCCCGCTGCTATTAGCCTGGTCAATTCCAGGTCAACACTGTAAGGACAAGTTTTCTGTGTGTGTGTGTGTGTGTGTGTGTGTGTGTTGTTTCCTGTCTTGGCATCACAGTGAGAACCATTTTCCCGATTTTTACCACAAAAATTGAGGAACGTTGGTACAAAAGTGAGGACATTTTGCTGGTCCTCACGACCCTTTTTGCTAAAGGGTTTGGTTTAGGACTAAAGGGTGAATTGAGTTTAGGTTAAGGTTAGGGTAGGCATGCACTGGTAATGGTTAGGTTTGGGGTAAAGGGTTGGGGCATAGAAAGGGGTTGAAAATGACTGAAAATCAATGGAAGTCAATGTGAGTCAACACATGGTCCTCACTACATATAGCAAAACAAGAGTGTGTGTGTGTGTGTGTGTGTGTGTGTGAGTGTGTTTGGATAATAAGGTTTGCCTGACTTGACTTGATTCCAATTTTAACAATTAAAGTCTCCCCCCCATCTCATGCGTGCAAATTAACAGATTTGCAGTGCATCAAAAAACATCCTCACCTAGTTGAAAAAATTTAAAGGCATTTCAACACCAGAAAAATAAAGAAATCTTACAAACAGAAATGAAATTGCAATGGCAGTGTATTCAAATATTTGTGTTTTGAATGGGAGTCAATGGCTCAAAAACTGCTGAAGGCACACAGGTGGCTCTTCATGACCTGATCTTAGTGTGTGGGTGTGAGTTTGTCAACCAGAACCACGATTTGGTTATCAATGTTCCTTACTAGCCAGTGTGTGTTTGGTGACATGTGAAACTCTTGATTTACAAGTTGTCATGCGTATGGTTAAGGAGACCAACCCAGACGCAGACAGGAGCGTTTAAAGAACATAATGACTTTTTTAATAAAGACAGGACACTTACACAAACACAAGGAGAACAGAACTCAGAGCACAGACAGAGTCACAGGAAGAGCACAGCAAAGTATAACGGGAGCAAAGGACAAGGTGAGTAAACGAGATTCTATACTTGGATGAGGAGAATGACATTGAATGCAGGTATGAGTGTGAATAAATACAGCTGGGGCAGAAGAAAAACGGTGAGACTGGGAAGGGAGACTAATAAACATGAACACAAAGAGAAGATAAAGAGAGATGTAATGGAATAAAGGCTAAAACTACAACAAGAATGAACTAAGAAACTAAGCACCAAGGAATAACTAATATGCCAAGAAAATACAACATTATGAACAGGGAAATAAGAAAAACCAACACAAATTAGAAGGATCATGACAAAAGTAATTATTTATGTGTTCCACAAAATGTTTAACATCAAATCCATAATGTGTCTTCTTTAAAAACTTTATTAATTTTTTGTTATCTGTCTTGCCTTTCTATTTAGTATGAAGATATAAAGCTTTTTGTGAATAAACACCCAATCTTCTCTGTGAACACATAACACTGTAACAGTCAGACTGCCACTGATTTGCTTGTCAAAAACAACACAAATACGTTGACAAAATGTTCTTTTCTTCATGTGTAGGTCAATTTAAAAAAAAAAACATTTTTAGATGTGGCAACCCCAAACAAACATTACGTATACTAATAGGGTAGCAAATAGGCTGAAAAAAGGGCCCCAGATGGGACTGTCTGCTGGAAACGAAATGGCCCTGGAACAAACTGTTAATTTGAGTTGATTTTCCTAATACTTAACTGCGACCCATTCAAGACCTACATAGGGTGTACAGCTGGTTTTCCTGACATTGTGAACCAAGGCCCAATTAGAACCTGTTGAGCCAGAGCAAAATCCATTTGGGACCCCCTTACAAATGCTGGCTTGGCATGACATGTCATGATAGTGTGGAGAAGCTTTACATCCAGAACTGAGGCACTGTGGCAACATCTAAATGAACTGTTTCTTGTGAACACTGAAACCAACATTTAGAATTTGGGGTTTTGTTACCTGAAATGCTTATGACTACATGTTTTAATAATTAAAAGCCTTGAGCCTTTCACAGAATATTTGATATCAGAATTTGTGGAGTGAACTTTCATGTTTGGATAATTGAGTAACTTTAATGCCTAAATATGTGAGTGCAAAAGCAATTTGTTCCTATTAACAAACGGTATATTCACTCATTTGTAGCTCTTAGCTTTCTTTGAATAAACTCAAATTAAAAATGTACTTCCTCATTTGTTTACATGGATGTAGCAGATAAAATATGGCTTCACTTCCAAATGTAAGTATAATTGGGACAGTCAGCTTTTTCAGACGAAACAGCGGAAATACCTTCTGGCTATCAGAAATCTGACTAGGGTAAAGCTTTAGAGTTTGAGTTAATTTGTCACCTTGCAAATAGAGCCTCCAGTTTGGGCTCACTATTAGTCTCTTTCTTTCGCCCACTTACTCCTCCATTCTGTCTGCTACTGTCCCAGCTGCAGGGTCTATTTTGGTTCAGTTCGCTGAACAAACAGAATGGAGAGAAGCTAACTTTGCCTTCCAGTTGTTGGCATCCTGGGAGTCCAGCGGGGAGCAAGCTTAGCAACCTGCTGCAGGCACTCTGAGAAATTTCTTCCTTTTGTTGTGTACTTTTTTTGTCTTCTTCTGTCACTCTCAGGGGCACAAATACCTACTTCCTGAGGCATATGAAGGCACATTGCAGGCGCCCCCCCATGCACCCCGCCCACCTGGATGGACTATTTTTTTATGTTTATGTGTATAAATCTTATATATTCATGGACTTAGAATGTACAAGACTATTATTAAAGATTTATATGTTACATATTAGCGCAGGTGATTAACTCAATTAAAAACAAATACAATTTATAATCATGTAATATCATGTAACCGCAGCAGGACCCAGTGCTCAATACATTCCCTGTAGAGGAAATATGAAATTACAACATCTGAACAACAGCTTGTACTCTATGTAAGAATGTAAACACTAAATTGTTACATGTTGTGTCTTTTGCATTCACCCAATTGTAATGAATGGCTTTAAATTAAATAGACCGTGCCACGCTGTTTTCAGTACAAATCAATGCTAATTAGGTCAAGCAATCATTGCTCATACTGGAACAAAGGTATGTTTTGATAACCTTCAGCTTATTAAATGATCTCTCAGCAGATGCAGCCATCAGAGTCATGGTAGGAATACTTCACCCCTCGTTCTTCTCCGCCAAGTCATATGGTCAAACAAGCATTATTTAACAGTTTTAAACAAATTAAACATCTTGCTAATGCACTTTTTCATAATGATTTTTTCAAATGATATCCTTGTTGGATATCAGTTACTGATTGGATGCTGCATCCAATCAGACCTATCAGATACACCACAACAGCACTGCAGTCCCAAGTAATATAATTTATCTGTTAAATAATTCACCATCTAGTTAAACAAATGATTACTGAGAACAACAAGGTAACCACAAAACAGTTCCTTTATTTTTCTTGTCAGGATCTGTTATATTGTAAAAACTGATCAGTAACAAGTTGCAAGACAGCAGTAACCTGTCATTTTATTAGTAGCTTTAGCTAAGCTAAATATTTACAAGCCTCCTCTTGATACACTGACATAGCCTATCTATTGTCTTTCAACCAAACCAAAAGCTTTTTTTAATTATGTTTTTTAGCTCTTAAATTTTTAAGATATCATTGTAGCTGAGACCTTTTTTTAAGTCAAATATATTCCATTTACGCTAAGTTATTTCCATTTGTTGCCAAACCCTGGCTAGGGTCATTTACAGCTGTTGTGTACTTTGAAGAAATTGGTATTAACTGAAATAAAGTTAATAATTACACAAGATGAACAATAATTTGTAAATAATTACAAACTGACACCTTAAGACAAATAGAAGAATGTTTCTGCTTTTATACTGAAAATTATTTTTGGTTTAAGTAGGTTAATTTTAAAATGACAGATTGCGTTTTTTTATGCAGAATTGTGAAGCAAAAACTCACAATGTAGAAGAGTAACTAACTCACATGTGGCTCATTCCCTCCACATTCAGTACTGTGGCAGGGTGTGAATACATAGAAACACAGAATTACTTGCGTCGAAAAGAAATAGTCAATTACTGAGATATATTGTGTCTAAATCTGGAAACTGTGTCTTTCTTCTTCAAGGCAAAACAGGATGTACGTAAATCGCATCTCCCATGGGTAGAAAAACATCTTCCAGCCAAAACAGCTGAGGGATGCTTCTCCTCTGGCCACCGAAGTACAACATTAAAGGGTACATCTCTGAGATAAAGCGACGCTGCCACTTGCTCTCAACTAGGTTTTAGTTTTATTTAGTTGTCATCGCAGAGAGAGGAGAATCATGTTTTCTTATCTCATCCATCTTGTGATATTTTTTTGTATTTTGGGACACATTACAGCTATAAGCTGCTGGGCTTCTAACAAACCTATCATAGTTTATGAATAGTTTAATAATATGAACAGGTAAATGTCAGATCCAGTGGTAATAATGAAAGTCAGAGGGTTTAAATACAGAGGCAGGGTGGAGAAATGACCAATGAACAACAACAGCTAATCAGATGAAATGTGGAGCAGCTGGTGAGAGGGAGAAATTTAGAGCAACTGAAGGAGGGAGGCTAATTAACGCAGATGAGTGGGAACACAAAAGCTTTCAGGGAAGTAACAGAAATATCAAACACAAGAAAGAGCCAAGAACCTAATCTACCATGAATGAACTGAAATAACAGCAACTAGCAAACAAACAGTAAAGTGCTGAGAAACAGACAGGAAACTCAAAACTCAAACACAGGTAAATCATGACATTGGCATATAATTCTGAAGTGGATGGCTATCATTCTACATGATTTGGAAATGTTCTTACAACTCTCAAAAAGCACACCAAAACACACAAGGCGGGTAAAGAATAAAGTTGGTTACAGTAGGGTTAGGAGCCCTGTTAACTCCTTCATATGAAAATGAAAAGAGTGTAGCACAACTTCAAACCTATGGCCATCAACCTAGACCAGCCCTTTATGCCTTTTCTCTTAATAATAATATGCATCAATTATATTTTATTTTATAGTAATAAAATTTGTCAATTTTATTAATAAATAATAATAAGGAATAATGTAATTTGTTTTTGCAGTTAACAAGGCAGCTGTGTCATATAATGTTTATGATCTAAACTCAGCAATCATTGTGTTTATCCCTTATCTTCTGTCACGACAGGTAGTAAATCTTAATACGGCCCTCTTACATCAATTCATCTGTTTCCATGGAGCAAAGCCTTTTTCCCATCAAGCAGCATGTCCTCATAATTGCCAGCATGCTTTTTTCCCGTCTCTACTTCTCTGCTTCTATTTTCTCATAGTCTTTGATGGCAAAGGTCTTCTTCACTGTCATTCCAATATTTACCCCCCCCCCCCCCAACCCCATATTGCATATATTGCATATTGCATATACATATTGCAGACTTGTGACCAACGACTGTGGGAATGGCACTCTTGGGGTCGAAAGCAATCTCCATTCCAATTCTTTCTCCAAGGGTCTTGGTGAAGGCTTGACTCTTAAAGACTTCATTGGGAGCAGACACAAGGGCCAGGTCTGTACTGAGATAAAGGGATCACAGTTGTTTAGAATAATAAAATTACTTCATAAACAGCACTGTGGAAACATTTTTGAATAAAAATAGTTACATCTTCAAATTATAAAAAAAATTAAACTTGTTACACAGGACTGTTAAAAATATCTACAAAAAACAGACCAAGTTGTCAAATGTTAAGAAAAGTGTTGACAAGGAAATAACAGAAGTAGCTCTCAAAATTCCCTCGTAGGAATTTTAGATCCTTTTTTTCAGATTTGAGGGCAGAAAAATGATTTCAAAGTTGAGATAAACCTGATTTTTACAAGTTCTGTATATCCCTGTTAAGTAACCATAAATTAAATGTCTGTGAATTTAAGCGTCTGAAATATGTAAGACCGTTAAGTGGACCAGGGTTGTGAAACACTGATATTGGAGAAGCATCAGTCGATTAGCCAGTTATTGGAATGCTTATTGGAGTATTTTAATAATCCCTAAGGGATTAAGAAAGTATTTCTGAATTTAATTGAATCTGGCACCTTGATTGGCTCTGATTGGAATCTGGCAGGTCAAATACTGAAAAATGTGAAATTTCATTCAAGTTATCAACACTAAGAACTCCCGCTATTTTCCTTCTATAAACCTATCACCCAAAAGCATGGACTTTGCTCAACTTTTATCCTTTTTTTTAAAAAACAAATTTTCCAGATCTGACTTTGATGCATAAATCGAGAACATCTTGTCATCCCTTCATTTTCTGTTGTAATCGAAATATATATATATGAATAAACTGAACTGTCGATTTGTATTGGAAGTCGAAGCTTAGATCATGGAATGGCAGCACAGCTGGGTTGAGTATGTTTTAGTTTCAACTCACAAAAAAAGTCAGATTTGCAAACATTGGTTCTCTTGACAATGCAAGCTGCACAATTTTCTCCATTTATGCATTCAAACATAATTAAACATGTTAACAAACAGAGATTGTACACCACTATTTATGTGACTGGTTTAATACAAACTGTTAGAAGTGCTATAGATAATTATCTGTTCCTTTCACAATGTTTAAATGCACAGCAGCCATCTTGGATACTGAGCTTGAGGCTTCTCTGTGACGTCTCTCTGACTTTTTCACTCAGCATTCTGATTTCAGGGGTCATTATGTGGTATTACCTATCTGGGAACTCAGAAAATCAGTACACAGAGTCCAATAGTTCTTGGAAAGGACACATTTTAATCAGTCAAAGTCACAATCACAAGGTGAGACTTAAAAGAAAACTAGAAATTCTATTTGCCTGGAAAAATCTTATGGTGAATGTCTGATATGGAAAAAAAACAATCCTCCTCATATTTCAGTTTCACTGATGATTAACTTATCCATTGTATAGCATCGGGGGTGGAACATGTCAATCACAGCTAACTTCAGATGAAGGATATGGACAAATGACCTATTGATTGCAAGGTTTAAAGGGATTGGACAATACAGAGTCATGCATTCTGCAAACTTATGCTCACTATTATATCAATTTGATTAGTTTGAGAAAACCAGATGACCTGGAGTGCAGTCACTGCAAAAAAAAAAAAACAAAAACAAAAAAAAAAAACACATTGATTGTTCATGTGTTAATTTGGGATATCAAGTCTCCAGTCCCAATACTCAATGTTTTTTTACTGTATGTGATTTAATGTCTGCTGCACTCTTAGTGAGCCTAGTGCTTGGAAAGTGTTTTGCTTTTGAATTGGGGACAAGTTTTCTGTATATGGCTTAAAAATTGTATCATAAGCCATTAAAATATTGTGTTGATATTTTAAATATGGATTTGTTTTTGAAAATCAATTGATGTTCACAGTGAATGAAGGACTGTATTAGCTGCTGCAGCTCCCTGTCTCTCTGTGTCATATGACACGCTCTTTACTATGCTCTGAAAACTATAAGTGTAGGAAAAGGTTGAACAGAAAGCAGCTGAAACACTGGTCATTACATTTTAGAACATTCAAAGCAATGCAGCAGACTTCTTAAGCAAGATAACTTTTTCTCAAAGTTTTGTCCGCACACGATTAACTGAAACCACAAAGAAACAAGTTTCAGACAAAATCTTCGACAAGCCATGAAAAGGGAGAGTAGGGGTTAGCTCTAGACTTGCACTTTAACAAACTGCTTTTGCATGAAAAAACTTATCAACAAGACTCGCCTGCAGAAACTCCTATTGGAAAAAACAAAAATGGATAATGGCTCAAACATAATTTGTGAGTGAGTTGAGTGGTACACATTTACAATGCTAATTTAGTCCATGTAACGCAGATTGTGTGCTATTTAACTGCACTTTACAGGTGCTACAATTTCAAGCATACACTTGACATTGATTTTATTAACAGTAATGTAGTATAAGTAGTATACAGTATGTCATTTCTTTTAGTTTTTTTCTTTACAAATGACAACTTGGAAACTCCATCTTGAAAGGTCTATGTGTTTGAGGGAAAGTATGGAGACATGCTAAAATATAATTAAGCTTAGCAGTGGACCAATACTAACATATGAGTGTTAGACTTTTCTGATTTTGCAATGCCAGTTGATGGTGGGACTCTCGTACAGTTAATGTATTTAGTTTTTCATTTTAAAGCTTCATATTTCTCTCTTCCAAAACCTTTCAATCTTTTTATATAAATTAACGCATTATTGATCACCATTATGTTAGAAACTCAACTGTGTTTGGATAAATATCATTCATACTCTGACTTAGACCAAGGGTCTCTAACTTAAGTCTTGGGAGCTGCTGTGTTGTGGCTTTTAGATGCATTCCTGCTTCAACACACCTGAATGTCTGAGCACTTTATTTTACTGCCTCCAGTTATTTTCCAGGAGTTTTGTTTCTTACAGATTGCATTTGAATATACTGCATTATGGACCTGGTTCAGTTAAACAGGCATACCTTCTGAGGCTTTGTGGTCAGGCTAATTTTGTAATCACAAGCTTGCTCTTCTAGCCTTCAAACTGTTCCTGCCATCGTGAAACATCTGTATGTAAATTTATGGGAACAGATTGAGACTGCATGGATACCTCCGAGCCCAAAATGCCTCATTCATGTAATGAATTTTCATCAGCACCTCCTATTTTTAGAGCAGGGGTCACACTAAAAAAATTATGCTTAATCCATCTATTTTAGATGGAGTTTTTATAGTCAATGATATCATAGTTCCTATGCAGTCTGAAAAAGTATGGAATAAGGAAATAAGAGTACAGAAGAAAGTTTGCATTTCCAGACTTTATTCTTTCTCCCTCTGTCTAAAAACAGTCTGTTTTTTTCCATTTGTCATTTATTCCTTCCTTCCTTGTATTCTTCCTTCCTTGTGTTGTATCTACTTTTTCTTCCTTCCAGATTTGCTCTTTTGCTCTTTTTTCCCTTCTAGAGTTGTACTTCCTTTCTTGCATGCCTTTTGCCTTGTGTTTTTGCAGATCACATATTGAAAGCCTATCCACTTTACAAATGTATTAAATGTCTGTCTGTCTTTCTGTCTATCTATCCCTTATTTCAACCTTTAAAACATCTGCCTGGCTTTTAAAAAGAGGTCTGTCAGGTTTGTTATGTTCAATTATTGGGATTTTCTAGATAAAGTAAACAATGCTAAACTGAAAAAGAAACACCTCAAGCTGAGGCCAACTGGGATGTTACTTTACAACATTAGCTGTCACATATCATAACGGTTTTGAGTACTCAAACCAAACTCTGATTGGACTACTCAAATCCATGCTAATGTGTTTCCTCCCACAGTTTGTGGGTGTGTGAGACCAAATATTTTTACCTGGGATCATTGGTCTAAGTGAGGTGCATTTTTTGTTTAAATACTGAAATAAAGCCATCACAATTTTCTGTACGTCTCCTGTGAATGTTTTTGCCTTCTGGTAAGATGAAAACTTCAGCAACACTTGAAGTACTTGGTACAGACTTTATTAGCAGACCAACGCGTTTCGGTTTCTGGCCTTCTTCAGGGACCCTGAAGTGATTTTGATTGAAAGTCAATCAAATGCAGTTTTCTCCCTTGTGATTGGCTATTTTTTATTTGCATTAAAAACCAATTTACCTGGTGTACCTAATAAAGTGGTCGGTGAGTGTATTTATTAGAAATGACTCAATAGGCAAACCAACACTAAAGCCATTTAAGCTAAGTATGTGGGAGTGAAATATTCCTAAAGTTGGTGTCATGAGAAAAGCATAAAATTCATGATTGCAGCCTTAACCAGACACACCAAGCCATTAGTACCATCTCTACACTGAAATTTACCAAACACAATTACATTAAAATAATGAGCAAGACAAACAAAACAGACTGCATTTAAACTATTAGTGTAACAGAAAGTTATTCTCACTAGCTCTGCAAGCATGGGGGAAATCTTTCTCTGAACTGTTGTGAAAGGATTAGGTGTGGTATTGTGGACAACTGAATTATTTTCAGTATCCTTAAGAAGCAGAAAAATAACCTAATGCATTTTTATTTCAAGCCTGATAAGCCTGATCTAGCTCATTAATGATAAGAATAGATTTCTACAGATCCAGTGGCAAAGCCTTTCTTAAATAAATACAGTATAGCACATAAGCTGTGATTTTTAAAGTCAGGTGATCTAATATATTCTTATATGCATATTGTGTAAATGAAAGTATAAGTGATCCCAGTCCTAACCCAAGCTAAAATCTGGGGTTTCCATCTGTCTCACTTTAGCACTGTACAGCTAATAGAAAACATCTCACTGAACCAGCAACCCTAAAAACACCAAAGCATCAGGGACACAGTCCTAACAGTGGGCTGTTTTGAAATGCTCTGCCTCAGTAGAACTATATTTTTCATGCTACTCCACTCCAATACACGCTTGCTGGAATAGAGAGCCCTTCTTGTTCAGGATTTTCCTGTAGGACCTGTGATAGAGCCCTACTTTTCCCTTTCGTGATTATCTTTTCTCTTTTATTTACACTTATAGATTTTCTAGGCTCCCTCTACATCTAGCAGGAGGGCACAGGTGTAGTGAAAAATGGTTCATTCTATTCTCACCTGACTCACAAAGAACCCTGGATTAAAGGGCACACAATGGATCACAGGCTTTCTATCTGGGTCCCTAAAATTTTCTAAGCCTAAATTATTATAAAATAAAAAATATGCCTGAAATTAGAGCACACTCAGGCAGTAAGTAAAATCCACAGATGAAATGCTTTCAGTGGGTCTTGCTGGTATAGTATGGTGGCAGATATTTTTTCAGATCATCCGAGCTTATATGTTGGACGTGAACATCTGTTATGATGTAAGATCATGCACAGCAAAAGATCTGAACTTGTACAGCTAAATATTTACTTATACCAAACGAAAGGTTTCACACAACCTTGCTCTAAATGTGAAGTTGCACAATAGATATTACAAATGCTTAAAAGGACATTTGCTCAAATAAAACTACAGTCACAAACTAATAATTCATCTAGTATTTGCATTATGTTTGACTTGTGTCATTTTTCCCCCTACAACTACAGGTCAGTAAACACAACTCAAAACTGTTGCTGAGCATCCTCAACTATTCTCTCTCAGGTGCTCAACTCTCCTCCTGTGCATGTGACTTCTGAAAAAATCCTAGCAGGTTGCTTGTATCTAAACCCAGCTGTGAGTTTTGGGGGCATGGGCGTTGTCAAGGCAACAGACTCAACCAATCACTGTAGGAGTTCCAGTTTGGCCCGTTTTTTTTAGTTGGTCTCCTATATACACAAATATGTTTTAAAAGAGGTTGTTAAATAATAATAATAATTTCACTCTGAAAATCTAATTTAAATCAACCCAGGAAGATACTGTAATGAAGATTAGACTTTAGCTTCCTCAGTTTTACGTAATGAAACACATATTACAGCTGTTATTATCCCAGAATGTTAGGGCAACCTTACCAACAGGTCCACTATGGAACATTCTTAATGTTTGTTTTTACTTTCCTGAAGCTTACTGGGTATTTTCCCAGAACTTTTATTGAACCTGCTGGTCACTTACATGAAACTGTCATGGAATTCACTAACTGCTTTCTTAGAAATTTTGTGGAATGTACTGGTTTCTCTTCTGGAACTTTTGTACTTTTCTGGAACTTCCATGGAAATTACTGGTTACTTTCCCAGAACCTTTGTGAAAATTGCTGTTACTTTTCCAGGACTTACTATGTACTTTCCTAGAGCTTTCAATGAACTTTCCAGTGACTTTACCTGAATTTTAATGGAATGCATAAGTTCATTCCCCAGCATTTACTGGATAATCTCAAAAAATCTTGTTGTTTAATGATTAGTTTTATTGAAACTCACCAGTTATTTTCCTGGACTTTTCTTAACACTTACTGGTTGCTTTCATTACACAGTTTATGAAATTTTGATTGCCAATTTAAATGATGGACAAAAGTAATCACTGAATAAATATTTGAATTCCCTACATTGTGTATGTACATGTTACTTTCTCTACAGGGGTAAGTAGGACAGGAGAAAGTCATCAACTTGAGCATCAATGAGCAAGAAACGTGTGAATCATACTTAGTTATCTTTTAAAAGCCCTTTTGAGACTGAAAATACTTAACATTTAAGACTTCTAAAACATTAACATCTTTAGATCAAGACAGTTTGTCACATAAACATACATATTTTGCCCAAATTACTAGCTTCAGTATTTGGTGTTTCCAAAATCTGAAGTTCCTTTAAGTATAAAATGCAATCATCAGTGATGTTTTGAAGATACCACAATACTTTCAGCAATATCAGAGTTCATCTATCTCTAAAGGTTTGCCCTTTAGGTCATGTCTCACTGTTGTCCACACCTTCAAATAGTGACAATATTTATTCAAGCCATATAACAGGTTGACAACTCATCCTGTGTAGCAGACACAGATTATGGTAACACAAGAAAAAAAATCACAGTCTCTTCCGGGGTTGATTAAATTGCCTTTTGTAGACTGGCTTGTATTATTCAACAACCTCTTTTAAAACATACTTGTGTATGCAGGAGACAATGGGTTATCCTGAAGAAGAATGGCTCATTAAGGACTTTCAATCTGTCATGTTATTGAGGTGAGGGTCATCATTATCATCTTTTGGTGAGAGAGGATACCAATCTCTTTACTTTCTTAAACTGTTAATAAAAGCATTGTGAGTGGCAAACAGGGAAACATGTTATATAACTGCTGATATTCTGTCAAATGTCCAAACATCTAACTTAATGCTTGAGGAAAAGTATAATATTTCGTTTGACATTGCTTAAGTGAATGCATGAAGAAAGTTAAAAACTTGGGTTAAATGAAAAAATGAACCCAAAGCTGAGTGATGGGAACACAACACAGTTGACAGATAAGCTCTAGTGAAGCCAAAACCCAGATAATAGTGAAGCCAAAACCCAGATAATCAAGAAGACCGCAGGTATTGTTTGTGAGCTTAATGTGCCTCAAGTATGAAAATGTTTTGCTGTCATGGATTTTTACTTTTTATGTTTTCTGTGTCAGTACAAGATGTCTTCCGATGCCCACCTATTGCTTTGTTTAATAAATCATTGTTTTACCACAATAATTAGCTGCAGCAGCGACATGTTTTTTTCTGTCTCAGCCAAATGAACAAAGGATTTAAATACTGTTTCGATAGCTATATTGCTATAGTGTAGTTAAACCATCAGAAGTAAAATACAGACTTTTTACCAGTGGAAAAGTGATACTTTTAGAGGATTCAATCCACTGCTGCTATTTTTTACACTATTGTACATTTCCCTACTATAAACCTCATCCTGGTGACGTGGTTGTTTGGTAGAAAGGGAGTGCGGGTGCTCACCTGGAAAACTGGTATTTATTTATGCTTCAAGTTACTCCATCGTAATTTTTCAGCCTTTCAAAATTATTCATCTCAAATTATTTTCTCTTGGGATAAAAAGATGAAAAAAGAACAACGTGTAGCATTTTTTAAAATTGTCAGAACAAAGGTCTGGTCTGTTTTCCACCAACTTTTCTAGATTAGTTCTTAGAATCCCAGGTTTGCACATCTAGAGACTAGATTTTTTAACTATTTGTTGCAAAATAGGTCAAGATCAGTCAGAATGGATTAAGAGCATATTTGAATATCGGTTTTCAAGTAACCGACTGTATAATCTTCTGTGCGGATAACACCATCCACACCAGAACAGTGGGTTGTTTCCCCACTAACAGACCCTAGAACACTAGTAACCTGAAGGACCTGCCTAACAAGAAAAAAATAGCCTTCAGAGAGGGAGACAGGGAATTATTGAGAAGTATACCGAAGCAACTTAAATTCAAGATAAGAGACAGCAAGGAGGTGTATAGGAAGAAGCTGGAGAGCAAGCTCCAGCAAAACAATATCAGAGATATTTGGTCAGGGATGAAGAAGACCACAGGCTTCAAGCAGGACGATCAGGCCGATGGATGTCTGGACAGAGCCAATGAACTAAACAATAGGTTCAGTTCAGAAACAAGCTCAGCATCCTCTTCTCCTGATCACAACCACACAGCTTTCCTGTCACACCTGAAATGTTTTATCTTCCACCTCACCCATGGACCCTTCTGCTTCTACATGTTTGCCTTCAACCAAATCAGAAAATGTTCTGTGTCTTAAGAAGTCTGGTGAAGAGACAACTTGAGAGCCTGAACAGGCATAAGGCCGCAGGTCCAGATCATGTCAGCCCTAGAGTCCTGAAGGCCTGTGCAGAGCAGCTCTGTAGGATTCTGCAGCACCTCTTCAACCTTAACCTGGCCCAAAAGAAGATCCAGCGTTGTGGAAGACCTATTGTCTTGTTCCGGTACCAAAGAAAACTCACCCATTAGTCCTCAATGACTGTAGACCTGTTGCTCTGATATCTCCATTCATGAAGGTCCTAAAGAGACTCCTGTTGGCCTACCTGAGTAAACGAACTATAAACTATCAGGACCCCCTTCAGTTTGCTTATCACTGTGGAGTTGAAGTTGAAGATGCCATCATAGACCTGCTTCAACAAACCCACTGTCTCTTTAAATTGTTTCCGTATAAGCTGTTTGCCCGGTAACATGTATAACACGGTAAGGAGGGTGAGCTTAGTAATCTGTATAAGGGAGAATTCCTCATGAACGGCAGAGGGCTGCAGGTTCTGATCCAGCTGGTGAGTTGAAGTAATTTATTTAGGCTTTCCTATCTGAAAGTCTGATGGTGTCTGTCAGTTATGTTACTGGGTCTAATATGTTCACTTTGAAACAGATGCAAACCGCCTATATGAATATTTACACCTTGCATACATGTGGTATTTTAACTCAGACTGACTCCAGCTACCTGCATTCCACCTGTGAGAGACACTGTTTACATGTTTGCAAAAGTTTAGCACCCAAGAGAAGCAGGGTATGTCATTTTATAGATTTACTTGTGATGAACTTTGCATAATATTTTATTTAAAAGGGTTTTATGACTGGGAATCTGGTTTATTCACATTTATTTTGAATTTTATGACAATATAAAGCTACATTATGGCAAGGCAAGACTGTTATGCAGTTGTCGAGCTTGCCACTAGGGGCGCAACCGGTGTGTCAGTAATGTTAAGAACAGATGTAAATGGTGTTTAACACTCAGAATCTTCAAAAGCCATGATTAGTTTATGTAGTATCTTTTAAGAGTGTGCATCCATAAGACTGGTGAGTTGTGTATACTATTTTATAAGGATAATTTGTTAATTAGGTTTGTTGTCCTGGACATTTTGTGTTAGATCCTTTTAATTAACAGAAGATATGGCTAACAAAGATACGTTTTTACATTGATTTGTTGATTTTCATTATATTTAGTTGCCTTTTTCTAACTTGATCTCCACGTTGTGAGTGATTAAATGGTACATTTCATTTCTTACCAAATATAGTACAGGCTACAAATAAAGGCCTTGGGGCCAATTAGTTAGGCTTACAATACACTTTGCGGCTATAATATTTTATGTAATCTACTCATATGCGAAGTTGTGATTACAATTAATTATACACAAATGTTGTATTTGTGTATTCTGTTTTGTAGAACCACAAACACCAGTACCTGGTACGTGAATCTGCTTAATAAAGAAACCATAAATCATCACCTGGCCTGATTGAGTTGGGGGTCCTACAGGCATTTAACCAGTGTACACTCTACGATCACTACCATAATAAACTGGTCATTAATCTTAGAAATCATCTTTACAGTTAATGCATTCAGTTATGTTTAGAACCTTGCTTATCAAACACTGAATGATCATCCTTTTACGTTTATTTTATAGTTTTCACAGTGCTAGAAAATGTTCTGGAGATGCAAGGATTACCCTGGATGTCCTAAAAAGGTGAAATTAATATCTGCTCTTGCCAGTGGTCTGTGATAGGTTTTTTTAATTGTTCCTATTTTTACAGCATCACAGCATTTTTCAAAGTCAGTCTTTGGTTTTCATTTAGGTGTGTTTTATTTTAGATGTGCCCCCCGTGAAGAATTTCTTGTGGTACCACTGGGTGATGGAGGAGTATATACCTCAGTGTTTACCTACAAAAAGGGACAGAGCAGACTGTACTTCTTAAGAAGGCATAGGACCTTCGGTGTTTGCAGGAAGATGCTGCATATCTTCTATAAGTCTGTTGTGGAGCGTGTGATAATAAATATCACATGCTCCACAACAAGAGAAGGCTAGCTCTGTTCTGGGAACTCCTCTGGAACCTCTGGAGATAATTGTGCAAAGCAGGATTCTTCACAAAATGAAGAACATTATGGAGAACCTTGAGCATCATCTTCATGAGACTGTCCTACAACAACACTGTTTTCAATCAGAGGCTTCTTCAGATCTGCTGTAAGACAGACCGCTATGGGAGATCCTTCCTGCCCACAGCTATCAGCATCTACAACAGCTCTTTGAAGAAACCTGCAGAATATGAGCTACAGCAACATTTAATTTCCCTTTGGGATTAACATAATATTTTTAAATTGAATTGATTTTTTCATAATAGGCTGTTGCTCCTTGATAAAGCTCTTTATACATTGTGGGTCAAACCAAACCCTGTCTTTTTACATAGCATGTAATGGATATGAAGCAAATTATTGTTGGCAAAACCAATGTAATGTAAGAGTGCTGTGCGTATTTAATTATGCAATGTGTTCTGAGCAGTTAATCATATTTCAATGTGCATACCACAAAACTTTAATTAGAACATCATTGGCATTTTTCATGTCACTGACACATTCAGTTATCTTTCAGTTAAATGCAAGCAGTTAATGTCTGACAGGGTGTTAGAAAATAATGTTCCATTCTTTTAATTTAGATAACCTTTTGCTTAACATCCTTGTTGTCCTCTGATGTGTCACTATACTGGCTGGGGAGGGCTGAAATAAAAAGCACATTCATTGCACACCGTTTGTGCCTTATTAGGTCTGCTCTAATCTATAAAACCCAGCTGAGAGGGGGAAGGTGTGTCAGCTGCCTCTGTCAGGTACCTGCCAAATCCAAATCCAATTTATTCATAAAGCACATTTAAAAACAGCAAGATTGCCTAAGTGCTGTACATACTAAGATAAATAAATACAAGATAAAAGCAAGACATCCAACAGACATTTAAAACACATAAAATACAACAGATAGAATATAAGAGCATGTCAACTTACAACTGGTCAAATGCTATTTAGAAAAGATGTGTTTTTTAATAAGTATAAATAGATAATAACAAAATAGCTATAACAGAAAGAGCTCAATCTCCTCTAATTTTCTGCATAATGTTTGGCCAACTTAAAGCAGCTGGTCAGCAGATTTAAGTGCCCGTGAAGGATGATAAGGCTGGAGTAGATCCAAAAGGTACAGAGGAGCAATACCTTTCAAGCATTTATAAGCTCACAATACATTTTTAAAATGAATTCTGTGATGCACAGGGAGCCGTTGAAGAGAGGACAGGGCAGGTGAGATGTGCTCATATCTCTGCATGCCAGTAAGAAAACGGGCAGCTGCATTGTATGCTTGAGTGACAGCAGCATAAAGTGCATTACAGTAGTCGAGATGAGTTGAGATAAAAGCAGGTATCATTTTCTCCAGGTCATGGCTTGACAAAACTGGCTTAAGTTTTGTTACTTGTCTTAACTGAAAAAAACCTTTCAGGCTGATGTGAAACTATAGTGAGTAAGAGAATATCTGCAAGTTTCTGATATTGGATGTTGCATATATTAATACATGTGCACCAATTTTCCTTTGGATCCATATTAAGGATTTTGCATCCAGATTATGGGGGTATTCAAGAGCATAAAGCAGATTTTGTTTAACTTTTACGTGTGCGTGGGTGTGTGCGTATCCGCCTAAGTGTTATATTTTGTCTGTCTGAACCTATAAACATGACAACTGGTGGCATATTCCTGCAGCTTTGCAGTTATTCCCACTTGTTAATAACCTTTAGGTTGTTCTAAAAACTAAATCAAAAGCAACTAGACTTCTTGTAATTCTTATAGACCTTTTAACCTCTTCCAGAGGTCTTCAGGTCTGAGTTCTTGGTAGCCATATTTTTAAGCTCCTAGGTTCACATACAAATCTGTGCTGCTCACACAAACATATGGCACAGCACAGGAGAGACAACTCTTCAAGGCACGATTGAGCAGTCCACCTGCATCTCAAGGACAAGAACACGCATTTGAGGACAGCAACGTCCACATTCTGGACAGAGAGAACAAATGGTTTGAGAGAAGAGTAATGGCATTTACGTCAGACATGAGAAACCATCCCTTAACCGAGCTGGAGGACTGAGGTTTCACCTTTCCCTCACATACAACATAGCACTGAAACTCCTTCCAAAGAGCGTTAAGGGCAATTCAAACCTTTATTCACATGACCAGGGTAGCAAGCCTAAGAGGTCAAAGAAATGTCAAACACATGTTGAGGTAAAAGAACAGCACAAATATGCATGTGAATTGAACCAAGGAGCTTAAAAACCTGGCTACTTCCCACCAGGAACTCAGACCTGGAGAAGACTTCTAGAAGAGGTTGAAACGTCCTCAAGAATGACAAGAAGTCCAGTTGCTTCAGTTTTTTCGACTACCTTGACCTGGATGACTGAGAATCTACACCAGCAACTTTTACATTATTACCCCAACTACTATGCACTAACTATATTCTTATTTCCTTTATAGGGATTTGTTATCAGAAACCCTTATGGATGTGGCAGACATTTGATTATACAGCCCTTTAATATTTTCTCAGACATTCATTCTGTACAAAATGTTGTATCTGCGGCCATCCAGTCAATTTATTTTTCTTTGACCTTAAGCTGGTCTTTTGCTCATGTTTGATTAGTATTATATTTTCAGTGTTTCTACCCAGGAAGTGGCTTTTGTCACTGTAAAGAAGGTACAAAATGGTAGGTTGGAAGAGAAAACTAGAGAACAGTATAATTCTTTTATTTTTAATATGTCCACTGACACAGTGATAATTGTATATTTAGTATATCTAATTTAAATTAAATATACAATGCTTTTCAGACTTATTGGCTATTCTGGTAAAAATAAGCAAAAAGCATTACAATAAATAATTTTATTGCAGGGGTGGGAAATCGTGATCCTTGAGGGCTGGTTTCCTGCATCTTTCAGATGTACCCCTACTTAGAAGCTCTCAAATCAAAAGAACTGGTTAGTTGCAGTCTCCTTTAGAATTGGTGACATGTTGAGGAGATGAGTCCGCTATTTGATTAAGGTGTGTTGGAGAAAAGACAAATTTAAAACATGATCAGGAAACCAGCCCTTGAGGACCAAGATAGCCACCCTTGCTCTGTTACAACTATTACATGTCATCTGAATGCCAAAAAGTTGTTTCGGAGACATGCAAATCAAGCCTTTTCAATCCTATCACAAACGTAAATGTGTGGAGTTTCTGAAATCTTACAAGGACTTTAACTGAAACCACATGCTTCGTTTAGATGAGACTGACTGAGCTTTTAGGCAACAAACACTCCATGTGAGTCTAGTGTAAAGAACAGAATGAATATGTGAGAAAGCACATCTTGTCTGCTGTTAAGTATGGTGGAGGATCAGTGATGCTGTGGGCCTGGTTCTAGTTTCAAAGGAAACTGAAAAAGTTGTAAGAGTGCATGGCATCATGAACTATTTAAAAACCAGAACATTTTAAATTAAAAGCTGGTGGACACTAACAGAAAACCTAAAAATATTAATCATTGATTGTTTTAGTTGGATCATGATAAACAAAATGTTACAATCTTAACATGGAAACACAAAAGTGGGAGTAGTCAAGTAGTCATTTTTAACTGTCTTCCTGAGTTATCTCAGACCTAAGTCCTAAGGAAAACTTGTCATGTAAGCTGAAGAGAAGAAATCACCTCCAGGCAGGACCCAGGATTTAGGACAATCTAGAGATTGTCCTAAATCCTGGATTTAGGACAATCTAGAGATTGTCCTAAATCGTTCTAGAGAAAGGAAGATGATGTTGGACGCCTCTCTGTATGGTCTTTCTTTGTCTGATGAGCTAACCCCTCCCTCCAACTTCCCTTTTGTGAGAGGACTGCTCAATCCAGCTCTCCATCCAACAGGTCCGGACTTCCCTAAACCTGGAAGGTCTTACTATGCAGGTTTACTGAAAGATCTGTTTAAGCTGGTGTCGGGAAATGACGGGCCTAACCTCTAACACCCTACATCCAGAAGTCTCACCCTTTTTCAACTGGTGGTTTGGAAAACCGAGTAGCCTGCAGCAGTCATCCAGCTCTCAACGGTCACTTCTGTTAACTTCCTCTTGGTAAATGGGTTAGGTTAATTTTAATGACTTGGCACGAGCCCCAAGGGCGTTGTTTTAACAAGTTTGGGGTGAAGGCAACCTATAAAAGCCTCCTATAATTATGTAGAACCAGGCAACAAGGCTTTTTATCACCAATGAAAAAACAAAAATAAGGTGACTCAAATAATTGACTGTCCACAATTTATCTAGAGGTGTATATGCTTTCTTTAATTAGTAATGCTTTTGCAGGGACCAGTAACAACATAAAATCCAGCGACATATAATAATTGAATAATAGAAATGAATCAATCAACTTAAAAATCTTTCCCTGATGCTGAAACTGGTGAGTTTGAAGAGGAGGCTTCAAAAACAGAGACTCATTCATGCACCTGATTGAGATGAATTCTTCAGGAGGCAACGAGTGAATCTCTTGGGCGGGAGGCATCTTAAATCGTCAATTTTCTTCCTTTAATCATACAGGCACTGATGCTCCAGGCTTCAATGCTCTGTCACTGATGTCTTAAGTAAAGTCAGAAATATCATTGTCATATGTCTCAATAGTCAGTAATTTCCAGAGGCTGAAAAGTTGAAGGAGACCCTTGAGATATAACAGAGGTTGGTTCAGGACTTCCGGAAGCCTGGAACTCAGAGCAGTCAGTTGTTCACTGACCAAGTTCACTCAGTTGTCTGGGTAAAACTGCAGTAGATTAAATCGGATTCTCTATTTTGAGCCACAGTTCTTTTTAAGGCACACGGGTTTATCCTCTTTTCATGGCAGATTAACCGCTGGGCTGTGTCTCGGGTCCTATGATTCATCTGTAGAGTCTTTCACCGTCCAATCTTGCTTGCTGGTCTTCTGCGAGTCTTCAGCCTTCTACTGTAAACCACGGCTCTCACTTCCCCAATTCCTAAACATCTGCTCTATTCCTGTCTCACTCAACATTACACTTCCTCTTAAACAGCGGCTTTAATTCTTGCATCATTGCTGCTCAAACATTTAGTTAGAACATTTTCTCCACTTACAGTTTAAAACCATTACCTCAACTTCATCCTTTCATGTTCATACATCAGAAGCGATTGTCAGTACTTTTCTTACACATTATAGTTGAATAACAAATATGTATTTTTGTGATACACTTCTGCAAAAGAAAAGAGAATTAATAGCGTGACTCCAAATGGACCTCCCAGACTTCAAAACTTCAGAATGTGAATAATTACTGATTAATATTTTATTGATTTGATTGTGTCGGTTTATTCAATTTCTGCATGGATACATGGAAGGATCTCACCCCAAAGTTCAATGGGAGAGTAAGTGCTGTTATATTGACAAAGTATTTGGGTCACTGGTGTCAGTAAGTATTGCACCATTGATTAAAAGAAGACATTTATTACTTTGGGATTTTCTCAGACATTAATAAATGTACAAAAATAAAACACTTTATTTTTCTAAAATGTTTCAACTCTAATAAAAAATTAATTTAGTTTGGAGTGTTTACACATCTGTATCATGAGTACCAATAAGCAGGGATGGTGCTGTTAGTTCCTTTAAGCAAAGTGTGTCAAAAAAGAAAAGTAATGGTCTTTTCTTTAATGCTGCTTTAAATGAAAAAAAAACTAAATCAGGTTTTTATGACAAATGGCTACAACAGCCATCAAGCACCATCTAAAGTTATGCAAACCAGTTGCAATGCAACACAGAGAAACTGGCCTTGGACTCGAACGCACAGAAGCTAAACAGCAGCACAAATGCACCAACATTTGCTTGAATCGCTCCTCATCTATCTTTAATTTATATATAAGGCTACCGCATGCTCCCGTCAAATACTGTGCTTTCTGTTTCACACCTCCTATCTTGCCACTTTACATTAGTATTCCCTGGTCAGCCAGCAGTATAAAAGTGAGGCAAACACCTGCCTCAGTCAAAGTCCAAAGCCTGTCGCGTCACAGCATCTCACTTAAGTTTGGCTCTAGCAGGCTGGATAGTTGTTTACCAGACTAGCTCTCCCTTTAGATTGATGGATAACAGGCTGACTGGCTGATCGACTGTCCAGCTTGCCAGTTTATTATGCAAGTCCACGGCTGGCTGTATAATTGCTTCCAAGGTGAACGGATAAGCCTCTTTCTCTTTCATCCTGTCACCCCTTTTGTTGCCCTCCTTTGCTCTCTCTCTGCACCTCTGCTCCCTCCTGCCCACCCCAGCCAAAACCAAACAGCAGCTCCACCAAAGGTAAGAATGTCAGAAATTATGCTCCCTTCAGTTTTCAGACAGGTTCCTAGAATAGAACAGCATTCACAGCATGCAGAGTGGAAGCTAAACCCCAGAGGCTACTCGCTTCTCACTGACATCCTCGATTTAAGAGCGTTGGTACGAAACTAGCTGCCACAGCCATCCACACAGAGCAACAGACGGTGCCATGGATAAATTATAAACAAAATGGAATTAAAGTGGGAGTACTTCTATCAATAACTTAAGAGAAACACATGCAATTTAGAGGTATAATATTAATATTTACATGCACACATTAACACTTATATGGATAGAGCAACAGATCAAGGAAGATTTCACCCTTTCTTTAATTTTACATTCAGAATTCTTTATTGATAAAAGCTATTTTAAACTCCTTTTTCTGCAACTTTCTACTTGTAAAAGTGTCAGGGTAGAGCTGTGTATAGGATGACTGAATATTGTAAATTTCATTGAAGCGGTGGGAGTAGTCAAGTGGTCATTTTTAAGTCATTATCTTAAGCAGCATAATTTTTTAACCATCTTTAGGTTCTTTTATTATTGGTTTGCATGGATAGCGTTGCTAAAACAGCAGTTTTTGTAAGTATTGACTTGAGAATGTAGATCCTTACCTTAACTTTTCACAAATGTTCAAAAGGTTGCCAACATTCTTTAAATCTTGCATGTTCCATGACAGCCAGAGGTTGTGAGAGCTCAACAGGATTAAAAAAAAATCCTTGCTGTAGTCCATTCAACCTACTTGTTATCGGCTGAAAGTCTTGCTCTCACTCACTGTCATGTAGCCTAAATGAAATATCAACATTTCTTTTTAAATAGCCTATTTCATCTCTTTGCTCCCATTGATGTCATTTTAAAACATTACTGATCATTGCTAACCTTCATTCTTCTCCTAGGCATCAACATATGGTGCATTCACTGATAAAAAAAAAAATAGCATTTGAATTTCCCACCAATTAGTCACAGTGAATCAAGCTAAAAATATTTGGTGACCAGCTAATTTTTCTGTGTATTAAGTAGATAGATTTTGACAGTTGAAATGTTAGACTTGACTTCTTGTTGGATTTTAAAGATTACTGTGATTATTTAAACTTCATTTATTTGAAACAGAGGAAGCTGGAGGCAGTAGTGGTACTGCTGCTGCAGTTACCCATAACGGGGAAATACAAGTCCATTCTGTTTATTCAATTGCGCTCCTGACAAACATTCAAAAAACAGTTTGAAGGTAATAAGATAATACTTAGTGTTAGTTAGCTTACTTCTTGACTTACATATTTAACAACTTTGAACTTTTAGATTTAGATTTATTTTCAACATGTACACATACACCACACATAGGTAAATTGTACATGCACATGATTACACCCTTATATTCACATACATGTTGATAGTTATGTTGGTAGTTAAATGTTTTGTGTATGCCTATGTGTATTGGACATGCACACCTCAATTTGATCAACATCCCTTCATTTGTATAACCTAGAGGGTTTTTTGGTCCTTATCAACAAAAAAGGTAACTCAAAAACATCTTAAAAACAGAAAGTTAAATGGTCAGCTGTCAGTGATACAGTCGTTCTGAGTGAGATTTAGTTCAGTTTGTGCTGCCTCAGCAAAATCAACAGAAGATACAAACAAAATGTGAAAATTTCTGTTTTTTGGGTTTTTTTTCTAAAAATGGAACCAGTGAATATTTGTCATCATAAAAAGTATTAACAAGCTATATTGAAAAACAGTTGAAACTGCATATTTATACATTGCAAAAGCGACCCATACCTTTCGTTTCTCACTGTCCTACTTTAAATCAGACTAAACATTTCTTGTTTTAGGTCAGTAAAGATTCCCAACATTATTTGGGAATTTGCTTCAATGCTAGAATAATAAAAGAGATAACTTTTTAGAGAATCTTGTATTACAATCTTCAAAGTCGGAAGTTTACATAAAGTAAGAACATTTTGCCTTTAAACAATTTGTAAAATCTCAGGTGATGATGTCATGGCTTTTTTTCATGGCAATATTGCTCTTAATCAGAGGTAAATGTGCTTTAAGCCACACTACAAACCCACTGCTTAATTTTGTTGCTCCGTGAGAAAATCAGAAGAAATCAGGAAGAGAATTTTGGACCTCCACAAATCTTTCTTATCCTTGGGTACAATTTATAAATGCATGAAGATATATCATTTATCAGTTTCAACTGTTTGTATGAATGAACACCAGAAAAGCAAACGACCTTGTGAAGATAGTGACTTAAGCTGGTTAAGTCACTATCTTATAAGCTGGAGTGTTGTCATCCTCAGTAAAATGAGTCATCTATTAACATGGGCTAAAAAGGAGGAAGCCATTGTTCCAATAACAGAGAAAAAACACATAGTTTTTGGCAAATGTACACAGGGACAAAGACATTATTTTTGGAAAAATGTCCTGGGGTCTGATGAAAGGAAAATTGTTTGCTTATAATAACCATTGTTACATTAAGGGGTTTGCAAGCCCTACATGTTAAAAGTACGTATGTTGCATGATGTTGGGGTGTATTGCTGCAGGAGGGACTGGTGCACTGCAGAAAAAAGGGGTGGCACTATAAGTAAATAACACAAATGTGGAAATAATGAGGCAGTATCTCAAGGCATCAGTCAGTAAGTTAAAGCTTGGGCAAAAATATTTCTTGCAAATGAGCATTCACAATAACCAAACTGCCAAATTTATGTTGTTACAATTTGACTTAAGGATAACAAAGTCAATGTTTTGCAGTGCTTCTCACAAAAACCTAATGTCATACCTATAGTGTCATGATCCACAACTTTTGTATTTGGGTTATTTTGGAGTGTTTATTATTGCCAATAGGGTCTTTTTGTATAGGTTAATACCTTTGTGTTGAGTTGCTTAGTATGTTTAGTGTTAGCCCTTTTCCTTTGGTTTCTAGATCATTTTGTTTTCTAGTTTAGTTTTCTCCATGTTCACTCTGTGTTGATTGGTCACATTAGTTAAGTTTCCCTGACCTGCTTTTTCCCCAGGTACACAACATTGCCTTTAGTCACACTTGGTTGTAATGGCACTCATTAACTCTCCATGTAGTTAAAAGCCTCTCTGTTTCTTCACTTCAGTTCTTCTGTGTCCATTCACCATCAGCTATTGTCCCACGTGCCAGTTGTCCTGCTCTCCAGTTGCTTGATGTTCCCAAAAGTTATCTCCTTCTGTTGTTAGTAAGTTCTTATTCTTCAAATAAATCTTCCATCACAAATATGAGGCAGCTGATGTCTTGTCTACACATGGATCTTACTCCATCACAACAACAACAATATATGACATACAGAGACTTTGTGAGAAGAGCTGAAAAGGTGTGTGTGAGCAAGGTGGCCTACAAAGCTGACTCAGTGACACCTCTACTGTCAGGAAGAATATGTTAATATTTCAACAAACTATTTTGAGAGGTTTGTGAATTCATAACCATAAAATTTCACCTAAGTAATAAAGTTTAAAAGGCAATTATACCATCATAAATAACGGCATGTAAATTTCCGATTTTGAAGAGATGAAAATAAAACCCCTTACTCATTATTCTGTTATTTCAAGATAGAAATAATTTTGGTAATCCAAATGGACTCATAATAGAAAAATGTTAGTTTGATTTAATATCAGACAATGACATAAAAAAGGTAATGTGTTTTTTAATACAGTGTATATAAACATCTGGTTTCAGTTGTATTTTTCAGCCTAGGGTGTTACAAACTCTATGAGGCTAAGGCAAAGCTGCATTTTGGCCACAAGACAGATATAATTAACATGATTTGTATCCATGAGATTATGATGGGAGGAGGGATACTTGCACTAGATATGTTAAAGCAGCTTATGACTTGTGGGTGTCACCCACTTATTTTTTATGCTTAGCTTCCCTTTCTTAGAGTTTATCTTCACCTTTTTTCTGCAGGCTATAGATTGGTTTAATGTTGTGCAGCAAAGAGAAATCTGCTGGCACCACAGCATCGGAAACAGAGGGGGATGTCCGTTTTAAAGATAAACAGAAGAACTCAAAAACTGTATAAAGGACCTGTATCTTCAGAATCCCCTGGGTGATCCTCAGATGTTAACAGCTCTTGTCATATTACGTTGCCCTTTGAAAGGTCACACATAGCAAATTGCCCTTGCAATGGAACGAAAAGGGCCAAACAGGCTTTGTCAGACTGACAAAGTAGGCAGCGACCACCCTCGGGTCATTTTGCCTTTAATGTGACGCAGCAGTGAAGAGTTCTGCTGACTCTCAGGGATGCACAGCGTGTACGACTCTGACTGGCAGCCAGACTTTCCTGTGGAAGAATGCTGCGTGGGAGGTTTCCCTCCATCCTGTGACTCATATACGTACGTTCATCCATGCAAGGGCATCTGACCCTATGAGAGAAATTGTGAGTGATGAAACCCCTTAAGTTATTGCACACACATAGTTGAATGGAGAATGTGACAGACACATATTTTACTACTCCAGAAGGAGAGCAATATCTCTCCTTCTGGAGTAAAGAGAAATTTTAGGGTGAAACTGGCTCTTTCTTAATATGTAAAATACCCCTTTTGCCCGAAATTTTAATTCGTTTTTTTTTTTTAACTCCGGGTTTTTCTGATGAAAAAGCAGGAACATGTTTTCAAAACAATTTGGGGCCCAAAAAATTGAAATTATCCTTTTACATGGGTGTGAGGAACCAAAACCCTTTTTGCCCGTTTCCCTTTAAAGTCTTTCCCCATTTTGGGTTTAATTTTTTTGGTATTTTTCTTCACCCAATAGAAAGTTTTCCCTGTTTTTTTTTTTTTTTTGTCCTCCCTGGATGAAAACATTGATTGAGCTATTAAAACTATTAATGATTTGCTCTTTTCTCCTTTTCTTTTCCATAAAAGGTACTCCTTGGCCAGCGATTCTGGGTTTTTGTTTGACTTCTTCCTGTCCTCTTAACTCCCAACTGGCTACAGCAGATGGTCGCTCATCCTGACCCTGTTTCTGCCGGAGGATCTGACCTCATGGTTTGCCTTTTTTTTCTATCCCATTGAAATTACCCCTGGCTTAGTACTTCTGTGTTTACCTGTGACTTGATTCCTTGATTGGGTCATTTTTATAAGCTATTGTTGGTTGGATTTTGGTTAACAGGCTTTATGTTCACTTTAGTTATTGTTTCTTTATCCCCATGTTTGATCTTGCTTTTGTTTGTGATTACTTGTTCAATTCTTCTTCCTGGCCAGTCTCCTTCAGCCGCTCAAGCCATCAGCCTTTTCAGCACTCTGTTAATCAGACCCAACTGTTTGTTTCAGTAATCACCTTTTCAGTACATTAATCTCCAAGTTTTCTCAGTTTATTGTCAGTTTCTCCGGTTCTGTTCCCTAGCTTTGCTCCTAGGTTCCACTCTTCAACAGTTTCAGTGTTTTGTAGGACTCTTGAGTACCTGTAAGTTAATAAAAGTTTTATTTTGCTCATCTCCACCTACCTGCTAACTGACAGTCCAGTTGTCAAACATTCAATTAACTGAACATTGAGAAATCAAAAACTCATCAATGAAACTAAAATATAAGACGTGGAGGTGAAAAGACACAAGGTTTTTGCCAAATTAAAATTGTTAAATGGTGCTATTATGATTAGTTTAAAAAAAATTCTCTACAGATCTCAGACCAGAAACTTTGTTACACATTTGGCAGCTCAGTCCTGCAAGGCTTTGATGCATTTTTTCCAGGAGAAACTTTCATACTAGGTGGCCTTAATATGAAGTCCTACAAAACTTTCATGGTGGCTGGAAAAGAAAAATGATAAACTATGAGACATTATGATTTTTATTTCATTTGTTTTCATAGAATATGTTCTGATATTAAATACTTCAAATACACTTGGGTTAATTAAATTGTTCAGGAGGCAATCATGTCTTGGCTGAGACTGGTCATTCTACCTGATAGAGGAGAAGACTGTCCCTCTCCTTGCCACATAAATGTAATTCTCAAAGGGATATAACATTTTATGGGCCTCCAACTCATACTGCAGTGTTATAAGGTCATAATCATTCCACACATTTAAGGTAAGGTAAGTTTATTTATATAGCGCTTTTCAGTAACGAGACACTTAAAGAACTGCACACTCAGAGAACTGCATCTCTCAGGGCATCCAATGTAATGAAACATGAAGACAGTAGCTCTTGTAAAGCAAAAGCTTAACATGATTTTGGATCTATTTTCTCTCCTATGTGTTTTTACTATAATGGGTCTGAAGACAGAGTCTTAAGTAAAAATTCCCATCACAACTATGAAAAAGCTTCTGAATATACAGTTTTTATTTGGATGAAAGAATGCCAAATGTGTGGCTTTTATGTAAAAAAACAACATTAAATTGAAAAATAGTTGTTTGGAGTTGCTCTGCTCAAGATATATGATAACATGAATTTCTAATGCAATGTTTTTGTAGATTTGAAGTTACTTTTGATATTAGGTCATATTTAGGTCAAGACAAACATTCGTTAATTTCAGTTAATCATACTCTTGAAAGTGGTTGATTTATGCAGGAGTCAATAATTTTATGATGCTGAAGGTTGAATAAGCGTTGTACTGAATATCAAACCTAGGTTACATATTTTTGTTGTGTTATTTAAGTAACCACTCCTTTTAAAGCACTCCTTGCAAATATTTTCTGCTTCATGAATCTTGAGGTTTTTTTTTTTCAATTTCTCTTTATTTCCTTCTAAGTTTTGGGAGTACTTAAAACAACCTTACTCTTTTTGACAATGTCACAACAAAAGTTACACAGGCCAAAATACATATGCATGCAATTATTGACTCTGTCATTCTGGCACAAGTAAGTGTGACAATTTGGCACAAGAGTAGCAAAATTGAACAGAAGGTCAAATTTCACAGCTGCAGTCTGCCGGATGTTTGACAGTGAGCAAGTGTTTTTTTTTCTTGTTTGTTGTTTTTTTTTTTTTTACAGGTCTCTGTGGATCAGGGGGCATGTGTGGAATAGCAACAAGGTTGATGCTCATCATAAAGAATAAAACCTGTAATGCTTGTAGAATTTTAATGAAATGAGCTCACAAACAGTTTGGTAAATCTTCCAGGAAGCATTGTGAGTGGGGGAGGAGTTCTGTGAAGCTGCAGTTTTGTATCATGACTGGAAGAAAGGAGTGTAAAGGTTTAAAAGCAACAGCCTGGTCTGAATATTTGAGCTACATGTTCCAAACATATTCCGAACCCATCTAAAAGTGCTAGAGGGTTTATTTTGAATAACTGTACAGTATTTTTCCTTATGTTTTAAAGGATCCCTTACTGAACAGTTTTTACAGTTTTTCTGTTTTCCTTTTACTTTGCTGCTGTTACACATGGATTTCCCCACTGTGGGACAATAAAAGACATTTCTACTCTATTCTATTATATTCTGTTCTAAAAAAAAGGTTGCATGTCTGCTGCTGGAAGGTTTGGAGGGAACAGTTTTCCAGGTTTGATATGATGAAAATTGGTATTGCTGTTGTACATAATACACTAAATGTGAGTACAAATGATTACATCTCAATTCTAGAAGTCTGTTGCTTGTTTTATTATTAGTGACAACAAACAAGTTACTGTTGGTGGAATTTTTGATATGGTGAATATGAATTGGTTATAGTCAAGCAATGTCCACACCAATACTTTAAAGATCAACTTTGAGGCACGTCTGAGTGACCTCTTGCGGTTGAACTCGTTCTAAGGGAGAGACTCCAACACTGTAGCTTTCAGAATTCAAAGACTCTCTGTACTTGGAAAGTCATATGTCTTCATCATAACATTATCAGATGTTTCCTCATAAATCGTAATGGGAAAAGTTCCAGTCACCCTCAGCCTTTTCATACGTTGTTGATTTTGTGACTCTATAGCATGAACCCACTCATCACCTCTACCCTCAGTGATGCTTATAAAACCACTGCAAAATCTTTCTAAGGAGCCACAGAAAAAGGAGAAAAGACCCAGCAATCGCATGAAATTATACAAGTAAATATGTAAATTGGTGTCATCCCATTGCTATGTTCTCACACATCATACATCTTTGCGAGTAAGCAGATCACATTTTCAGATTTTATTCAAATTCTGATGGAAAATGAGTGAAACTGACAGAAAATTCTTAAATCTCCCAATTGTCTTTTTAGTTTTTTATTTGTTTCTTAGTGAAGTAACACTTCAAATTCTCCCGTGCCATGATTTAAATAAAGGTTGGCAGAATCTTACAGTGACAGTATTTTCTATTCATATACAGAATAATATGGAGCTCAACAGTTAAACAATTTGCTCAGCAAATAATCACAGCATGATTTCCATTTAAAATTCCTTTACAGTGTAGTGCTGCTTATTTTCTTGGCGGTATCCTGAAGAATACAGACGGTTCCCATGTGCCAAAAGCTTATCAGCTTGTGCTGGTGCTGAGCCTATGACTAGAAGCGATAAAAGTGGATAAGAAGATGAGGAAGCAACACAGTGGTAATATGTGTATGTGTGTGAGTTCACATGAGATAGGGAGAGCATCTGTGTCTTTGTTGCTCTGTGTGTGTCAGATGGAAGAGGGGAAAGGAGATGCAGGCACTGCAGGGGCCATCTCTTATTTTTCTGTCTATTGCGTTGACATTTCTGAGGTAGAAAAGGTGGTATAATGGCGCCAAGAGATTGTTTGTGTGTGGCACACACTGCAGATTCTGTGAAATTCTGTGACCACACAGTTTCCCCGTCCTCCCTAGAAGTGATTGACTTGCATCACAAGGATGCTGCGCTAAAGAACATGTTTCTGCTCCCTCTTGATAAGCAAATCACACTCTTACTTAAGCATGCAAAACACGCTTCTTCAACCACACATGCATACACCTACTCTCCGGAATGCTGCAGGGTTTCTGTTCTGTAAACAGGTGTTGGAACAGTATGGCAGCATTTTCTAGTAGGGCTTACTCCCCGAAGCGTGGCATCTTTTGCAATTTTAAAGATGTACTTAATTTCAACTCACTGTTTAGCAAAATAACACAAGCAAGAGAAGCTTTTTGCATTTTGAAATTGTGTTATTTATTTTTTTTATTTGTGCTCTATTTTAAGAACACAGCTAACTTAAAGCAGCCTGATTTTGCGTGTTTTTACAGTGCCCAATGGGTTGTGCTCCTGTTAAAATGTGTTGCTAGAGTGACATCTGCTGGAAAAATAGTTAACTTTTAACTTCATTATCACTCATGTTTCTTTTATGTTATCTTAAAAATAAAAGGCAGCCATTATTATTATTATTATTATTATTATTATTATTATTATTATTATTGTTATTTATTTTTATTATTGTTGTTATGTTTTTATTTAATACAAGGGAGTATACCTTAATGGCACAGTCAAGAGATTAGGCAAAATTGGTAATTTTATACCATCAAGGCATTTTTAGAAAGCACATATGTAGTGTTATTAAATTATTGCAATACAAATTATTGCTTATACAGCCATACAGGTGTATTTAATGAAATTAGTTAAAGAAAATAATTAAATACATCAATTCAAAACGTGAACCTCGTAAATTCTGTAGATTCATTTTCACAGAAATCAAATTTCATGGCCTAGACAATCATGTGGCACCAGAACACTCCACATTGATGGTAAGTCACAAAAGGTCATTGCTAAAGAAGCTGGCTGTACACGAGTTGCATCCAAGCATGTTAATGGAAAACTGAGTGGAAGGAAAAAAAATGTAAGAATAACAGATATAACTACAGTCTTGGGACTATTGTGTTGCAATGCACATTCAAAAGTTTAGGCGAATTTACGAGGAGTCAGTGCTTGAAGAACCACCACACACAGACGTATCCAGGAATTTGGATGTCACATTCGAATTGAATTACTCAAGTTAACTTTTGGAGGATGATCTAAATTATTGTGATGTACCTATATTCTGTATTTTAACATGCAAACAGACTCTTAAAATGCACATCCATTACTGTAAACCAATAACTATAATACATATAGATAGAAGTAATACTGCGCATCATCTGTGCCATTCTAGCCTGTTCTATATTCTGTAATTCCTGCTTCAGGACATGTAGCACTTATCTTTTTAAATATGTATTATGATGGGCATAAATCAAACTTTTAGCAATTTGATACAGGAGTGACTGGACCGTGGTCTTAAGAGAATACCGGACACTCTGTAAAAAGTTAGTGGAAAGTGAGCTTGGCCTACCTCTTTGGTGCAGTCTCCTTTAGAAAAGCAGAAAGCTGCAGCCTCTGCTTACCTGCAATTCCTCGCAATTTAACCTTTGTGTTTTTGTCTTACAGGTTAGAGGGATAGCTTAAAAGGATAGATTTTAAAAATAGGACATGTATAACAAGAATAAAACAATTAAGCTGCTACATTTGTGGATTTAATGTTTGCATTTCAGCATGCACTCTGAGGCACGATAACTACCCTAATCTTGTCACCATATCCTATATATGCTAAGATATATTAAATTTATCTCAAGGATATATTTGATGGAAATATGTCATTTAATTTGGACATTCCCATGGTCTTTAGTGATCCATAGAAAATCACTAAGTTTGCTTAGTGATTGCTTAGTGATAAGATCTTATCAACATTAAAATCTCCTTAATTTTCTCTCTTTCAATCAATTGGTGTTAGCTGCATCAGATCTATTGGCAAATTGTGGTCTACAATCTTACCCTAGTTGCAAAAAAATTAGAACACCATCTAAAATTCAAACCCTTTCAGATTGTTCTAGGTCTTTCTTCACTGTAAGATGCATGTAAAAGTATGAAAGGTGACAGTGCTGACACGTCTGAGCACATGTCTGATATAGCCTTTGAGGTCTACCCAGAAAAATCTGAACTCCATGTGATTAGTCCAGTCAAAAATGCTTTTCAATCCACTAGCCAGGATTAGTGGGTGGACAGAATTATTGAATCAACTGTGTGTGCTGTAGTTAATTAGATTAAAACAAAATGTGTTTGTCAGGAGGAAACAAGTCAATAGCAACTCGTAAACTAGCTGCCCAAACAATGAGTCAAACACTGTATTTAAATATGTGAAACTGTGCCACATAAGGGAACTCTAATAGAAGTGGGAGTAAAATATTAACAGAAATTTGGGCTGGGTTTTCTCCTCTGAGGGAGTTCTGCTTCTATTTTTAAGCACATTGCATCTCATTGTGTTGGTAAAACTTAAAAAAGGAGAGAAACAAAGCTGATTTTTTAGCAAACTGATGTCCAACAGATAATCTGGAAGAGTTGTGCAACATTCTCCACACAAGAAAACATTGCCAAAAACACTAATTAAGTTCATAACCCAGTTCATCGGCAAATTTAGTGTTCCTTAGTCACAGTCAGATTAAAAGGCGTCTCTCGACTACTGAAAAAGAAATCACATCTTGGAGAGCTTTCTGAAAGCACTATGGGTGAATGACTTTTTAAACCACTTTAGTGTGACCTTGACGTCATAAATAAGCTTGCAATGCAAATGTGAATGCATCCAGATCTGAACCCATTATGCCCTCTAAGGAACTCTGATGCACTTCATGCAACACTTGGGAGTGGAAATGAAACGAACAGCAGCCAATTTTAGACTGTTTTAAAATAAATGTCCTCTCACAAAAAGGCTGAGTTGCAGCAGGGATATGCTAAAGTTCTGATGTTGTGAGAGCAAACACACCAACTTCCTGGCTGTCGATTTACCAGCAAAGACGATGTTAAAAAGTCGTACTCGTACTCGTCGTCTTCCGCTTATCCGGGACCGGGTCGTGGGGGCAGCAGACTAAGCAGAGACACCCAGACGTCCCTCTCCCCAGACACCTCCTCCAGTTCCTCTGGGGGGAGCCCAAGGCGTTCCCAGGCCAGCCGAGAGACATAGTCCCTCCAGCGTGTCCTGGTCCGTCCCCTGGGCCTCCTCCCGGTGGGACGTGCCTGGAACACCTCCCGAGGAAGGCGTCCAGGAGGCATACGGTATAGATGCCCGAGCCACCTCAACTGGCTCCTCTCGATGTTGAGGAGCAGCGGCTCTACCCCGAGTCCCTCCCGGAAGGCCGAGCTCCTCACCCTATCTCTAAGGGAGTGCCCGGCCACCCTACGGAGGAAGCTCATTTCAGCCGCTTGTATCCGGGATCTCGTTCTTTCGGTCATGACCCAAAGTTCATGGCCATAGGTGAGGGTAGGAACGTAGACCGACCGGTAAATCGAGAGCTTCGCTTTTCGACTCAGCTCTCTCTTCACCACAACGGACTGGCACAGCACCCCCATTACTGCAGCAGCCGCACCGAGCCGTCTGTCGATCTCCCGCTCCATTCTTCCCTCACTCATGAACAAGACCCCGAAGATACTTGAACTCCTCCACTTGAGGCAGGAACTCTCCTCCAACCTGAAGAGGACAAGCCACCCTTTTCCGGTCGAGTACCATGGCCTCTGACTTGGAGGAGCTGATCTTCATCCCAGCCGCTTCACACTCGGCTGCGACCCGCCCCAGCGCATGCTGTAGGTCTTGGCTAGAGGGGGCCAGCAAGACCACGTCATCTGCAAAAAGAAGAGACGAAATCCACTGGTCCCCAAACCAGACCCCCTCCGGCCCTTGGCTGCGTCTAGAAATCCTGTCCATAAAAGTTATGAACAGGACCGGTGACAAAGGGCAGCCCTGCCGAAGTCCAACATGCACCGGGAACAGGTCCGACTTAGTGCCAGCAATGCGGACCAAACTCCTGTTCCGCTTGTACAGAGACTGGATGGCCCCTAATAAAGGTCCCCCCGATTCCATACTCCTGGAGCACCTCCCACAGGGCATCACGAGGGACACAGTCGAATGCTTTCTCCAGGTCCACAAAACACATGTGGACCGGTTGGGCAAACTCCCATGAACCCTCGAGTACCCTGTAGAGGGTATAGAGCTGGTCCAGTGTTCCACGGCCAGGACAAAAACCACACTGCTCCTCCTGAAGCCAAGGTTCGACTATCGGCCGGACTCTCCTCTCCAATACCCTAGCGTAGGCCTTACCAGGGACGCTGAGCAGTGTGATCCCCCTGTAGTTGGAACACACCCTCCGGTCACCCTTCTTATGAAGGGGGACTACCACCCCAGTCTGCCAGTCCAGAGGCACTGTCCCCAACCGCCACGCAATGTTGAAGAGGCGTGTCAACCATGACAGCCCTATAACATCCAGAGATTTGAGGTACTCATGGCGGATCTCATCCCCCCCCGAAGCCTTGCCACCGCGGAGCTTTTTAACTACCTTGGTGAGTTCAGCCTTGGTGATGAAAGAGTCCAACACCAAGTCCCCAGCCTCTGTTTCCACCAGGGAATGCGTGATGACAGGATTGAGGAGATCTTCAAAGTACTCCTTCCACCGCCCGATATTGTCCTCAGTCGAGGTCAGCAGCCTCCCACCCCCACTATAAACAGTGTTGGCGAAGCACTGCTTCCCCCTCTTGAGGCGCCGGACGGTTTGCCAGAATCGCTTCGAGGCCAACCAGTAGTCCTTCTCCATGGCCTCCCTGAACTCCTCCAAGGCCCTAGTTTTTGCCTCTGCCACACCCCGGGCCGCAGCACGCTTGGCCTCACGGTACCTGTCAGCCGCCTCAGGAGTCCCACAAGCCAACCACAGCCGATAGGATTACCACCGCGACAGGCACCGCAGACCTTACAGCCACAGCTACGGGCACCAGCAACGACAATAGATGCGGAGAACATGGTCCACTGGGACTCTATGTCTCCAACATCCCCCGGAATCAGGTCAAAGCTCTCCCGGAGGTGGGAGTTGAATATATCCCTGGCCGAGGGCTCCGCCAGACGTTCCCAGCAGACCCTCACTATGCGCTTGGGCCTGCCAAGTCTGTCCGGCTTTCTCCTTCTCCAGTGGATTCAACTCACCACCAGGTGGTGATCAGTGGACAGCTCAGCCCCTCTCTTCACCCGAGTGTCCAAAACATGCAGCCGAAGGTCTGATGATACGACAACAAAGTCGATCATTGACCTCCTGCCTAGGGTGTCTTGGTGCCAAGTGCACTGGTGGACACCCTTATGTTTGAACATGGTGTTCATTATGGACAATCCATGACTAGCACAGAAGTCAAATAACAAAGCACCACTCGGATTCAGATCGGGGAGGCCATTCCTCCCGATCACGCCTCTCCAGGTGTCACTGTCGTTTCCCACATGGGCGTTGAAGTTGCAGAATAATGGAGTCCCCGGGAGGGGCATTATCCAGCACCCCTGACAGGGACACCAAGAAGGCCGGGTAATCCGCACTACCGCTTGGCCCGTAGGCCGAAACGACAGTCAGAGACCTATCCCGAACACGAAGGCGCAGGGATGCGACCCTCTCATCCACTGGGGTAAACCCCAACACGAGACGGCTGAGCTGGGGGGCAACAAGCAAACCCACACCAGCTCGCCGCCTCTCCCCGTGGGCCACTCCAGAGTAGAAGAGAGTCCAGCCCCTCTCAAGGAGATGGGTTCCAGAGCCTACGCTGTGCGTGGAGGTGAGCCCGACTATTTCTAGGCGATAACTCTCAACCTCCCGCACAAGCTCAGGCTCCTTCCCCCCCAGCGAGGTGACATTCCACGTCCCTAGAGCCAGCCTTAGCATCTGGGGATCGGGCCGACGAGGTCTCCGCCTTCGTCCGCCACCCAATCCTCTTTGCACCGGTCCCTCACGGTTCCCCCTGCAGGTGGTGGGCCCACTGGGGGATGGCCTCGCGCCTCTCGTTCAGGCTTGGCCCGGCCGGGTCCCGCGAGGAGCAACCCGGCGAGTCCCGACCCCAGGCCTGGCTCCAGGGTGGGACCCCGGCTCCGCCGTACCGGGCGACGTCACGTGCCTCGATATATTAGTCGTCATGAAGGATTCTTGAACCGCTCTTTGTCTGACCCGTCACCTAGAGCCTGTTTGCCATGGGAGATCCTGCCAGGGGCATTTAAGCCCCAGACAACATAGCCTCTAGGATCATTTGAGCACTCAGACCCCGCCACCACGTTAAGGTGGCGGTTCAAGGAGAGTTGTGCAACATTTTCCACACAAGAAAACATTGCCAAAAACACTAATTAATGTTAAAAACTAAGAAATTAATCTTACATTTGAAACTTACCAAAAATCTTGCAGCTGCTCAACAATAATTTAAATACATATTTTTTTTTTTTAAACTAACAAAATAGACTGATTTCAGTAGAAAAGGGATCTGTAAATTATTGCAGATCTGAAAAACAAAAATGGTTCTGATCATTTGGCAAAACAAAAACAGAAGGTCCCAATTTTATTCACTCCATTTACATTTTTTGTGTGTATTCTCAGTAACGAGAACAGGATGAAGGTCAATCTTTCCCCAAAAACATTTGCTTTACTTAGCCATTTTTAACACTTTTGCAAGGCACTGTACAATTTGTGTGACCTTTTTAACCAACAAAGAGAGGACATTTTTGGAAAATGAGAACATTTTCCCGGGTCCTCACTTTTTTTCATGCTGTTTTGGGTTGATTTAGAACTAAGGTATGAATTGAGTTTAGATTAGGTTTAGCGTTACCTATGTACCAATAATGTTTAGGGTTAAGGTTAGGGTCAGGCCATAGAAATAAAAGGACAAATTAATGGCAGTCAGAGTGCTTGTAAAGATATAAAGACAAGGATGTGTGTGTGTGTGTGTGTGTGTGTGTGTGTGTGTGTGTGTGTGTGTGTGTGTGTGTGTGTGAGAGTTTATTTCTATAACTTTAAATTATCAACAACAATCCAACAATCTGGAAGACATTTTATGGGATACACATTAAACATATTGTTTTTACACTGAATGAGTAGAATTATGAATGTTTATAATATTAAAAATAAATGTTTATCAAGAATCAGCTTCTTTAACACTTGGGAAATGCCAGTAAACTTTTATTGACAGCACATTTAAGATCAGTTCATTAACATTTAAATGATTTACTTAGACAAATGATCTTGGTACTACTAATGTCAACATTCAACAAGTCATAATTTTGTTGTCAGCAAACTCTCAAACTTTTAGCCAGTTCAAGAAATCTGTGGGAAATACATATATGCATGAGTTTGAAAGCCTGTGATGTGTTCAGGGATTTTCAGAAGGTGACCAAGATCTGAACAAAAAAGATTATAATTTCAAAAAATCTTGGCATGACCTCTGCAACTTTGCAACTCTTCTTCTGATTTCGCCTGACAGGAAAACCAACCACTCTCTAGAGATTTTCTACACATATTTAAAACCTTGTCAAATTTAACCCTTTGAAGATGCTTCATTTTAGGGTGTGGTCATAATTTCTCACAGTCACAGTTCTAACTTTTGTAATGTGATCTTTTGCTTTGAAGAGCAACCCAGAGTTATATTTAGAAATGTAGGTGCTTAGAGTTTGGATTCAACTCACCAGACTCTAAAAGAAGAGTTATTTCAGGTGCGCACCTTTTGTTTTCATCCACTGACAGCTTTTTTAGAAAGGAGACTTGCTATGCAATAAACAGCCACTAGAGGAGGTTGCATACAAGCACATAACAAAGCCAGATCATTTCTTAGTCACATTTTCTCTTTAAGTAACATGTAAAACCAAAACTATGACCAATCAGTGACAGATGAGTAATAGCTAATAGTGACAAAACAAATCACCTCTGCTAAAGACAACTCTCCACACAAAAAAAGGCTGCTTTGGTGGAGTCTTCACACTCAAACTTACCCCTCCGCCTCCAAGTAGCACAAACGTGATGTTTCGTAGGGGAAAAGACAGTCATCCCTGCCAGCCTGCACTTCATTAAGCTGATTGCTCATCTCTGTAAGCTACTTGCTTCGCCTGCCAGGCCTCGACCACTTGTTCTGATTAAAGAGGAACCTCATAAATGTGCCGCTGCCTATAAACAATTTCCTTGTTACATCAAAGTCACAAGGAAGTTTTTAAGCTGCTTTTAGTGTCCTAACAAAATAGCAATGCATGCCTTCAAAACTCACCCACAGCTCTAAACTCTGGCACTAATCTGTGGTTTAATTCTGCTAGGAAACAACAGGGAATGATAAGTTCTAATGAGGAAGAAACATCACTTTTATTACTCTGTCACTTCTGTTGTCGTTTCCCAGGTTCCACCTAACCCCTTTTTGTTCCTGTTCGTCCTTTGTCATGTTTGTCTTTTTCAAACTGTTGTGGCCTGTTCAATTTGCTGCCACAACCTGATGCAGCCTGTTGTGCCATTCATTTATAAATGCCCACTGTGCAACAGGAAGAATATATTTTCCCCCTATTGTGGAGCAAATCTGCCAGTGACGCTGCAAGGCAACCGGACCAACCGGACTGTTTGTCTGACCTGCCAGGACAGGCTTCAGAAAAGATAAATATATAACAAAGAAAAACTGATAGAGCTAAAATTAGCAACATTTTGATTTAATGCATGAGTTTTTTGATGTTTGGCAATTTAGTCAGTCAACAATAGAAGTGACCCAATCATTTGGCCAATTTTCCATGAATGGACTGAATTAAATACATCAGAACTAAGAACTCCTGCCAGTTTCAGTCTATAAACATATAAACCAACAGCATGTATGTTAATGCATTTCTCTTTAGGTGAATAAAAATCACATAAAGGTTATGAATGAATGCTTTGATGCATAAATGAAGATAATGTTGTCATGCCTTCATTTTCTGTTGGACTTTAAAGAACTTGCGCCACATATTCTTTCTCATTTATGAGTTATAGTCCTAAGAAGTATTATTGGTAATAAATAGGGAGATAATAATCCAGATTTGTGGCTATTTTACAAGTTATTTGCAGAAGTTTATTTTAGCCTTATGAAAGAAATGAGTGAGGAAAAGTGAGAAAAATCTGCATAGTTTTATTATTTATGGTTCTCAAACTGATATTCTGTTGGGAAATACAGACGTGAACATTAAACCGCATGGATTCAGATGAACATTTGTGTACTAAAAAAAGCTGCAAAGTGCCAAAAATAAAACAAGAACGGTTACCAGAACACTGCTTTCACTCAGATATTCCTCAAAATCATTCAAAGAAAGTCAGATTTTACCCAAATATAGGTGCTTATGTGTTTGATTTGCTATAAAAAATCTCACGTTTGTATGAAAGAATCTAAACAGCTTTAATTTCAGATGACAAAACAAGAAAAGTATAGAGTTATTTAGCTCCAATGGGGGGGGGAGTTGCTGAAAAGGAACAATATAAATACACATTTGGTGAAACTTTGTACCATATTCTCTACCATAAACACACAACATAAGGCACTCATAAATTTACAGCATCATATTTCAAAGGAAATAAATATGTTCTTGTGCTATAAATGAGTTATAAAGAGAAAACGAAACTTTAACTGTAGTGGTATAAATTATAATTTTTATACAAGTATCTTTTATGTAAAACCTGAATGTAATGTTTTTAAGGCAATCAGTTTGTGTAAACCACAAGATTCAGTGATATGTTTAATCAGTCCTGAGAAGCTGAAACTTCAGTTCATCCTCACGGCGATCCTGACAGCGAGGATTCTTTCCGACACAAGGCACTGCGTGAGTACAAGGTTTTAGCCAAACGGCTGCGGTCTGTGCTTAGGTGCCCAGCGCAAGTTCTCGCCCCTGCTCAATTATTGCTGATGTAAACAAGTGAAGAGGATAAACAGCACCGAGACGGAAACACCCCTTTGCATACAGGCCACTCGTGTAAACAGGCTGTCCAACGAGAGCAGAAGTGGAAGCCCCTTTCTGTCCTCGATTAGGGAAGGAAAACAGATTGCTAATTTGATCTGAAGTGCTCTGAACTTAGCACTTTTTGTGCAGGTGGTATATACTGTATGTTGTACACAAAGGTTTTTTTTAATGTCAAGTACACATCCTCTCTGTCCATTTTTGGAATGCTTAAAAGCACAGTGAAAAAAAAATATTTCCATGATTATGATAAGTGGTACATGCTGTATCCCAGCGGAGCAGCATATAGTCCTAACGGGGATATGGGCAGAATGGGTCTTTGGTGGTGGTGGTAGGCAGAATACGACTGTCCGTACAGAGACATGGCGCCCAACGACAGCGGTAACGTAACGCCAGGGTGCAGAGTACCAGATGCAGCAGTGGCCGCCATAGCTGCCGTTTTGGCATCAGCGGCCATCTTCAGTTTCTCCAGCTCAGCCTCCTGGAGCCTCTTCGCTTTTGCCCGTCGGTTCTGGAACCAGATCTTCACCTGGGTCTCCGTCAGTGTCAGGGAGGAGGAGAACTCTGCTCGCTCTGCGATGGACAGGTACTGCTTCTGTCTGAACTTCCTTTCCAGAGCTAGGAGTTGGGATGTAGTGAAGGGAGTGCGGGGCTTTCTGTTGGTCTTGTGTTTCCTCAGCTGACAGGCTGGACTGATGTGACCTGAAGCACCAGAAAGGGTGAAGAATTTAAAATACCATCCATAACCACTTCAAATAATCGGATTATAACATGATCTGAATAACTGGATAAATGCTTTACAACAGCCCACATAAATGTGTTAACTTCACATTACAGGTTCCATTATTATTAAATTCAGCAATGATCATCTGCAACTTATCAGAACTCAGTGAAGATGTGTAAAATTTGGCAGCGAAAGACTTTAAATAAATAAATATGAATCACCCATAACAGTTCAGTAAATACAAGCAGTGGATCATAAATAAAATTGTACATTTTATATTGTAGTACCAAATTCTTAAAGTGGAAATTGTTGGAATTTTGCTAAAAACGAAAAAGAAATTTTGAAAAAAAAAATTGTATTAAGAATTTCTATAATAACGCAACGTAGGCGTGTTGTTATCTAACAAATACAAGCGAAAACCTAGTGCCAAAATGAGCGATCTTATCTAGAACATATTTTTTTACTTTTTAAGTTAATCAGCCCATCTGGCAGCATTAAATTTGTAACCCATGCCTTTCAACCCAACCCATTCGTTTTTGTTTTTTTCATCGGGAATAAATGTGACGTGACATAGGCCTACTCCTATTTCTCTCGCCACCCTTAAAAATTGGAAAGACTGGAGAACATGCTACTTAAGTAATGGAGATGCGCATTGTTCGTAATACATTTGAACAAAAAATACCCTACTTGCCTAAACTTGCTCATATCTGCAGTAAGAGCCATAATCAAAAAGTTCAGCGCAGCAAAAAGTGTAACAAAGTCGACCATACTTTAACTAAGTTGTTTATGCATTGAAGGATGCGTGAACACGGCAAAAATATTCTTGCTTCCTGATTCTTACTTGGAGAAGTTGGAGGCTGTAGACAAGCTCGGAAATTTTTATGTTAAAAATAATATTTAAGATGGTCGGTAACATGGGAATAAACTTACGTGGTTGCGTGGAGAAGGCACCGGCAGAAACCCAGTGTGCGCATTCCTCTGACTCCGACACCTCGGATTTTACCGGCGAAGGAACAGCCACGAAGCTGTTTCGAGCTTCCTCGGGAGGACTGCACGTCTCCCGGCACAGATACAAAGAGGTTAACTCTGCGGCCTGGGCCGCCACGGTACTTCCAGCTGTTTTACAGCAGGTGGACTGGGACTGTTCGGTCCGGTGCTCCGTCCTTCTCCCGGACATGAGCGCCTCCACGCTGAACGGATGACACCGACGAAGAATCGGCGACGTTTTCTCTTCGCTCGGCACTTCTGGGGAGTCCGATCGGTTATTGTCCCCCTCGGAACAGCGACCCAAGTCTTTAACAGTCTCCTGGGAGGTCATCTCTTTTCCAGGTCTCCTCCAGAACCAAAGATGGACTGGAAAACGACAGCGCCGTTAAAAGTTCCGCCAGGTGATGGTCTCCTCGGTGAACGCAGCGCTCTGAGCTGTCAGGTACTGTAAAGGGAGTTTGTAGACGTAACACGCTGACAGGGCTCATCTTTGACCAATCGTTGCTGCCCTGAATGTTTATGAGTGAAGTCGTGCTGCTTTCAAGAACCGTGGGAAATTAAAGTTGTACTTTTTAAGACATATAAACCAGAAAATTGTCGAGACAGACCATGTAAATACTGTTTGTTTTGTTTATTAAACTAGTGCTAAATACTGCACTCTAAAAACTGCTGAGCTGAATACACTCCGATTTATTTTGAATGTCCTGAGTCCCGAAAGGATAGGTGTAGGCCTGAGATATTTTACCACGTCTTTGGGCTTCGAGTTTGATCCACCATACTTGGTTAGAAAAGTGGTTCATGTCTAAACTTAAAACCAATCAAGTGTGTTAAAAAGAATACTAACATATAACGGGGAATACTAAAGAAGTAACAAGTTCAGGTTGAATTGAATATTTCTGGAACAACTGTTATTTTTAGTTTAAGTTAAATGGCTAAAAAGATATTAACTGACAGTTGAGTCTGGATAACAAATTTTGCTTCTCTATGTTTAGCCTACTGTAAAAGTTAAACATAACTTGTGTGAGGCACAGGTTGGTCGCACATATGAAGAAAGTACACCAAGGTTATAAAAAGTTCCAGTCATGTTACGTACCGTCATATCATACATCATGTTGTTAGAGAGGTTTAAATTATATTGATGAGATGCCAGATAAAGAACTGCAGTTACTGTAGTTTTATTGGGCTTCATGGAGCATAGGTAAGGTGGCCGAAAGAAGGCTTATACGCTTTCACCTCATTAACAAAAATGTATAAATAAATAATTCAGACTATTGGAGCAGTAAACATTACTCCTATCCAGTTAACACTGTTTTAAAACTACAGTTTGCACACTATAAGTGTGGGCTGGAAAAAAGACCAAAAACTATGACCAATTACCAAGCTAATATTAACTGGTTTGACTTTACAGAAAAGAATAATAATATTCAACTCAATTAGCACTTAAAAAGGACTACAACTTTGGCTTATGTTTGATCCATATTTTTGTTTTAATCTGTATTTTAAAATCAAAATATCAAAGATAGCATTATGCTAACTGTAATAATCAATGCTTGGTTTTATAACCCATTCTTTGATCTAGGTTGGAACGTTTAATATCTCAAAGCTTGTGCTAACTACTTAGCAGGATAAATGCTAATCTTTTCTTAAAGTGAACAGACTCATTCTCCAGTATGAACCAAGGTTATAAACTCAACTCATTCATATTAAAATTATTATAACGCATCATTTTACCATCATATCATATCTTATTTTATCTTGTGTGGGAGATCCATTGTCTGGTCAGGTTGTTTTGTTGGTCAAAATTGCGGTCTGTGAAGAATGCTAAGTCTCCTAGTTTTTTCTCAGACTCTTTTTTTTTTGACCCAGTGTTTGGTTAAAATTATCAAACTTCTATCCCTGCAATATAGAATCAGCGTTATTTTTATAGCACATTTTGATACAGACAGATACAACAAAGTTAAAGTTTTCTGGACTTCCTTTTTTTTCAGAGTAAATCAGTTCTGCTTCTTTGGGAACTCAAAATACACATTTCCATGTAGCTTAAGAAGTAGATTCAGGGAAATAGGCTGTAAAATAATAGCCATGCTACAGCATTATCACATGTTAAGGACCAGTAATGGATTAGCTCTAACTCTAACCTCATGAGACTGCATGTGTAAACACGGGCCCCATGCGGATAATTATAGAGAATTATACCCGGGATGAAACACTGATCCCTTTCTTCTTTATCTCCTCTGCTCTCTCATCTGTTTGGTCTTCTCTTTATTGGGACTTTCCATTGTAAGCAACAGTGCTGCCATGTACTGATTGTCAGGCTTTTATAGAGGAGTTTCACGCCAAAATGAAATAGATTCACTTCCTAAAAGACTCCTGGTCTCTGAGCCTTGGCAGGAGCTCAGGCATGGCGTCTCTGTTTGCCTTTAGCCGAGTCATCCATCTTCTTGTCCTATGATTTAATTATTTCTATTACACAGTGCAAATATGAATTAACTAATTGTTTTCGGAGGTTTCCCAGCTTTCCCAGAAAGCTGTTTTCTTGTCATTTGATAGCGGTAAAAGTTTTTTCCAGCTAAACAAATAATTCCCATATTTTAAAATCGTTGCCCTCCAGTCATGGGTGCCTAAATAATGACTTATCTGTTGACTTACTACTAGTATTGAACAAAGATGCTTTTTTCATACACAGTTTAAATAGCAGAATTCACACAACCTTAAAATTGTACAAGATTAACTGGATTCTTTTCTGAAGTTTCTTAATTTGTTTAACCACCAAAACATCCCTGAAGAGAAATGAATTTACAACATGATGAAAAGTCATTCTTTGTGTGTTTAGATGGAGCCAGCAGACCCAGATTGGTTTGTCTATGCGAGGCAGCTCTTAGTTCCCAGGAGGCTGCTACTGATGTCTTATTAAAGTGGGGTTATTTCACAGACAATCAGAGGTTTGTGGAGGCGCCAGCAAGCGGCCAGATGAAAGGACCAACTCCTCAGGGGACAAAGTGTTGCCTTATTTTTTTTAACAGCTCTGTTCAGGATCCCCACCTCCTTCCTCCTCCACCCTCCAACCTCTTTCCCTCTCTTTCTCTCTCTCCCCATGTCTCTGGCTGTGCCCATAATCCTGGAGGCACCTTGTCAGTCACTGCACATGGTCTTGGTTGACTGTCATTTTGGCACATTTCTTGCTTTTCCACCGCCTGACTTTATCCTTGCAGACTTTTATCTCTGATGTCTTTATTTTAGTTATGCATCATTAGATCACTGCACTCTTTATTCATTCCTGAAGCTCTTCCTTATTTCTGTTCTCAGTCAATGCAGGTTGTTCATCTTCATTTTTTTCATCTTAGAACTCCTTTACTCCAGTTTGTCACAATCTGCCTTTTCTTTCTTCAGCCCCTATTTTGTCTTCTTGTCCTTGTATGGCCTCTTCAGTTTGCAGTTCATCCTCATTCTTTCTAAACACTTCGGTCATGGTTAATCTAGCATAAAATAAATAATATTGCTCTAAAAAGATTTTGTTAAATCAAGATAAAAAAACTGTCAAACATTTGAACAATAATAAGTTCCTTTTCATAACTAAAGAAGTATCAAGTCTCTGCATAATAATATGTAAATAGTATTTTCAACATTTTTGATCTTTGCCTTTTTGTCATACTTGTGTGATCTGAATAATGTTGTGGATTATCAAACATATTTTATATACATATCACATAAAGATAAAATGAATACTATTTTCCATTCCATTTATTAAAGGATAAAAGCTATCCAAACCAACCTGTCCCTGTGTGAAAAATAATTGGTCCCCAAACCTAATAACTGGTTATGCCACTCTTGGCGCAACAACTGCCATCAAGCATTTACAATAGCTGCCAACATGTCATTTCCATTCCTGTTGAGGAATAGTTTTAATTCAGCCACAATAGAGGGTTTAGAGCATTAACTACATGTTAAGCGTCACACAACTGCATCTCAGTCAGGTTCAATTCAATTGAAATGCTGTTGTAACTCATATTATACATGTTCCTTCCAAGGGTCTTTGTAGATCTCCTGTTGCAGTCTGTATTACAGTTAATCTGAGGAGGCATCTGACTGAACACACTGACTGTTTGAAGAAGAGAATGATGAGGTTCAGCCTCATCTCCAGAGGCTCCAGAACAATCCCCAAAACAGAGCCAAGCTTCTTTATCAGCTTGTTGAGCTGTTTTAGGTCACTGACTCTGGTGCTGCCACCCCAAATGATGCTAGAAGAGACTGGGCTCGGTATATTTCTTTCCTGTTGGAGGTGGAGGTGGAGTTGCCATTGTGCTTTGGATCCTTACCCTGCTGCATAACCAATGTGCAGTTAAGTTTTTAAGTCACAAACTGATGGTCAGACCTTCTCCTTCTAAACTGTGTAGTAGAGAGCAGAATTCATGGTACCACCAGCATTACTATGTTTGACTGTCAGTACTACCTTATGAACAAATATTAATCTACAGCACTTTGCATCGGTGACCAGCGCTTTCTTATTTTTTATCCTCTCCCTCTCTGCTCCTCCTTTCCTCTTTGGCTGTCTCTGTGTGTCTCCGCTGCTGTGACAGACAGCCTCAGAAAAAGAAAGGAAGGGGCGTTTGGAAGCTTGAGTCAGATACCCGAGTGAGCCACACACGGCACGGATTGTTTATTTAAAAAATCAAGCGCGACCCAAGCTAAGCCTTTTGGTCCTACCTCTTGGTGATAGCCGAGTGGCCCAGGCCAGCAACCAAGCCACCCTGTCACATGAACCCACTTTCAATATAGCAGTTTAGAAATTCCAGCATCAAAGTCAGAAGATAACAATCTACGATACAATAGTCACAACTATGCAGCTTGAGCTGTTAAAAATCAACCTGTCAACACTATAATGCACAGTTCCCACACTGTGTATAGATTTAGGTTTAGGAAGAGTACATATTTCTCTGTATCATAACATTGCCAATTGTCCCAGCTTTAATTTGAGTAATATTTTATGAAAATTGGATAAGAAATAAGGGCGCTACAACTGTTTTTGTGACAGATGCGTGCTCATCCCACATCTGAACAGCATGGTTTTGTTCACATGACTTAATGCATGGCAATGGCTTCTGCATGCATACGACACTATCTATAGCAGCTAATAGGCGATGTCCAATCCAGTAATATTTATCGATGGATTCGCCACTATTCTGTTCATTTTTTGGTTTGTCGATTAAGGTTTTTACTGTGGTTCGCTGAAATCCCAAACCTTAGAAATGTATTTCTAAACAGTGATTAATGTCATTGACTTTATCATCTGTTTTTGAACTTTTTCAGATCCTGGCAAGGTGTGTTGCTTTTTGAGACCTTTTAGAGTTCTTCGTATCGTGAAAAAAAGTTTCTTTTTAAATGCTTTCTTGATTATACAGGTCTGACAGTAATCAGATCTTGGTGTGGCTAGTAAAACAGAACAAAGCTTTCCAAAACATGTACCTAGAGTAGAATACATTGTTGTCCTAGGCGGTGATCTTTAAATAGCAGCTAATTCATGAGTTAACAATAAGCGCAATTACCTTTGTCACAAAGGGCCAGGTTGATTTGCATAGTCGCCTATTAAATGACATTTAATTTGAAAACTACCTTTTGTATTTTATTAGGTCATCTTTGTCTAATATAAAATTTGTTTCATGATCTAAAACATGTAAGTTCCACCTAAAAAAAACATAATAGAAGAAATCTGTAAGGGGATGAATACTTTTTGTAATAGCAAGTATATTTCATAGATTACGTTTGAAATAGAACTTCAATCATCAGTGTTTCATAAAAAAATAACAATTTAATTACTCTAGAAAGACAATTGCAGGAGAAACAGAAAGAGGTAACGGAAGGAAGGAAGAAGGAGGTGGGGTTGAGATGAGAGGGGTGCCCTCCTGGGTGTAAGCAGAATTACCCACACATCCCACTTCCTTTTTTCCATGATATAATTTAGGCTTGATAATAGCTAAAGCAATTTGTCTGAACATGTTTGCCTGCGTGTGAACTGTGCAGATGTCTGTGTATCGTGCGTGCATGTGTGACAAGGAGGGAGTCTCTAGAAGCCTCTGCTTGCGTGGGTCGGGCACACCTCAGAGCGTTGTAATTATACCAGAAGCTTTGAAGTGGCAGAATGTTTGGCAGGGATAATCAGCAGGCTGGGCCTCACTTAAATTCCCATTAAAAACATTGAGTCAGGACATCTCACACACATTTTTTTTTATTGTGTTAACCTAGTCACACTCATAAACACACACACATCCATACTCTGATACACAGATCGGTAGTCAATTTGGAGTTAAGTGCCTTGCCAGGGAGCAAGTATGGCAGGAGGAAGCTGGAATCAAGCCCACAACTTTCAGACAGCAAGACGACTGCTCTACCCACTGAGCCAAGGTCGCTCCACAAACTTATGAACATATGATTCTAAGCAGCATAACTTTGCACTTACTCTTGCTGTTTATTGTTTTATTCTACTGTGAACCTATCTGCAGTTTAAGTGTAGTAAGCCAACATAAGAAAAATCCAACCGGCAAATGCATTACTACAGAATAAACATACCTCCTTATTTATTAAGCACTTGAAAACCAAACATAGGGCATAAAAAGACCACAGAACAAAAGGTACACAAACACATACAAACAGCAAAAGTTGAAAAGTTGTAACAACAGTTGAAAGAAGTTGGACACGGGAGCAGATAAAATTAAGTCATAGTCAAAAATTCACACTGTGTCAAACTGATAGCAAAAGTGCGTTCCTCAAAACAGTGAGTGAAGGTGCTTGCGTAAGGAGGAATGGTAAATATTTGTTGCATAACTATGGGGTAAGAGTGTGACAGCACATGCGTAACGCGAATCGACTAACTCTGTGCTCCACTAACACGTGACGCCAAGTTGCTGATGTAAATTCGTATTCTCATAGAAAAGAAATCGTATTCACAAACTGTTATAGCATATTGTATTCATAAAGAATAAACCACAACTGTAAACTTGAACTTTGTGTTTGGAATTTCTTGAAGCTGTAACAATTTATTTTGTATTCTTATAGAGAAAATATACAGTACCTCTTTTGGATTTTACTTATGCACAACTATTGATTAATATGCACACATTTCCGTCTTTACATACACATTGTTTTTGACAGCGTTCTTACCCCATACATAACATATAATCTGCATTAAAAAAAATCACTGAGTGGCAGCAGGTACAAAGGAAAAAGAAGAGGTCCAAGAATGGAGCCGTGTAGTCCACCCTGTGCCGCTTAGCAGTGGTGGAGATAATACCACTGATACTAATACAAAAATTCTGTCTGAAAGGTGTGACTGAAACCATTAGAGAACAGAATCTTTGATGCTGACCCAAAGCTCCAGCTTAGAAATAAGGTTCTAATGAGGAATAGTGCAAATGACTCCTTTCTTATAATAGTATTACTATTTTGTTTAGTACGTTCAGTTCTTTGTGTCCTTTAAATGGTTCATAGTGGCTGGTAGTAGTGTCATCAAAGACCCCTATCTGAGCAAACGTGTTTGCAGTTATTTTACAGACTTACTCAGTATTTTATATTCCTTCCCTGATGAGTGATCAAGCAAGGATTATCATCTTAAACAACTCATATTTTATGTTTATTATTCATCCAAACCATTTTGCAAATACATTGTGCAGCAAGAATATGCTGAATTCTGTTTGTACACAGAAGTTATATTTTTCTATGTTACTAGTAGAAAACAAACTAAAGGTCAGAGTTCACACTTGGATAGTCTGAGGTCTTGGAGCAGCCCCAAGTATCTAATGTGGTTGCTACACATATAAAGCAATAAGATTTCAGGTATAAACTGTATACTTGCAGTTCTTCTCATCCTCATTATATTCTTATATTTTATTGCTTTTAAAACATTGGGGCCAGAGGACTACAGATGTAAAATAACATTTTGGCTAATTCTGCCATTTTGTAACTTTTTGTCATGTGTTTTATTGAATTGCACTGTCCCCTTTCAAATAAATAAATCCAATCAATACCAGTGGCACTCAGTAGTACAGCACAACATTATATGTTAACATGCAGACATAACATGAGAAGTACATTGCTTGTGTTGCTAATATTTTTTGGTATCATACCAATCAGCTAATTCCACTGGTATTTTAACTAGAAGCATTGATCTCGGGTGTGAGGGAACTCACAAATCACAGTTCCGACCTCTGAGGCAAATCAAACCAAGTATTGCTACTACTGCATTGTTCAAATAATAAACTAATTAAAACTATTCCTTTACGAAAACAGTTTCCTCTAGTAAAACAAATTAAACTCAGATGCAGTTAGGTCCCCCAGAATTGTTTCTCTATCTGTATCTAAAGTGAAAGCTTTGTCCTGCCTCTAAAGTTAATAGCTCACCTTTATCAAGGCGACACCAAAACAAATGGCAGCATGCTCAGAGTTAGTCACCCCTCCATCATATAAGAAAAGTAACCCGTCAGACCAGTGGGACATGTTGTAAACAACAGACACATCCACACGCAAGCTAATCACGCTGCATTCTCTTTGATCCAAATTACCTTGGAGCTGTCACCCACCCCACCTCTCCCCTCCCAGGCATGGGAAGCCCTCAGAGCCTCCGCCTGTAATGCACCTAAATGACTACCTTGAATGCTACATTGGCGCCAGAGCCAATTAGCTGTTAACACAGTAGACAGATCTATTCAGAAGCCAGAGAATAAGGCCTCCTGTAATGTGAAAGATTGATGCCCATTTGCTAATGACAAGAGGAGGAGGTAAATTGTTGCTTGACTCAGTCCTGGGATATATTACAGGACAGTGGGCTGATGACTGTGAGTCTGCAGGGGAGGCTTCCTGAGAAAATTAGCAGTTGACTATGGGTCATTATAAAAGTTGAATAGCGGATTGTAAAACACCTAGAAATACACGAATACAAAAGCCACAACACAAATGCAAGAGCCACAACACAAATACAAATTTGTATTTATTATTTATATTATTATTTGTGGCTCTTGTATTTGTGTTGTGGCTTTTGTATTTCCGTTATGGCTTTTGTATTCGTGTTGTGGCTCTTGTATTTGTGTTGTGGCTTTTTGTATTTGTGTTGTGGCTTTTATATTTGTGTTGTGGCTTTTGTATTTGACCTGACACCAATGGGCCACCGTATGTCTAAGTAGTAATCCTAACAAGAATAGATTTGCCTTTGAAATAAAAAAAAACCTGATAGCTTATATAGGGGAGAACGCGGTTAGTTGTCACACAAGTTAGTTGTCACGATAGCCAAACCCCGTCCCCTAGAGGGCGCTGTTACAAAATGCTTGAGTGTAAATTTTTTTTAATAGTTGTCACAGACATATAAATTTTCATTTCAGCAGTTTGATGCTTGACATTGAGGTTAAAGGACTTATTGTATAATTAAACACTTCCTACCATTTAAAGATACAAAGGGAAAGCTACAGTTAGCAAAGTTTGTTTCTTTGCTACACTATAGCATGTGCCTGCTAGCACAACTGCAAGCAAAAAAATCACTGGTGGGGATCGTTATCACATCTTTGGTGTTGGTTGACACATGGGTCAAGTGCATACAGAGCAAAAAGTGGACACACTGTACACAAGGACAGCCACTGTATATCTGTCAAAACTGTGACTCAGAAATTGAGTAAATAAAATAACAGAGATTAAAGTAGGCCTAATTCTGTTCTGTCGTAGACACCTTGATTCTGCTTTTTTTAATATTGATTTTTGTCAAGTAGCCTAGCCTATATGTTCTGTTAGTTCATGGCATAGGAGATGTTTTTCTCTGATAATGTTTGAACTAAGATATAAAAATTAACATTATAAATTAAAACATTGCATTAAAAATAACATCTTTCAGGACCCTTTTTTCTAAATGTTTTTCTCACTGAAATATATGCACAAACTGTCATTGGCGGTGCATATCTTTTGAATGAAGATAAGAACGGGGACCGGAGGGTGTGTTCCAACTACAAGGGGATCACACTCCTCAGCCTCCCTGGTAAGGCCTACGCCAGGGTATTGGAGAGGAGAGTCCGGCCGATAGTCGAACCTCGGCTTCAGGAGGAGCAGTGTGGTTTTCGTCCCAGCCGTGGAACACTGGACCAGCTCTATACCCTCTACAGGGTACTCGAGGGCTCATGGGAGTTTGCCCAACCGGTTTGCATGTGTTTTGTGGACCTGGAGAAGGCATTCGACTCTGTCCCTCGTGATGCCTTGTGGGGGGTGCTCCAGGAGTATGGAATCAGGGGCCCTTTATTAGGGGCCATCCGGTCCCTGTATGAGCGGAGCAGAAGTTTGGTCCGCATTGACGGCACTAAGTCGGACCTGTTCCCAGTGCGTGTTGGACTCTGGCAGGGCTGGCCTTTGTCACCGGTCCTGTTCATAACTTTAATGGACAGGATTTCTAGACGCAGCCAAGGGCTGGAGGGGGTCTGGTTTGGGGACCAGTGGATTTCGTCTCTTCTTTTTGCAGATGGCCCCCTTGCTGGCCCCCTCTAGCCAAGACCTACAGCATGCGCTGGGGCGGTTCGCAGCCGAGTGTGAAGCGGCTGGGATGAAGATCAGCTCCTCCAAGTCAGAGGCCATGGTACTCAACCGGAAAAGGGTGGCTTGTCCTCTTCAGGTTGGAGGGGAGTTCCTGCCTCAAGTGGAGGAGTTCAAGTATCTCGGGGTCTTGTTCACCAGTGAGGGAAGAATGGAGCGGGAGATCGACAGACGGCTCGGTGCGGCTGCCGCAGTAATGGGGGCGCTGTGCCGCTCCGTTGTGGTGAAGAGAGAGCTGAGTCGAAAAGCGAAGCTCTCAATTTACCAGTCGGTCTACGTTCCTACCCACACCTATGGCCATGAACTTTGGGTCATGACCGAAAGAACGAGATCCCGTATACAAGCGGCTGAAATGAGCTTCCTCCGTAGGGTGGCCGGGCACTCCCTTAGAGATAGGGTGAGGAGCCAGTTGAGGTGGCTCTGGCATCTATACCGGATGCCTCCTGGATGCCTTCCTCGGGAGGTGTTCCAGGCATGTCCCAACAGGAGGAGGCCCAGGGGATGGCCCAGGACACGCTGGAGGGACTATGTCTCTCGGCTGGCCTGGGAACGCCTTGGGCTCCCCCCAGAGGAGCTGGAGGAGGTGTCTGGGGAGAGGGACGTCTGGGTGTCTCTGCTGAGTCTGCTGCCCCCGCGACCCGGTTCCGGATAAGCGGAAGACGACGAGACGAGACGAGACATCTTTTGAACGAATTTCTCTTGAGACGGATAAGATTACTCTAACCCAACCAGAGTCTTTGGGCATCCATTACACATTGAATGGGGATTGACTAAGTATTGCATTGTTTTGGAATTGGAATGAAAGTAAAAAGTGTGACAGCCAACCCCTTTCTCCTTTAAATGTCAAAAAAAGAATGATTTTATGTCGAAACCTTGTATTGTACAAAAACTGCCACATTTAATACAATGGAAGTTATCTGAAGAAATTACTCCACTGCAGTCATCCGGCATTTGCGCAGTTGGTAGTACGGCAACTTCTGTGAGGGCGTTTTACATAACAGGTTTTGGTAATTGCCACTGTCTCCTATTAGATGAGACGGACAACATTTAAATTTCATATGAGAAGAATAAACACATGGGAATCCTTCAAGTTTGAAATAAAACCCTTGCCTTCCCCCTCAACTCCCCTTTGGTAACCAATGGTTTAAGTGATGGGTGATATGGCTCCTAGCCCAGAGCTCCATCCTGTCAGGGGGCTGAATGTGCACTCTGTAAAACAAAACAAAAACATAAAAAGACTGAATCAGTGCCTGAATGAGTTTTAGGTTGCTTAGTTGCATGTCTTGTAAGGGACAGTGCTGTGCACAGGGCATTTACCTTGGCTGTACACTGTGGTCTGCTAATGACCATGAGGTTGGAATCTAATTTCAGGATGTTAATTTGATGCTAAATTAAAGGGCTGTTTCTGTTGTTGTTTCTTGTTTGAGTTTTTAAGGAGTCATCACTTCTAGTTCAAAATTTGAAACACACAGACTAACCAATATTGGAGTGAATAATTTACACTAAGGAAATAAAAAATGTGATTCTTAGTTTGCTCAAAAATATTATTATAATCATGACTTCTTCTCATAAACTCCCTGGGCACCATTCATGCAACAACTAAAGACAATCGTGACTTTTTTCCACCATTGATAACACAATTATTTAGTATAATTATTCATTTAAAATTTGGAAACAGGGAACCTGCAAAGTGAAAAAGGGAAAAATGTATCCCTGTTGTATTTATTATTTACATTAGTTTTGTGTCTGTTTGGAAGCAAACTTGTATTTAAAATATAAATATAATTATTTGACAGCTGTTTTGTTCGTTAAAAATATTTTTTGTCTTTTTAAGGTTTAGAGTACTTGTAGCTATCTCCAGTCAGAAATTAAGGTGAAGCGTACTGATGTTTTATAAAGTTCCTTTAATGTGATCCGTGTCTTCACAAAACAACATAAAAGCTAGAAAAAGAAAATAAGACAAGGCTCATAACCACAGGCGTCTGAATGACTAGTTAACATCACAAATCACATGTCCTACAAATTTGTTTGAACAGCAAATAAAATAAAATCAACAACTCATACCTTGTTCCCAATCTGACCTGGAAGCTAAATGGAAGGACAATCATTTATATTGGAGTTGACAACAGCAATAAAACTCCAGTAAGGAAGATATTTTTACCAAGCAATGGTGGACCGGTAAGCCAGAGAAAAAGATGTGAGCTAACTTCCGCCGAAGACCTTCAAAATAAAGCATTATAAACAACCCTAACAAATGTAACCCAAAAAAAACAAGAGAATTAACTATTTGCTATTAATTTGTCAACCTTATTTCTGTACTGGCCATTTTAGTTTACTTATCCTTATCCTTTTTTGTTTTTTTTGTAGTTTGTTACACTCCCACCAATCATGAGTAAGTAATGAAAACAGCATACAAATTGCATTATGAACGAATGATTAAAATATATATATATTAAAAAAAACTGTATTTAAAATTAAGATGTGTTAAATGAAAGGGCTGTTTGTCAGCTGCAGTAGAGGAAAAGATCTTATTCATTTTGCAACAGCAGGACAAGCTTCTGGACTGGACGTTCCACCTCAGATACATTTTGGATCCGTTCGTCTCCTCTTCCAAATCTTCTGTTTCCAACATGAAGTTTCACCTTTCGTACTAGTCCATCTTGGCCAATGATATTTTCTGACACTCTTGCTAATCTCCACTCATTTCTGTGCATTTCTTCCCCTTTCATCATGACAATGTCTCCGACTTGCAGATTCCTTCGAGGTGTATCCCAACGCTGTCTAAGAGCGATATTGGCTAGATATTCTTTCCTCCATCGAGACCAAAACTGTTCTACCAAGTATTGAACATGCCGCCACATTCTTTTACTATATACATCTTCTCTTGAAAATTCTCCAGGAGGAGGTAGAGCTTTACAAGTTTTCAGTGTCAGGAGATTATTTGGTGTGAGAAGCTCGAGACTGTGAGGGTCATTGAGGTCGCGGACAGTTAATGGACGGCTATTGACAACTGCCATAGCTTCATAGAAAAAGGTTCGCAATGAAGCATCAAGTCTCCCTCAAGACAGAGTCATTGTTGATCTTAAGACACTCCTAACTGTCCTGATCTGTCTCTCCCACACTTCTCCAACATGACTCGAATGAGGTGCATTCATTTTAAAGTCACACTGTCTTTCAGCTAGAAATACAGCCAGCCGGTCTGCATTTAATTCCCTTAAAGCCTCTTTGAGTTCATTTTTAGCTCCAATAAAGTTACTCCCTTGGTCTGACCTGATTTCACGGACAGCGCCACGTAATATGATAAAACATCTAAGGCCATTTATAAGGGAGTCAGTTGACATGTCCACAAGCATCTCAATATGAATGGCGCGGGAGCTCAGGCAAGTGAGAAGGAGACAGTATCTTTTGTTTTCATGTCTGCCTTGTTTAGTAATGAACGGGCCGAAACAATCCATCCCACAAAAGGTAAAGGGGGGAGATGGTTCCACACGTTCAGTTGGTAAATCTGCCATTTTTTGTTCTCCAAGAGGCCTTCTGTGCCGTCTGCATATGACACATTGATAAATGTAGGATGCCACAGCAGGACTGATCCCTAAGATCCAGTAGCCATTAAACCTCACCTCATTTATGGTGAAACCTTTACCTTGATGCTTGATCTTCTCATGGCAGTAGGAGATGATCATCTTTGTAATATGATGATCTTTGGGCAAAATTGCGGGATGCTTCACGAGATTGGGAAGGGAAGAATTAGTTAATCTTCCTCCCACCCTGAGGATACCATCCTTTCCAAGATAAGCATCGAGGGAGTATAGTGGATTATGAGAAGGTAGGTGGTTTCCTCCTTTTAGTAACTCCAACTCCCTTCGATACACATTTTGTTGAAGGTCTCGGATGATGCATTGTTCGGCATCCTCTCGTTCATTGACTGTGGAGAGGTCCTTAGATTTCATGCGTGCGACAGCTCGAGTAGCCTTTGACCAGGATGAAACTTATCCAAACGATCAACAAGGCTTCTTTGCACACTAGCACTTGAAGTGAGCGCTTGAACCTTCCTGACCTCTGGATCACTAACAGACAGCTCTGGAACTTCAACCTGCAGCAACTTGAGCTCAGTCTCCCAGAGAAATTTTGGACCTGTGAGCCATGTAGATGATAGAAGCTCTTGGGTGTTAGGCCTCTAGAAGCGTGGTCAGCAGGATTGTTATTGGTAGGAACGTACCTCCATTGGTGAGGTTTTGAGCTGAGATTAATTTTCTGCACGCGATTAGCGACAAAGGTGTGGAAGCGTCGTGCGTCCTTCTTTATATATCCTAAGACGACTTTAGAGTCGACAGCTTCAACTTCTCTCTTTAGCATGTTACTCATTTTTGTGGAAACAACTGCAGCCGTTAATTCCAACGGAATGGTGGTCAGTTTTGTTGGTGCAACACGTGACTTGCCTACGACTAGAGCACAATGAACATCTCCTTGTTCGTTTTTTAGGCGTAAATAAGAACACTGACCGTAACCCTTAGTGCTGGCATCTGAGAAGTGGTGTAACTCTGTTTTTGTGATTTTTCCAAAGGCAGCAGGTGAATATGTTCTTGATATGGTGACATTATCTAGGCAAGCTAGATCTCTTAACCACTGATTCCATCTTTGGTGAAGATCATCTGGGAGAGGGTCATCCCAGCTAGAGCCACATTTACATATCTCTTGTAAAATCATCTTTGCCTCAAGTAATACAGGTGCCATGAGCCCAAGGGGGTCATACAGAGAAGCCACCATTGACAGAATGCCACGGCGTGTTGCAGGGTGATTTTTGAGACTAACGTTGAGGCGAATGCGATCGTGTTCCACATCCCATTGGATTCCTAGAGCTCTCTCTAAGGGTAGGTCGTCAAGAGCAAGGTCCATAGACTTAACATTTGAGGCTCTTTCTGATGGAGGTATGCTCTCGAGGACATTTCTGTCGTTAGAAACAAACTTATGGAGTCAAAGACCTCCTGTGGCGCAAAGCTCACATGCTTCCTTTGCAAGCTGAATAGCACTTTCGGTGTTACTGACACTAGTGAGACCGTCATCTACATAGAAATTTCGCATGACAAAGTGTGATCCCTGAGGGTAAGTGTCACTATTTTCTTTAGCGAGATGTTTCAATCCATAATTCGCACACCCCGGAGAAGAAGATGCACCAAACAGATGTACCTTCATCCTGAATTTACTGGGTGGCGAGTTTAGATCTCCTTGCTTCCACCATAGAAAGCGAAGGTAGTCTCGGTCACCTTCGGCTACATAGAATTGATGAAACATTTTTTCAATGTCGCACATCAGTGCAACAGCGTGACATCGGAAACGGAGTAGAACTCCACTTAGGTTGTTCAACATGTCAGGACCAGAGAGGAGATGGTCATTAAGGCTAGTGCCCTGATATGTAGAGGAGCCATCAAACACAACACGAAGTTTATCTGGTTTCTTTGCATGATAAACGCCGTGATGCGGAATATACCATTTTTCACCTTCTCTCCCAGCATTTTGGACTAGCTCAGCCTCTCCTCTACTTATGACCTCTTCCATGAAGTCAACATACTGTTTTTTATAACCTTCATCCGGATGAAGTTTCCTTTTAAGGTGGTTTAGACGTGCTAAAGCTGTGCCTCTGTTGTTAGGTAGGACAGGTCTGGTTTTGAATGGCAAAGGCATCTCATAGTGACCTTGTTCATTTTTCTGTATGCCTTTATCCAGCTTGTAAAGGAAAATGATATCATCCTGTGACACAGTTCTACTCTCCGTTTTCCATTATTGAAATCAGACTCTAAGAGTCGTATAACATCTGAAGGAGTTGCAGGAGGCAACTCTTTAACAATTGTTCTGCAACTCAGATGACTTGTGCCTGACAGGCTTTGGTTTTGAGAGGAGCATCCAACAACGCTCAATCCCAAATCGGTTCGTAAGGCATAAGGTTCATTGTCCCGTCCATAAATCACCTGCCGTGGTATGAATGCTCTGGAGCAGTTGTAGCCGATGAGGAGACCTGCAACGCAGTCCTTAAGAGGTTGCATTTCATCAGATATTTGTGTAAGGTGACTCCATTCTTTAGCTGTCTCACATGTGGGAATGTGAGTGCGGTTCACTGGTATAATGTCCTTGGTGTAGGTCACCGGGAGATCAATTAGAGTGGGAGAACTGAAACCTCTTACCCGAAGGCCCGAATCTCTTTCGCTTTTGATGACACTGTCCTTATTGCTCATTGTGGTTAACTTCTACTTCACTGGTGGCCTTAAGACTGTCGCTTACCTCTTGGTCTATAAACGTGGTATCACTTTGTGTATCGAGTAGGGCATAGACAAGTTTCTCTGTACTTGCATCGTTCTTAGAGGACACCCAGACTGGAATCACCATAGAAGTGTATAATGAACCTTCACTTGTAACACTACTTGATGTGGCAACGGCAACTTGACTGTTTTCAGGTGTTACTAAAAACGTTTCCCTTTCATAGTGGTCATCATGGAGAATTGTAGGATGTTTTCCTCTGCAGGTTTCACAGAAGTGACAATGGTGACAATCTTTAGCATTATGGCCAGGTTTGAGACACCCATAGCAAAGTTTCCTTTCTTTAACAAAGTTCCAGCACTCAGCCAAAGACTTCTCCTTTATCCTTGGACACACATGAAGCTGATGTCCTTTGTCTTCGCAGAGGATGCACGCCTTGATCCTATTTTGTACCTGGACTTTCATTTTTAATTGTCAATTGAGTGGTTAGGACACGAACATTGTCTCTTTTGATGTCTTTGGGATTTCCCTTTTCAGTGCCTAACTCTGATGACTGAAGTGCATGGAGAGAAGTAATGGGGTTACAAGCGATCTTAGATTCAGTTGAAAGGAATTTAGCAAAGTCCTTAAAGGTTGGAAATTCCTTGTTATCCTCAAGATTTTGAGTGACTTGTCTATTCCAGCGTGCAGCTGCCCAATCTGGTAATTTATGGATAAGCCTTTGATTTTCCTCACAGTCGTTAAGGATATCAAGACCTTTAACATGGGGCATGGCATCTTAACAGGCATTGAGAAAATCTGAGAAGGTTCTGAGACCTTCAGCATCTTTGGATGGAATTTTTGGCCACTTAGCAAGTTTCTCTCTGAAGGCTCTCTGAATAGTGAACGGCTCACCAAAGCGATCATTCAGTGTTTTCCAAGCATCTTGATAAGCGTCTGTATCACTTCGGTATTAGGTTCCATCTATTATTTGTCTTGCTGCACCACCAACTTATTTCTTCAGATAATAGAGTTTTTCACCTGGAGTGATTGACCTCTGGTCAGTAAGCGAGGAGAACGTTGCCTTCCATTCAATGAATCGAATTGGGTCTCCATTGAATACAAAGGGCTCTGGACCAGAGAGCCTGTTTATGGCTATGTTATCTTGAAAGAACTGTGTGAGTTATTGGACATCATTATGGAGAGGTTGAGAGGCATGAGTCGTAGGGATTGGAGCCATGGGCGTGTTGTCATCTCCCTTCATTTCATCATTGTTGTTGTGGTTACTGGGTTCAAATTCCATTTCCTTATAAACCTTGAGTTTTGCTTGAGCAACTCGCATCTCTCTCTCTGCCTGCAACAGCTGCAATTCACGCCTTTGTGCCTCTAATGTCTCGCCTTTGTTGCTCCTCCAGCGCTTTCATCTTTCGCCTTTGTCTCTCCTCCTCAAGCATGAGTTTATAAATGGCTTCCTTAGCTGCTGCATCAGCTGTCGCATCTACATAGTTATCCGACTTCCAGTGACTTGTCACGATAGAGGTGGAGGATCCATAAATAGACGGTGCATGATCGTGATGGCGCAGATCATGGAGACGTTGTCTTTCTACTTTGTCATCAAAGTCGTTTTCTTCATCTGTAACTCTGCTGTAGGCAATGTTAATGATCTCTGTAGTCATTGACTCACATGCATCGATGTGTCTTCTTATGTCTGGTGAAGGAGTAGTGAGTTTCCTTAATTCACAGAACATATTTATTAGACCTTCCTTTTGGAGCTTGAGTTCTTTAATAAGACAGAGGAGGTCGGTATCAGGCAAATATAACTTCAGTTTTCCTTTTGCCTTGCGCATCTGTAGTTTCCATTCTTCATACATTAATAACAACTGCCTTACCTTTTTCTTAGCCTGCTCCGCTTGCAGTGCACGCATTTTCTCTGTTGGAACTCTTTTGCGTTTAGAGCGTCGAGGACCTTCCTTATGTGAAGCATCATTTTCATCTTGAACAGTCTCAGCTGTATGTTCCTTTAATTCTTCCTCTCCAGCTGACATTTTATCAGAAATTTCAGCTGAGGATATTTGAAGCAAAGTTGCCTTAACTAAGTTGAAGCTCTAAATTACTTTATCTTTGTTGTTTGTACTAGTTAATAATAATAAAAACTTGATAGATCCTTACAGTAAACAAATGGGTTCATCATAAAATATTAATGAAATATGTTACCCTTACCCCACTGTGTGCACATTCAAATCAATTAAAAATTAAGATAAATTTCCCAATAAACTAAATATTCAAAGCACTTGAGAATAAGGAACAATAATGAGTGCTTGACATCAACTTTAAGCTCAAAGGAATTCCTTAAATTTCAGATTCTCTCCTTATACAGTTTTTAGGTCTACAAAACCTTATGAAGGAAAAATAGTCTTTATACTGCCTAAACTGTCATTGTCTCCTTTTTTGATAGTTCTGTTTCTTAACAGTAAGATAAAGAGTAATCTTCAGTTTTCCCTCAATGTCAATGAGAGGGCTGCACTTCACCATTTACTGGAGGTTTGTTGCTGCTGCACTGCTTGAGGTCTGAAGCCCTCTGGTGGCCAAGGTGTTGCCTGCAGGATCTCTGGCCATCAGATTAATTTATATCAATGTGCGAGATGTCCTTAAAACTTCCTTGGTGTAAGCTCCTTCGTGGTAGTTTCACCCTCCCAGAGAGTAAATGATTCCGTTCCATGGAGTCCTTATCCTTAACGCTTTCACTCCGAAGCGGTCAAGCTTTTACTGTAGCTATCTCCAGTCAGAATTTAAGGTGAAGCGTACTGATGTTTTATAAAGTTCCTTTAATGTTATCCGTGTCTTCACAAAACAACATAAAAGCTAGAAAAAGAAAATAAGACAAGGCTCATAACCACAGGCGTCTGAATGACTATTTTACATCACAAATCAACATGTCCTACAAATTTGTTTGAACAGCAAATAAAATAAAACCAACAACTCATACCTTGTTCCCAATCTGACCTGGAAGCTAAATGGAAGGACAATCATTTATATTAGAGTTGACAACAGCAATAAAACTCCAGTAAGGAAGATATTTTTACCAAGCAATGGTGGACCGGTAAGCCAGAGAAAAAGATGTGAGCTAACTTCCGCCGAAGACCTTCAAAATAAAGCATTATAAACAACCCTAACAAATGTAACCCAAAAAAAACAAGAGAATTAACTATTTGCTATTAATTTGTCAACCTTATTTCTGTACTGGCCATTTTAGTTTACTTATCCTTATAAAAGATTTTTTTTTTTGTAGTTTGTTACAGTACTGCCATCATCCACAGCTACCACAAATAAAGGGGTGGCGAATCCCAAAGACTAGGAGCTTATCACCAAAAATCATCAAAATACCTGTGGAAACAAAATTATAAAAAGGGTTTAATTGCTTTAATGCTTATAGAAAAGTTTTCACTGATTATTAAAAAGGGTATAAATAATTTTAAACATGCAATTTTAAAAAAAATGTACATAACCTTTTTTTTCAAAATTAATTCTCCCTGTGCTTTTTTTTAATAATCTTTTGAGAGTTGTCATCACTATTAACGATATGTCACAGATATTGGGTACATCCACCGTCCACACAGCGGGTTGAACAGAGAGGGAGACTTTGTACAACCAAACCTTGAGCCTCCAACAAATTCCTGATGCAGAGAAGTAGTTGTATTTACATAAATGAACATGCACAGTTTGTTTGTTTCTCACAGATCTGACTCAAGAAATGGATGTGTTTTTTTGTGACAGTCCGGCGCAAATAATGAGCCAACAGATCCAGTTTAAATGGAGTTCTTTGTTAATTTGTCTGATATGTGTTGACACAAAACCGGTTTCTCCTTTAGCTTTGGAAACGTTTCTTTTCAATGCATCCCGTAAAGAAAAAGTAAGCATGACTCAAGATTCAGCACACAGGTGTGTGCACATGCATAAAATTAATTTTAGACAAATATCTTTCACAACAGCATGATTTTATTTTTTCACCCATTTGAGAGGGTTTTTTGTATTACTATGCTCATAATCATGTCATTGTCAGATCTTGATTTAGTTTGGCTGTTAAACAAAAATGGATTTGTGGCACATTTTACACAACAAAAACAGCATTCCTTTTAACTTTATCAGTGTGTAGAGCTCACAATTCAGTGATTCAGCAATGTGAACTAAATTCAGGCAAAAGTTTACAATGTGGCAGAAAGATGAGAAATGTGGAGGATCTTAAGTCTCTCGTGAGTCAATGTGCATCACAGCCTCATGACTTTAGTTTTCATGTCAACCTCTTACCCCACATACAGTGTATGAGTCTGGCCAGGGGCCATCTGGTCCTCGCACAACTCAGATTCTCTGTAACACATTATATCTTAATAATTTCTGACAGGTGGGATTTATGACAAGGCTGGCCTCTAAATCAAAAGGATCCTTGTTATTATGGAGATGCAGTGAAATGGTGCAATTGTTTTAAAGCGGTGCTGGAGGGGCATGTGTGCATGCTTTTCTCTCTGCATGTGTGTTTGTGCCACATGTGATTGTGAGAGCGTCCACTGGGAAGTCTTCCAGATATTGGGGAAATCCACCTTCCACACAACATACAACTTAAACCACAACAAATCTCCTTAAGAGAAAATTTTATCCCATTACAGCAAATAACGTTTTATGGTGGAAAAAGCCACATTTTTCCCAGCCATTATTACTACAGTCAGCTATTGGGATACATGGTAATAAGATGGGTTTACACAAAAGTGAAGTGGCACAAAGATCACTTATACTTGCAGCAACCCTAGTGCATTTTTCTGACTGTGACACAGTCTGTGATATTGTTAATTTATTTCTAAATGTCATGCACATTTATTTTTTACTTGAGTATTTTTAAGAATTAGAGTATTGTGACAAGGTATTAAAGTATTATCTAGAAGATGTATTTTTTCTTTAAGGGGAAGACATTCAAAGTTCTTGTTAAACTACAAACATTACCACCATGCACCATTGTCTCAAAAACCAGCACGTTTAATGAATACATTGTATCTAAAATCTTCTTCAAGTATGTGCTAACTTATTTTACATATTTTGAAAAACAAAAAGGATGTGATTACCCATGCCCTGCGATGGACTGGCGACCTGTCCAAGGTGTACCCTGCCTCTCGCCCATAGACTGCTGGAGATAGGCACAGGCTCCCCCGCGACCCTCTATGGAATAAGCGGTAGAAAATGACTGACTGACTGACTGTGATTACCCATAGATGTTACTCAGGATTGAAGGCTGGATCAATCTTACCAAGGCTCAGCCACCTGAATTAGCCTATTAGAGTAATGGTTTATCCCTAGAGCCACGTCCCTAGAGCCAGCCTAAGCATCCGGGGATCGGGCCGCTGAGGTCTCCACCTTCGTCCGCCACCCAATCCTCTTTGTACCGGTCCCTCACGGTTCCCCCTGCAGGTGGTGGGCCCACTGGGGGATGGCCTCGCGTCTCTCGTTCGGGCTTGGCCCGGCCGGGTCCCGCGAGGATCAACCCGGCCACCAGGCGCTCTCCGACGAGTCCCGACCCCAGGCCTGGCTCCAGGGTGGGACCCCGGCTCCGCCGTACCGGGCGACGTCACGTGCCTCGATTTAATGGTCATCATGAAGGATTCTTAAACCGCTCTTTGTCTGACCCATCACCTAGAGCCTGTTTGCCATGGGAGAACCTACCAGGGGCATTTAAGCCCAAGACAACATAGCCTCTAGGATCATTTGAACACTCAAACCCCTCCACCACGTTAAGGTGGCGGTTCATGGAGGGGGGTTTGTTTGTTCCAAATAATCCTTTGGAAAGGTTAGGTGTGGCAATCTCTATTTACCCTAATTTACTAATCCTTTTCCCAAGAATCAACATTTGCAAGTTCCTCTACATAGCAACCTGTTCCATTATCATTCATTGATTAAAAAAAAAATAAATAACAAAATATCTTTTTTCTTCTTAGGATAATATTGTAATTCAATCCTGTAGAGACTCGCAATAAGAAACACAAAATGCTATTAGAGAAGTTACACAATGGATCTTTATTTGTTTGGCGTTCAGACCCCAGAGGAAAACATGAATGCTGATAATGCATGAACTGATGAACGATGAACGTTTTATGATTAGAATTAGAATTTTCTTCCCCCAAAAATGCCGGGGCCAAACCGAGGCTGAAATGTAATAGAATGGTTAAAAGATGACAGCAGGAGAGGAAAAGTAAAATGCCGGAGATACCGGGCTATGAAGTAGATGTAGAATGATGAGCGAGAGAAATGAGTTAGATAATGTAAGAGCAGCGTAGGCATGAATGTAAGGAGCCACGAAGGCATGAAAAGGATGAATGGATGCACGTGAGTGAGCCCGCATTAGACATAGGAATGGAACATGAGCCCGTAAGTGTGTATGTAGTGGGCCACGAAGGCATGAAAATGATGAATGGATGCACGTGGCGAGCCCGCGTTAAGCATAGAAATGGAACATGAGCCCGTAGGTGTGTATGTAGTGGGCCACGGAGGCATGAAAATGATGAACGGATGCACGTGGCGAGCCCGCGTTAGGCATAGGAATGGATCATGAGCCCCGTAGGTGAGTAGGAGAGAGCCCCAAAATAAATAAAAGAAACATGAAAACGATGAATCAATGCTGGAGAGTGCGCCTCGTAGGCTCTCTTGCGAAGCTTGCATGTAGTGAGAGCTTCGAAGCATGTAGTGGTGCGTGAGCGTGCGTGAGCGTGCGTGAGCGTGCGTGAGCGTGCGTGAGCGTGCGTGAGCATGCGAAACGTGCGAAAGATGAGGGGGTTGCTTGAAATGAATAAGACCAGAGGTTGTACCTGCTGGGAGGAGAAGGAAAAGATGACGAGGAGGTAAGAAGATAGATGAAAGGGGCTGAAGATGCTGACAAAACCTAGGGAAACTGATAATGAATGAGATGAATCATAACTGAGAAGATAAAAACGATGAATAGGCCATCCATCACCAATTATTGCATGAAATCCTACTTAGGAACTGAGAGACTGTTGAGCTGAAAACGTAAGGAAGTCTGAACATATGATGCATATGATGAAGAAGATCAGAGCCAGGTGTTGAAAGGAATCTGTAGAGAATCGTTGGGTAGATGCAGTAATGCAGCCCTAATTTTAAGTGAATGACTAGAAAATTGACTGGGCCAGGTTTCATTGAATTAGAGTCTGTCTAAAATGTAAGAAAACAGGATGCAGACGAAGGGCTCCTACGGAGTGAGAAAGAGAAGAATGATGGGAAATGTTTGAATGCGAATTTGATCATGGCTTGAAATTAGCTGAATGGGTCATCGAAGCTAAAACTAAAGATGAAACGTGGACTTGCATTGGCATATAGAGATGTGGTTTGAAATATCAGGGTAGAGCTAAAGTCAGAGAAGACTAAATATTTAGATGGTACGAAAGTAAAAAAACCTTTAAACCTGAAAACCTGTTAGGGGTTGGGAAAGTCCTGGACAATAAAAAACCCGAGGCCAAAAAAACCCAGTAAAAGTGATATGGATGAAGGACGAGAAGTGGGGGGGAATTATAATGAAACCCCGCAGCCCCGAAGGGGAAGGACAAAAAATCTGGCCAAAGTCACGAGAAAAGAAAAATTTTTACAAAGTGTTTGAGAAAGCTAAGCTAAGCCTAACGAATGTGAAGGAGAAAGATGGGAAAAGACGGTTTGGGGGAGGGAAATGGAATAAATGCTTAGGCTGGGACACACCTGATTCAATTCAATTCAATTCAGTTTTATTTATATAGTCTCAAGGCACTTCAAGTCTCAAGGCACTTCACAAAAGTCAGGTACATACATTCCAATTAGTCCTAACAATTGAACAGTGCAGTCAGATTCAGTTATTTATTCAAATTGGATAAAAAGTTTTTCTGTCAAAGGAAACCCAGCAGATTGCATCCAGTCAGTGACTTGAAGCCTGATGAGGCGTGGATGGGACATGATAAACCTGACTAAGCCTGGCGGATGCGAATGTGGGTGAGCCCAAAACAAGCGAAGGGGAGAAAATAAGTTTATAGCTGACGAGCAGAAGGAAGGGGAAAAAAACTTGGGCGTGCCTGACGGGGAAAAAGTGAGGATAGGAAGCAAGGAAAAAAAGTTTAAAAACTAAAAAAGGCCAACCGTCATTTTATTTTAAAGGGGGCCCCCCCCCACCCCTTTTAAAGGGGGCCTGATAGATCGTCGAGCAGAGCACAGATGGAAGTTTGGGGGGACATATGCAAGAAATGCTGAAGTTGACCACCGGCCCGGAAATTTTTTGGTAGGGAAAAGCTGTGGGAAACTCCTTGGGCAGCTTTTGAAGTGGGGGGTTTCCCCAATTCTTAAAGGAGGGACCTTGAGAACCTTGACTAGGGGGAATCGTTGCATTAGAACTAAATTGCCCCCAACAAATTGAAAAAACCAGGGGGCGATCACGGGGAACTCCTTCTGAAGCAAAAAAGAGGCATGGAGGGTGAGCTGATAGGTAACGTTTAGAGAAAAAGAGAAAAACCCGGGCTGGGGGGAAAAAACAGCCAATGAAGGCGAGCTTTTGAAAAATGAAACATCTACCTTCCAAATTTTAAAAGGGAAACAATTTGGGGGAAAAAAAGGGACTGAAAGGGGGGGAAACTTGAGGTCTGAAAGCTGAATCCTCTAACTGGTGGAAAAAAAATTAGAAGGAGTAGTAAATTACTTAGTCTGAGTAACCCCCAAAAGGCAAGGAGGAAGGCGCTGGAGAAAAAGAGATTCAGAATAAGTAAAAAAAAAAAAAAAAACGATCGGGACTGAAGGATCGTAAGAAGACTCCCCGCAGCTGGAGTCAGGCTGTGAAATGCAGGTTTTAAATGAAATCTTGAGAAAAAGTTAAATTTTGGCGTGAGGAGAGAAGAGCTCGGTGTGGGCCAGAAAGATGAATCTTTGATAATTGATGCAAATGTAGGGGGGCTTAAAACGACAATGTCAAAACACTGAGAAATTTTTTAACTAAACCCCTTTGGGAAAAGAAATAAAAAGGAAAGGGGCCCGGGGGTTTAAAAAAAAGGGGGGGGCCCAAAAAATTAACAAAAATTTTGGCCCGGGCGAAGGAAAAAAAAATGGGGTTTTTGAGGTGGGGGGGAAGCGGGCCTGAGGGTAAAAACCCATTTGAAACTGATTTTTTTTACCGGAAAAGGGGGAATTTAAACGGAGAAAGGGAAAGTAGATGAAAAGGGGACCCGGGAAAATACCTGGAAACAAAAGGAAAAGAGGGCCAAAACATCGGGTTTAATTTAATAACCTGGAACATGAAAAGGGGGTGCCTGGGGAAAAAGGGGTAAGGGGGTAACGCTAGTTTTGTGATTTTTAACTAGCATGAAAATGGGTTTATCCCCTTGATAAAAATTTCGCCTTGTTTTGGGGAAAAAGGGCAGGTTTAAAAGCTTGTTTTTGTGAAAAAATTTGTTCAGAAAGGGGGCTGAAAAACCCATTGAGCAACGCTGAAAACTGGTGGGTGAAACCCAAAACTTTCCCAGAGAAAGTGGGTTCCACCAACAAAAAAAACACGGGAAAAAAAGGATCAAATTTTGAAGTATTGAAACAGTAAAGAAACCCCTTAAACCGCGTGGATGGTAAAAGGGGAAAAAAGGTTGGTAGAAAATGTTCGGAAATATGTAAATGAAAAAATTAGGTATTCTACGGAGCCAAAGTTGCTTGTTATAACTAGGGGTTTCAATTTTTAAAAGCTAAGTGAAGTCGCAGACAATAGAAATATTATAGCATTTATTTTATGCTACAGGAAAAAATAAAGAAGGCAAAATTTACAAGTTTTAAATGCGTGGTGAATAAGGTAAAGGTACTCAAAGGAAAAAGGCAAAAATTTAAAACAGCATATGGTTAGAAATACGAAGGTAATAGGTTCTGTATATTCTTAGCTATAAAGATGAGTTCACGTTCAAGTTTTGACAACAAAGGATTATGAATCATCCCTTCGAGAGGCTAGTTTTTGGACCGGGACTAGAGACCGAAAACTGGAGCGAGTCAGCCGGAAGAACGACATCGCCGTAAAAGAAAGAAATACCATCCAGATCGAGAGGAAACTGGGGCGAGAAGTCGGCAGCTTGAGATGCTGGGCAAGAGTGCTGTGAGAAAGGAAGACGAGAATAACTCTGAACGCTCTGATGGCTAAGAGGTGGTTTGCGACATGATATAACTTTCATTGACGAGAATGAACGGTTTAGCAGACTCCTGATTGCTTGAAAGAGGATGCCGCTTGGCAGAGAAGGAATGTGATATAATAGAAAAATCGGGAAGCCATGTTTGAAGTGAATGTCGATGACGAGGACTGATGAGATCGAGCTTATTTAGGGTTTGGAGCAGAAGACGTCTGAAATGCTTAAAGGCGGCACGAGCTCGGCGAAAGGGAGATTGTTAGAAGCGGAGATGAGATGATCCAAACTTAGCAGTACGGCCAAGTAACACAGTGGTCGACCTCAGGAGATGGTAACAATGAGAGAAACCAGATTAATGAGCTGCTCTTGAAAGATATGGAGCAGAGCCTGAGTTAGATGTGAAAGAGAAGTGGAAACGCAGCGACTTGAATTGCATATGAATGAAGAATAGTTGAGAAAAGAGAATGGAGTCATACATCTCACCTTTGGAGACGAGCTAAGATGAGCGTTACGATGGAAATGACAGTGGGAGGAGCCAAGGAACGGGTTGAGCGTCGGCAGAGCGGAGACCAGGAAGTGCTTATGTGGCAGAGATGGAAGCGAACTTCTGAAGAAGCTGAGTAATGGATGATAGTTTGAGCGCTGGAGAGAGTCCATGAACGGAATGAACGAAGCAGGGAGGATTGAGGGAGAACCAGAGTAGAAGAAAACGAGGAAGCCTGGGGTGCCGGATGATCGCTCGAAAAGGAAGATGCTGCCTGCGACAACCGGGTGAAGTGGTAGCAGGAGCTGGGTTACAGGCAGGAGTATCTCATTGATGCTTAGAAGGAGAATCGAAGCTCGACTAACAGCTGGGAGATCCATGAATGGGAGACCCTATGTTTCTATGTTTTTTATTTTAACATTTCTGAGGCTGTTACAGGTGTACTGTTGACATTGTGCTACCCTTACAGAAACAAAAAAAAGACTAAATAAAACTGGGTCTAACAAATTAATATATTTTTGATTTAAACCATTGCAGTTGCACATGAATATCTAGGGATTTGGTGAGGGGGAACCTCTTCACCAGTCTCAATCCTTTTGCAACCTCTAATGGGTTTTCTTCCAATATAATCTTGCATTTAGCTCCATCAGTTGTCCCATCAACTGACCGGCTTCTCTGTCCCTGCTGAAGAAAATCTTCCCCTTAGCGTGATGCTGCCATCACCATGTTTCTCCATATTGATGGTTTGTTCAGATAGATGAGCATAGTTAGTTCTCTGTCACACATAGCGTTTTGCATTTAGGTCAAAGGTTAATTTTCAATCCCATGGAACCAGAACACCTTCCACCTGCTTGTTGTGTCCCCTATATGGCATGTGACAAACTGCAAACGAGACTGTTTATAGCTTAATTTCAACAGTGTTATCTTCTTGTCAGTCTTCCATTTAGGGCAGATTTTTTGAAGCGCACAGCTATTAGGTGTCCTGTTGGTCTGGATCTCTGCAACTCCTCTAAAGTTTCCTTGGACCTCATTAATTTTCTCCGTGTCCCACCTCTCAGCTTAGGTGGACAGTCTAGTCTTGGTTGTTTTGCAACACTCTTTCTTATTGAACAGTGTAACCATCTATCATTTTCTTTTAACCTGAAAATTATATGTCACTTTGTGTTGCTCTGTCACAGAGAATTTCAATAAAATACATTGATGCTCATGCATAAAAGGTTAAAAAAACAAAACAACTGGACTTCAGTTCTTGTTGTTGTTGCTCTTCACCTGAAGGGCGTTCTCAATTTAAAGCTAGTGAGGGAGGATTTCCAAGATTTAAGGCTTGATTTTTCTTAATATTTGAGGAAAAAAAACAACTCTAAAGAGCGAAGGAGGCCTCAAATTTCAGTTGTCAAAAATGTACAGTTCAGCATTAAACCTGATGTTCAACAGTATTAAACCAATTCACACATTTTTGCATGTGATCAAAACATCTCTCAGTGATTCAGGCCAGCAGCACTAACAATGCCCTCTTAGGGGAGTGTAATCTGCATGTGAATTTAGACGTGCAGAACAGCACATCCCAAACAGACTAAAAACTTGGAGCTGCTCCCCCCCAATTTAGAAAGCCCTTTGGATCAAGAGAAAACTGTCTTTAACTACAAAAAAATGAAGTCCAGTTGTTTTGTGTTTTAATCTCCTTTGGATTTACCACGTCCTGAATAATGGATGATTTTCACCAGCATATTGATGTTCATGGTTGTAACATGACAAAATCTGAAAAAGTTTAAGGGGTATTTATACTTTTGCGAGGCACTGCATACTGTCATTGTTCATGGCTGATTAGATTTATGATTAGAACTGCCCAAGTGTTACGTTGGACCACTGCAGTGAGTAATAAGTGCTAAAACTTTGAAAGATTTTTTTGACTGCAGTGAGTAAATAGTAAATTAGCTATCCTAAAAACATTCTACACAACTTTTAACTTGTATTTCTTTATCCCTTCAAGGCAGCCCACTCCTCTCTCATTGGGACATTTATCTATTTAACTGACATCTTTTAATCACTTTGCCTAGTTCTGATTATCTTCTACTGAATGTTACCATAATTAAAGACCACACCTCTAAAAAATGCAACCTAAAACTCAGAAGCAACCTTTAGGATGATTTTGACCTGGCCCTTATTGTCCTAAAATTTAAACAAAGCAACTTGATTTCAAGCACTAGAACATATTCTTTTAAATATGACTCTCAAAGAAGTATAAAGTTATTGTTGGAATAATAACAGTTTAAACAGTCTATAAGACTTTCCAAGCTAAGATAAAAGTCAGAATAAGAGGTTTTAAATGCTGATCATACAATACACCCTCACAATGATTCCAAAAGGAACCAGGTCAACATTATACCATTAAAACTGAAAGTACAATAATACTTCCAGATCTTTCAGGTTTTTAGGATTTTTTTTTTTTTATTAGTGGCAGGTTTATAAAGTGTGGCTGTTGGAGTCTTGTCAGTGATTCTTTCACGGAGTCATAAAGACCAAAGCACTTACTAATCAGCCACTACAACAAAACAGGGAAAAGGAAACAAAGCCAGTGATAACTATTTTTAAGGTTAACTTTTCAGAGGTCTCTTGATGGCTTTCTGACTCATTTGGTAGATAGCCACGAATTAAACTGAGTAACATGATTAACTGTGTGACAAAGACAGTAAGTGGTCTGTTAGTCAGATTGACTGAGTTATAGCTGACTGACTAGATTATCCAGCAAGCTGGATGGCCAATTAAACTGAGGTAAAAACAAGCACATGACCTGACACTGCAATGTCTCAAGATCTGATAAAACCCTTCCTGTGTTTGTGTGTGCATGTGTGTCCTTGCTTTGCAGGAGACCTCTGACTCAGGCTCACTGCTGTTTAACGAGCTAAAGACTCCAGTTACTCTCAGATCAAGGACAGAGCCCTGATAGACAGTTCAGAGTACACAAACACTTCAACTGATCTTTGCGCTGACCCTGTAGAGAAAAGTGACTGTTCAATTGATTGTGATGACCCTGTCTTCACTCACAGGTTCAAAGGTTTCTGACTTCCTTTGAAACACAGCAAAAAGGACTGGCTGCTGAACTGGTTGGAAGTAAGGCAAGTACTATGATTCAATCCACATGCTTACATCTAAAACATAAGAAATGGAAAAAAGATGGAACAAGCAGCTTAACAGCTGCTGTGCATAAATGTTTATGCATGCTCTGCAGAAGTGTGATTAACTCAAACATGGCACTTTAATGGTTTGTAGAGCTCATGACAGTTTTCAGATTTCGTCACATTTATAACAGCCCAAAACAAAACCTGTTGAAGTTCAAGATTTTGAGTGTCCGGTTGGCACTTTCTTTTAATTTAGAATTCGTAGTTCTTAAGAATATTCTACTATAGCTTTTTATTCAAAACACCTAAAGTGAGTACTTATGTGCCTTTTTGCTGCTTCTCTATGTTTTCTGAAAGGTTGAGACACCATGGGACACAAAGGTCAACTTGCCTCTGAGCTGTCAAGCAAGGTAGCCGTAGCCCCGTAATGGTCAACTTATGATAAGGTAGGCTGGCTTCAAGGCTCAAGGGTGTAATGTAGTGATGACAGAGGCTGTGTGCAAGCAGCTGGCTGGTGGATTTCAGGCAAGAAGACACTGGGATCAATGGGGTGTGGTTTAGAGCTTTATTTTATAAGGAAACTATAAATTTTGGCATGGCTGTGGCAGAGTGGCAAGAACAACTTGAAAAAAAACCTTTCACTGTGTTGAAATATTACAGATCAAATTAATACTAAACCTACTTTTTATAATCACAACAATGTTATTAAATAGTTCCTTAGATGTACTTTGTTGTTACTCTCTTTTGGTCCTCTTTAAGCTTTTTAAGATGGGCTGCCTGCTGATTTAAAGATAATTGCTAACTGTAATAGTAGTCAGGAAGTGGGATGATCAACTCCAGATGAAGAAACTATAGTGAGGAGGGTAAAGCAAATAAAAGAGAGGAAGTATAACAAAACAGAGAAAAGTGTATTAGTAATAAGAAAAATGACTGTTTTGTACAGTAGATGCAAGAGTTATTTAGGACTAGATAAAATGTGGAAATGACATGCAGACAGTTTTGGGAGATTAACATTCTGCCTTGATTATTTTAATAAGAGTTTTGTGTTTTGTTCATTGCCCTGTTGATCTACATGATAACCTTATTTTTGCTCCTCAATTTACTACTGCTGATTGAACAGCATCAGTTGAATCTTATTTGTGGCTGTGTTTTACTACAGTGACTGTATATAGCAGTTTGTCTCAGAGTTTGGAGAACTCTGTAACATTGTTTGTGTTTGGAGTAATTGCTGTCATTATGGTGAATTAGTGCTCAACCCCAACTCAAGTGGTTCTCTTAAACCAGCCCACAGTGCTCTGTCTCTATCTTGTTCTCTGGTCCTCCTGCCTTGTTACGATCAATTAAGCTGATTACAAGCACAATCTTCACCACTTCAAAGGAGGACAATTAGAGAGGGTGAGACCAACTGTCTCTCTACCCCTGCCCTGTTGTTTGCTTAGAGCCGGAAGTCTTGGATTTGCCGTGTTAACTTTTGAGGCGCTGAACTCTGGTGGTGGTTTTAAAAAATAATGCTTTTTTTCGAAACAAAACACTGTTTTCATGGTAAGATTAAAGGATATATGACAAGTAATGAGTTGGAGACAATTGGTACTCTGGGTCCTCTTTAAAGCTAGAGGTCGGCTTCTTGTTAGGTCAGACGACAGGCCTCACAATAAATGGAGGGTCACGCAGGGAGGGAACGAGACACCAAGTCTAGACAGCATATTTAGGGACCCTCCCTGGTTGCTTTGTTCTGTGCCATGTCTACAGGTAATTACCCCGACAAACCACCGTGAACCCTGTCAAACCTAAGACCAGTGATGGGTGAACGGGATGAAAAATAACTGAACAAAGATCAATTAATTAGTGCATATTTGTTCATATGTACATTTGGCAGAGATCTGTCACGCATAAATATGTTGTTTCCAGTGAGCCAGATTAAAAAAATATCTAGTTGCTTCAAAAATGACAGCTTTTTCTGTCATATGTGTATTGGTGATTTTAAGTGATCTATGAAACAAACACTTTTGGGTAAAAGATAAAAAATAAAAAAATAATATAATTCTTTATGTTATTTTTCACTGACCCTTGAACAACCAAATGAGATGTCATAATCAGACACCCCTGTTAATGGCCATGTTTTATTTTATTTTATTTTATTTTATTTTATTTTATTTTATTTTATTTTATTTTATTTTATTTTATTTTATTTTATTTTATTTTATTTTATTTTATTTTATTTTTTATTTTTGTTTTGTTTTGTTTTGTTTTGCTTTGTTTTGGGGTTTTTTCTCAAAGTATGGGACCATGATAGATCAATTCCAGAAATTGTCTACTTTTAGTGTGGAAAAAATCTAGTAGGAAGAATGAAAAATCTTTAAAACACTAGAGTAACATGTAAATGTACATCCTTAAATACATACTTAGTTAAAGCCCCTTCTGATATTAGATAGATAGATAGATAGATAGATAGATAGATAGATAAGATAGATAGATAGATAGATAGATAGATAGATAGATAGATAGATAGATAGATAGATAGATAGATAGATAAATAGATAGAGAGATAGAGAGATAGAGAGATAGAGAGATAGATAGATGCAACAATTCCAACAAGGAATGGCTGGATTCTACCTTTTACAACAATCTACCCAATTCCACATAAGTAGGATTGCAAAACAAAGGCCTTTGCGTTGCTGTCTAAATAAACCAAATAATGACAAAAACAACTGAATATACCCTAAAAAACAATCTACCCTACTAGAACTACTTCTTTGTGGCCACCTGAACAGGGCTGTGGACCAGAGGTGTTCTCATAATCTAATAGATTTGGTGAACTTTTGCAAGCCTGAGTGTGAATCATGATGTGCTTATGCATCCACATTATGCACATACTTTTCTTTTGTAAACTGGTTCCTTCTAACAGGTTTATTCCTTTGTTTGCTTACTTTTTATTTACATTGTATAGGATAAATATGTTAAATGTGATCAATTCTGAATACACCTGTCAGTGTCTCATTTTTTGCACTACATAAACATGGCATTATAAAGCAGGTGTTAAGACTTTTCAGTGCCATCATATTGACTGTGCCTTTGCTTAGTTAAACAACTCTGTTTTGAAGTGCTATTCAGAAAACCAATTTGTTTCCTGCAGAGCTTGTGTGTAAAAATGCAAGGGAAGACTGTTGTAAATTTAGCTGCTGGGATTATAGAGTACTTTCTTGTACTTATCTAACCTAACATTAACATCCTCCTGCAATGATGGACATTAAGTAAGTTGGCGTCATGATTAGTTGAGATTCAAAGAATAACATTTGTATCAGTGGCTGTTATGTGAAAGCAGCTTAGAAAAATCTTTTCTCATAACAGCTTTCAGCATACTCTCTGGAATTATTTGAAATAAAATAAACATTTAAATGATTTGTTTAATTATGGGTTAATTAAGACAACAACCTCATAAGGTCTAGTAGCATTCTACACATAATAACTGCTTAAACAAATAACAATGATGAAACAAAACTGCAAGAAAACCTAACGTTGAAACAAATACAGCTTCTTTTTATTTATTTATTTATACAGGAAAGTCTCTTGAGACTCATGGTCTCATTACCAAGAGAAGCCTGTTACATACATCGACAACAAACATAAAATTAATAATACGAACTACTAAACACTTCAGAAGATCAATACCATACATCAGCAGAGGGGTTTTAACTGAAGTACAAGTGTCTCCAGACTTTCCCAATCCTTTTATTAAAACGTTCAATATCCCAGGTGTAGCCAAATTGGAGTGCTTCTTAACCTGCCTATATTGATTTTATGACCAATTCTTTGGTCTAAGTGTGAACAAACTTGTTCTCTAGTGTGAACTAAAGTCATTAACTGACTTTAACTTTAATATACATCACAATTGTACAATCTTCCCATCGCTTATTTTGTCCTGTTTTTTGTATTAGTTGGTTGTAATAGTCAGTCAGTTAACTTCCTGTCTGCCGCTCTGAAGAACATACAGAAGACAAACAGACACTGTTGCCAAAGAACGCCACAAGAGTGTTATTTTGAGACACAGTTAAGTTTCAGTGCGATTTTAATCAGAAACAAGGAGAAAAGCTTTTTTCTCATTTACTGGTGATTTTCACAAACTGACCTGAAAAAACAAATTACTTATTAAGACAAAGACAATGGTGATGGTGGTCAAGAATACCATGGAAGATACTCAAACAATGTTATGTGCATGTTTGCTCATATAACTCAATATCAGGTTTGTCTCTGTTAGGTTTATGGATATATTTGCTAGAGGAACAGTGGTTCATTGTTTTCGGACTTGTCCAGGTCTCCCCAGGGCTAAGCCTACAGATAATAATTTTGTTATTATCTTACTCACATGAGGTGGGCTTCTATTTACAAAACTTGAACTGCTTAAAAATAATGTTTTACCCTATGGACTTTCAAAACAACCTATCATGTTTAGGGAAGAGTGTAGGAGCCTTCTTGCGGCCAGTTGACAGGCAGGGTGCAGCAACATGGGAAGGAGGGGAATGCCGCCCTATTGAAAAAGTTAGCAAATTAGCAAATACATGTAGACATTAACAATGTTAATGCAGGCAGGGTGATTGTGTAAGAGACAAGAAGGAAGTTTTCAAATTAAACCTTGTGACCATTAGTAATGGTTAAACAACCCCCCCAAAAATTTCTTACCCTGCCAGTAATACGAGCTGTGCTGTTTGAATATTATTATATATTATATAGTATATAATGTATATAATAATAGGTCATTTGCGTGCATGTGGCACCATAACAGAGGGATAACACATACATTCAGGCAGTTATTGTTCTCAATGTGCCTCAGTCCCGCTGTTCTTAAAATGTTTTTTTCCTCAATTAGGAAGGATCAAAAATATCAATGATCATTCAGTTGATCCTCTATCTATTTATGAATGTACTGTATGTTCCTGACTAATTTGCCTGAGTGAGATGATGAGCAAACAGGCAAAAATGATGAAAAAAGAATCAAGAAAGTGAATGAATGAAATGATTAAGATAATACAAACTCAACTAAAGATAAATAAGAAAAATGCAGATGCAATCCAAACAAGACATCAAAGTAACTCTTTTGCAAAAAATAAATTATGACATTTAGGGTAGTTCTTTAATGATAAAACATTGAGGCTCATGTGTGTTTAACATTTTGGTCAGGTCCTAAAAAAAGGGGAAACAAGAAAGGTAAAAGAGACAGAACTCCAGTCCACACGTCTTTGCACGCATGCCCACTCAGCAATATTGCTTGTCAGACAACTTTTGAGGGATTAACCTTGAATTTCCCCTGGGCCATCCCAGCACCCCTCCCCCTCCTTTCCCAGCGTTTTCCTCTCAGAATAGTTGCACAATAAGTGGCGCCGCTTCAGAGCCCCCTGGGTATTAGAGGGTTGAGTGGCATCCTGGAGAGCTGTAATTACACCAGAACTCAGGTGATTTAAGGGTCCTGGAACATGCTGACCCATGCATGGCTCCAAATTCTTACATTACACTGACACCTACCCTTTTGAGCACTTTAGAACATGTTACTCATTACATGTTTAATGATCATGCGGTGCAATAAAGGTTTCTTCGGCTTTTCATCCCTGAAAACAAATATAAATCATGTTCCATGTTGTGATATAACTTTTGTCACGTCATTGGTTTTATTTATTTCAGTTCTAATGACAGTATTTTGGCTTCAAAGCGACTCATGCATGGAAGGTTAATGGCCGTGAACTCTGTTTGGCTCTCTTCTGAAAGATTCCCACCTTTGTGATCAGTTCTGCAGCCATATTTTATAATCTTTCCCAGTTAATGGAAATTATTTGGAAATAAGTGCTAGTAACAAGAAAGTGTACTTGACAGGCTATAATGAGAGCAAAGGCCGATAATTGGGTTAGGTTGACTCTCCACCCTTGCAGAAACTGTGGTGACATAAGGGAATGTTTCTCCTTTAACAAGGTCAGGGCTAATGCCACTTAATGGAAAGAGGATGTTCTTGTGCCCTGTACTCTTCAACTCTCACCTCTCTTCTTTCTTATCTTTTCCTCCTTTTGGTTTAACTGGCTTGCATTCAGTTGGAATCGGGTATCAAAGTGGTGTTTTTTAAAGTTAGATTTCTTGCAAAACTATTGATAGCTGCAAGCAGAAAAGCGCAGCTTGAAATATAAAAACTAAATCAACATCTGTTTTGGGCCACAAAATAGCGTGTTTTGCAAAGAATGCCAATGTTGGTGATTTGCAAGTGACAACTGGGGAGTGTTACCTAACCTGAAAGGGGAAACAAAAGACGGAGAGTGGATCAAAAGATTAAACAGTAATCGCAATCACAAAGAGAGATTTTGAAAATCTTCTTTTCACTCTGGGCTTTTTATGCGTTAGTAAATGAGGTGTTAACGTTTTCTTTCTTCCTGTAAAGGTTTTTGTTTCTGAAAGTGCAGGTTAAAGAAATTTTGCCTTTGCAGTTGTAATCCCTGCAATTAAACCCAAAGGTGCGGCTCTATTACCTTAGAAAGGCTTAGTAATGACCCGGGAGAGTATATAATTGCTTCTTAATTTGAAGTTGTGAAGTGCATGAAATACCTGAGACTCAGCCTGCCGTCTCAGCAGTGGTTGTTGGTGGATTAGCTGTTTTTTTAAATCTCAGTTTCTTTTTTCTTTTTTACAAACAAGGGACTTTCTAGTACTTGTTCTGCAATGTTTTTTGCACCTCTTACTTACTCTCTGCTTAGGGATCTTCATGAATGGTGTGTTACGCTTAAGACATCCCTTAAGAGAAGAAAATTAAAAGTTGTACGCCAAGCCAAAGCAAATAACAAAAAAGCCACAAAAGGAATGTTGCATTCAAGCAGGTGAGTACAAACTGTGTAGCAGGACATCATAGTATAATATTTCATTTCACAGAACATAAAATTTGCGCTTTTGCACATTCATAAACAGGGTAACATGAAACGGTACAAAAATCTAACTTAAAAACAAAATAAAATACATAAAGCACTTTACAGCCTCTGCACAAATTTCATCACAGCTGCGGAACTGTAATGTAGTTGACATTTTTGAAAAGCACAAACAGACAAAAAGTCATAACACAAATTAATAGTTTTCAAAATACAAAACTGCTATAGCAGTTTTAACTTTGTATCTTATATGAACCTGTAAGTAAGATTTAAACAACTGGTCTTGACTCCTTTACTCTGCAGCTATGATGTGACAAAAGCATAGCAGGCATTTATTTTCATGTTGGCAATGACGCTGGTATCCCACCAGGGCTGAGACGATAACACCATTTATTATTCAGACATGACATCTGTCCAGAATGACAGATTATATATAATTATAAGGCCTTCAGGTACCCATAATGGTTTTTCAAGTCCTGTCTTTTGTCCACAATGAGAAAAGTGTACGTCGTAACGCAACGCCAACTAATCATTATTTAACGATCAGGATCTACTGTTATTCTCTATATTCAATCAGGAATAAACTGGATGAAAGGCATCTTGTTTAAGAGGATACACTGTATTTATTGGTAGCATGTACAGTGAATTTCAAAAGTATTCACCCTTTCCACATTTTGTCATGTTAAAACCACAAACATAGATGGTTTTCATTTTTTTTACCAATAGAAATCTGAAATGTGTGGCATGCTTTTGTACTTAAAGACTGAACATTTTGTCCATTGTTCTTTGCAAAATAGCTCAAACTCAGTGAGATTGGATGGAGAGCGTCTATGAACAGCTATACAATAGTCTTTCCACAGATTCTTAGTTTGATTAGGGTCTAGACGTTTCATTAAAACACATTAATATACTCTGATCTGAAGTATTACATTGTAACTCCATCATATTTCACACAGGAGATGATGTTTTCAGGCTAATGTGGAGTGTTTTTATGTAAGCAAAAAGTTCAGTTTTGCTCTCCTCAGACCAGATTACCTTCTTCCACATTTTTGCTTGTCCAGTACAGGTCTTAAATGAAACTTTTTGCCACTCTTCCATAAAGGCAGTATTTATGAAGAGCACATTAAATAATTTCCATTTTGACTGATTGAACAATGAACTGTAAGATGTTTGGAATATTTTATTACCTAACTCTGCTGTTAATGTATCTTTAACTTTATATGTTCCTTGGTCTTCATGATGCTGTTTGTTTACTGATGCTCTTTAACAAACCTCTGAGGCCTTCACAGAACTGCTGGATTTGTACTGAGATGAAGTAACACACACAGTATCTATTTTCTAAGAAGGGGACTTTAAGGCAATTGTTTTTGTTTTAATGTCCCATAGTAAAGGGTGCTGAATACAAATGTACATCACATTTTTTAGATTTAGTAGGAAAAAAAATAAAAGTGAGTCAGTGAGCTGCTTTTTCACATAAGAACATAAATTCTGCAGATTGCGGCAGGCACAGAGATTCCCTTCATCAATTCGGGAAATATATTCAGACATCATCTTTTACCATACTAAGTGAGTCACAATGACCTTATTTAGACGTAGCACTAACAACTGTCCTGGGTGACCCAATCTCATCTAGACAGCTAAATACTGTACTGGTTTGAACTGTCTGAAAAGGTTGTGAGGACAGTTTCCTTCACTTCACTATTTAGGGTGGTGTGGGACACTTTAGTCCTCATTAGTTTAGATCAGATCTCATCTGATCAATCTGAATGAAGATAGATATCAAGCGTGAATTCTTGCACTTAATGTATCTGAATCAGTCAGCACCAAAATACTCGTACAGGATGGTGAGGTGTTAAGTGAAGTTCTATTAAGAGGTTATGAGGAGTCAATATCTTACCTGCAACCCACAATTCTTTGAGCATTTTCACTTTAATGAAATGGAATTGACCTTGAAAGCCAGCAGCTAGCTAGAGTGGGGACAAAACAAAACCCAATTTATGCCATCTTAAAAAAAGAAACAAATTCCAATCTCATTGCCATAGTGGTTAATTTAAATGCTAACAAAACTTTAAGCAGATGCGATATTTGCATTTTGCCGTTATTTACAGTGAGATTTATATTAATCATCTCATTTGAATTGTGCTTCACTGCAGAATAAGTTAAGCATATCTGGCTAACATGGCAGATTTGCAGTTTTGTCTATGCTGGGGTCCAACTATCTGCTGGTTGGAAAACAGATCTCTGTTTCATAAAGATGAAGAAACAAATAGTTATATTCTGCAGGTAAGATATTCACTACTTAAAAGCTCTAAACAGAACTCCATTTCAGTTTTCTGGCTTATTCCTTTAATATATTAGTTTATACTGTAATCGTTAATGTTTGAGTTTGAATTTGTCTTTGTGTTAACCCTGCTGGGAAAATAAGATAAAGTTGGTCTACAATATATTTGAACTAATTATTCATTGATACGTAAAATACCTAAATGCCTGAATGCCATTTACCTCGGCTTCATGTTGCTGTAATTTTTACTTCTTAGTTTGCTTTGAATATATAAAGTAAACACCACATGTGCCAAGATCTTCGTGTATATTTTGCAAAAAGGCATTCTAATGTCTTTGCATTGTGTGAAAAGGGTCACATAACACTCAAACTTTCTTTCTAAAACCAGACCAGTTCAAGAGATATTTGAGTTCATTTTTCACACACATAAAAGCAAAAACCCTTTAGGATTCATACAATCACTGAACTACCGAAATATTTTCCCAAGGCCTCTTCTTGTGAACATGATTGGTAGTTTTGAGAATAAAAAAAGAGTTTGACAGGCAGGATGTCAGTTACATGGCAGCAGTGAAATCAACACTTAGTGCCGGATTAAAACTGTCAGCTGTCAATGGAGAGGACTGCCAGGCAGTCTGCGTTATGTTTGTGAGTACATTTAGACTCAAAGGAACAGTTGCTGAAATCATTCATTCATGCACAGACAATGTTTTACATCTACTACTTCTACTACTGCTGGCTGACTATTTGGCAATAGGTGTAGTGGCCAGCGCTGTAACACCAAAAGTGAGGCTGCTGTTACAATTAATGGTCTCTGTACCATGTTGCTGTTTAAGGTAGTGTCCAATGTTAATATACTGTAAATGTTAGCAGGTGGTGGCATGGTTTCTTAAGCACTGGATTCACACTAAAAATGAGATTCTCTATCTCCTAGCATATTGGTCTCACTGTCTTTTAAATGAGTATTTCATTTTGCGCATATATTTACAGTATTGTGGACAATTAATTAAATCAAGCAACAAAAATCTTAAGAGCCGTTCGGGAGCCAACAGAGCTGGTTCTTTGGTTCTCTAAAAGGAGTTGGAGTTCCAGTTACTTTTAGCATTAATACTCTTAATGTACTTTTAACAAATTTTACTAATAATATTGATAACCGTTATGAATCTGCTGACAATGAATCTGCAACTTGAGGCCCCGAAGCTGCATGTGGCTGTTTAGACCCTACAGTGCAATAACAAATGCCAAATAATTATGTAAAATTGAGCATTATTACTATAAATAAAGGTAACAAAATGACCAGTTTTAGTTTAGCATGAAGCCTGTTTTCATGCAATATCCCCATAAAATCTTCAAAAGAAATTGTACGAGAAAAAAGCAGCACATGTGCACTCTTTCTGTTTCTTCATTTTCCTCAAATATGAAACGCCACATTATGAAAATTTTTTGTGACCTAGAAGAAATAAAATTGTGATTTTTATTTCACCATAAAAAACATACTTTATTTTACTATTTTTTTCAAAGGTTCATGCAGTCTTTGCAGCTCTAGACAAATCGTATTAGTAGGATTAAAGGCAAAAATGTTTTTTTGAGTTTGCTATCTTCCACAATAAACCAACACATAGAAGCTATTTTAAAGCGGCTTAAAAATATTATTTGGCTTTAAATTTGGTTTAAGAAATAAAAAAGTGTATTTTGCATTTGTTTTCAGCCTCTCAGAGTCAATAATTTTTAATCACCTCTCAAAGCACAGCTGCAAGTCTTTTCCGGTTTGTCTCTCCCAGATTTCCATCTATTGACTCAAATATTTGCCCGTTCTTCTTTGCATAAAGCCGAAGCTCAATCATACTGCATATAGACTAAATAAAAAGCCATTTAAAGTCTTAAAAAAGATTCTCAGTTGGATTTAGGTCTAGACTTTAACTGGGCCATTCTAACACATGAACCCTGTATAGTTAGGGTTGTTGTCCTGCTGGAATGATAACCCTCCACCACCCCTGTCACTAACAGGTTTTCTTACAGGACTGCCATGTATTTATCTCCATCTATCTTTCCATCTACTCTGACCAGCCTCTCTGTCGCTGCTGAAGAAAAACATCCCCATAGCATGATTCTGCTGCCACTGTGTTTTACAATGGAGAAGGTGGCGTGCAGTGTTACTTTTCCACCACATCTAGTTTTTTCATAGTGGAAAAAGTTGACTTTTGGTTTCATATAACCAGAACACCTTTTACTAGTTGTTTCCTGTCCTTTGTGGCAAAGTGCTAGGGGAACTTCTTAAAGCTATCCTTCTAGAATGACTTTCTTCTTGCTTACTTCGATAAAGGTAAAACTTTTTAGTGCACATGTGTCTGTTATTTTCCTTTGCCTCCATGATAATATTTGTTCACTAATGCTCTCTAACAAACATCTGAGGATTCACAGAACTGCTATTCTCATACTGGGATTATTTAGCAATTGTTTACTAATTGAGTAAATTCTGAAGGTAATTTGTGGCACTGAATTTTATTTTAGCTTATGAGAGTAGAAGGGGCTGAATACAAATGCAAGTCACAGATTTCAGTGTGGGTGTGCATGCATGGTTGTTTGTCCTGTGTGTCTCTGTGTTGCCCCGGGATGGACTGGCAACATGTCCCAGGTGGACCCTGCCTCTCGCTCAATGACAGCTGGGGATAGGCACCAGCTCCTGTGACTCTACACGCGGGTATAGACAATGGATGGATGGAAAAAGTATCAGAATAACAGATTTGAATGTTTACATAGAATGAGTCTTCTGGATCCCAGCCGGGATTCTGTCTCAATATAGTAGCCGATTATAAAAAAGTTATTACCCTGACTGAAAAACAGGAAATTACCCAAGGGAATGCTGTCTCAGTCACACAGAAAAAAATTCTCCCCAGGAAGGCTTGTAGAATGAAAAATGGTTTCACGAGTGCAGCAGAGAAAATTATTAGGAATGACGCTTGAAGACATTCTCGGGCAATTCTGACACAAACACAGCAAACAAATTCCAACAGTCGCATTCTTAGAGTGGATTGGACCGGCAAATTTGATGGCTTGTTTTGCTGCGAGTGGAACTTTACTCATCTTGCTTGTTCAGGTTCTTCTTCTTCTTTTGTTTCTGATGTTCATTGAGGTGTCTGGCTTTTAAAGTCGTCCTGACTTCTGAACTCCAGGACCTTCTGCCTAATCCTACTGATCTTTTCTCTACTGACGCCATCCTTCCCACAAAGACCATCAAGGTTTTCCCAAATCAGAAACATTGGCTCGACAGGGTGGCAGGGTTTTTTTTGGACATGTTTAACCTGTCCCTGCAGCATGCCATAGTCCCTGTCTGCCTCAAATCCTCTATGATTGTGCCTGTACCAAAAAGATCAGCTGTCTCCAGCCACAGTGATACTGTCCCAATTATGAAGTGCCTTGAGAGGATCAACCTGAAGCACATCACGGACGTCATTCCTGCTGGTTTGGACAGTCATCAGTTTGCATACAGGGGGAACTGTTCAACAGAGGATGCAGTCTCAATACCACTCCATTCAGCCGCCGCTGGATCAGGGGCTTTCTCTCTAACAGGACTCATGTGGTGAGAATGGAGAATTGGACATCTTCCACACTAGTCCTGAACACTGGCATGCTGCAGGGCTGTGTGCTCAGCCCAGCCTTATTCACTCTCTTAACTCATGATTGTTCTGCAATGCACTTCACTAACACTGTCGTGAAGTTTGTAGATGATACCATTGTTGTGGGTCTCATATTGGACAATGATGAGACTCACTATAGAGAGGGGACCCAACTTCTGCCACAGTGGTGCTTAGACAACAACCTTGTGTTGAACACCAGTAAGACCAAAGAGATCATTGTGGATTACAGGAGGTCCAGGAAGACAGAACATGCTCCTCTTCTCATTCACGGAGGCGATAGAGCATGTGGACAACATCAAGTTCCTGGGTATCCACATAAAATCTGACCTGACCTGGTTGCTGAACACATCGCACCTGTTGAAGAAAGCAAATACTCTTTTTCTTCTTCTTCCTCTTCTTCTTCTACTTCCTCTTCTTTTATTTCTTTTTCTTTTCAGGACGCTGAAATTGACTGGATTCTGTTCTCAGCTGCTTGTAAACTTCTACATAGCCACAAAAGAAAGCATCCTCTGACTTAGTATGACAGTGTGGTACGGCAGCTGCACAGCATAAGACAGATAGAACTTGACTTGGGTGGTGAAAACAGCACAGGGTATTGTGGAATGTCCAAATACCCATCTAGACTCAGGCAGGCAATGGACTGTTTATTCTGCTTCCCTTTGCAAAGTACTACAGAAACATAAAAACCCACAACGCTATATTAAACCGAGAGTCACCAAACAAAATTGCGTTATGTGTAAACACCTAACTGCAATAAAGGATTTTTGAATCTGGGTTCTTAGTCGAGTGTGTCCATTCAAGATGAGATACAGGTGGAAGATAACGTGTATCAGGAGACATTCTATATAATGTGTTGGCACAGATGTCAAACCCTTGGGTAAAAAACTAACTTTATCAAGGACAGCGATATTTCCATACAAAATCTTACGGATATCCTCCATAGTTGTTATAGTGTCTTGAAAACACTTTGGAATAACTTACGGATGACAGCTATGATTATCACCATCTTAATATTCAAAATCATTAAAGAGTAGCATATTCATTCTAAAGTGTGACACAATATTAATTTAAAACAGAATTCAATTATCTAAATTTCAAATAAAAGATTGCAAGATCTCTTTGTTTTCAGTATTAATTATAGCAGTCTGTGGCATTAACTGAGCCTCAAGGCCATTAGCTATGTGCTAAGTATTAAAAAAAACAATTTTCCACAAAGCCAAAATTAGAAACCAACAGTCTGGACTGACCTAGGCAGAAACGGTATTCAAATGCTACACTGTGAAATAATTTCTAATTAGTATAATAAATAAATATAAATGTAATAAATATGGTTACTGACAGAAAAAGAGTTAGAGATGGCCACTTTAAGTATTGGAAATGTGTTGGAAATGTTCCCTAAAATTAATTCAGTGGAGGCACAGAGATGCAAGACGCAATTTGAACGTAAACGGTATTTTCTTGAGGTACTTCTGTGGTTTAATTTAGGCTGCAGATGAGTGAGACTTTCTGCAGATAACGGGAATGCTAAACAGATTATCTCAAAAGTTTCATCCTCCGAAGCTTTCAGCCTCTGTCTGTAATGGAACAAGCTAGATTTGCAAATGATGGGAGGTTAGAACTGCTATTTCACAGTAACATTTAGCTCACACACATGGTGGGGCGTCATCTCTGCTCATAATATCACTAGTAAGTCCCACACATGATTGGAAGCCTGGGAAAACATATTCTAAATGCTGTTCTTGTACTGTATCTTCTAGCATTGTGGTTGTAAAAGTTATACAAATCTGCTAAAATTGGTATCATTAGTTCAAACCTCGATACAACTAGAATTTGTAAACTTTTCATCATCTCTACTTAATCACATTTTTCAAAATATCTTACTTTTTCTGGAAATGCTAAAAATAGTTTTTAAAAAGAAAAAAATCACAATATGAAGTTTTACATAAAGTATGTTCTTTTTAAAAAACAACACAGGTTGACTTTTTGACTTTGAAACAGGAGATTTTTGCTCCTCCTCTAAAACAGTCCCTTATTTCTGTCAGGCCTTTTATAATCATCAAAGAACTGTTTAGATTAATGATGGGGACCCCCAGTCTCTGCGCACCCTAATTGAGCAATAAATTAAGGCACCTTCTGCATTCACACCAATCTTAATAAGATGAAGATAAAGTAGCCTAATGATAATTTACAAATCCATTAAAGTCAACTTTCGTGCACAGATGATTTCCTCACATAATCACAACTCATATTATCCCCACATGTTTCGCTTTCTGTAACAATGATTTAAATGATTTCACAGTTTTCCGGATTTTTTTTAGCAGAAACTGGACCCCGGGTTATGTAGCACACACACATAAGGGTGTCTGGAAAAATAAATTTAGTGGGGAAATAATTCAACCATGATGGGAAGCCGCCGTTGACCTGTGTGTATTTGTGTGCTTGACCTCACTGTGTTTCCACTCAATTAAAAACTTATTAGGACTCAAAAACCCTATCCTATTTCACACACACAACCTCGATTAGCCTTCAAAGTCTTCGGTTTGGCTCTTTTTTATGTTGCAACACTTAATATTTTATGTTCAAGTGACAGTTCGAATGTTTAAAAAAGGTCAAATGTCAGAGATTTTACCACTGCATAAATTTGGTCCTCCCCCAGTGGCTAATGATTCATGTCATTGATTAGTCTGTAATAAGTCTAAACAAACAAGAAATAAATGAATTCAAATGAGCTTAAATGGAAAATATTTGCTCTCCTTCTTTACCTAAAACATATTTTGTTACAGAATGCAATAATGACATTTCTGCTCATTCTTCTGCTTGCCTTTTATTTAGATATCAGGTTTACAGCTTTTTGGGATAAGAGTTAGTATGTATCCTATGCAATGTCACTTAAAGGTCAGATTCCTGAATAAAGGTCATGAATCTGACCTTTATGGAAAAGTGGCAAGAAGAAATCCATTTTTTTTAGCATGCCACAAGCCATGTAGGAGACAGAGCAAGCATGTGGAAGAAGGTGCTGTGATCAGATAAGAAAAAGATTAAACTTTTTAGCCTACATGCAACATGGTAAAGATGGCAGAAAAACTTTGCACCTCACCCTGGACCCATCATTAGGACTTTCATGGTAAGGGCTCCCAGTCTGTGGACCGGTCTTCTGCTAAATATTAGACAGGCCTCATCATTGTCATCTTTGAAATCATTGGTTAAAACTTCTATAATAAGGCCTGTGGTCAGTCAGTCATCTTCTCTAACGGTTCTTCCATAGTGGGTCGAGGGGAAGCTGGTGCCTATCTTCAGCATTCTATGGGCGGGAGGCGGAGTACACCCTGGACAGGTTGCCAGTCCATCGCAGGTAATAAGGCTTTTAATATTTGAATTTTTCTTGTCTTATTTTATTATTTCATCTTGTCTTTTATTTAGTTATTTTTATATTTAATTGATTTGGCGAACTTTGTGTGTTTCTTGTTGTATCATTTATGATGTTATTTTTAAATAGATTTTCTGACTGTAAAGCACTTTGTAACAGTTGTTTAAAAAGGTGCTATACAAATAAAGTATTATTATTATTATTATCATCCCCACTGTAAATAGAAATTATCAAACATTTTGTCGACAACTGCTGCACATCACCCTGAACATACCATTCAAGTATGGTGGTGATGGCTGCATCATGCTTTGGGTATGCTTTTCTTCAGTAGGGAAAGGGAATCTAAACTGAATTATTGGGAAGATGAATGGAGCTAAATATAGGGCAATCCTGGATGAAAATCCATTTTAAGCTGCAAAAGACTTGAGGCTGATGCAGGGTTGCACGTTCCAGCAGGACAACAACCCTAAACATACAACCAGAGTTACAGAGAAATGCTGTTGATCAAGCCATGTTTTAGAATGACCCAGTTTAAGTCCAATCCATTAAGAACATATGGTTAAACCTGAAAATTGATGTTTACAGCTGCTCTCCATCCAATCGGACTGAGCTTGAGCTGTTTTGCAAAAAAGGGGCAAGAACTCAGTTTCAAACTCTACAAGCTGGAGAATACATATCCATCCATCCATCCATCCATCCATCCACCCATCCATCCACTGTTTAAATCCACTGTTCAGACAAAACACACTGCACAGGTTGCCAGTCCATCGCAGACCCAAATGACTTGCAGATGTAATTGCAAAAGAATATTCTACAAATATTTGACCCAGCAAGACTGAATACAAACATGTCCCTTTTCCTTTCACCTTCACAATTATGCCATACTTTGTGTTGGTCTATGCCTCAAATTCCCAATAAAATACAACATTTGTATTTACAATGGGAGAAAATGTGAAAAAAGCTCAAGTGGTATGAATGCTTTTACAATGCACTATAAACTGTTTGAGTTTATAATTTATAAAACAAACCATAGTAATGATTAAAAGCCTTGTAGTAGCTAACTCTTAAATTGTTTACACATTTTTTGTAATTTGAAATCAGAGTTTTGTAGACTCCAGATATAAAGTCATCAGGCTACAAAGATTATAGCTAAATAAATATACATCACTTGCCTACCAATTAGGAAGATAATGGCCCATAAAAAGCAATGCTCAGAAGAAAACACAAAGGGACAGGAAAAAATTAAAATGGGTAATCATACTGATGAAAGTGCTGCTTGATGAAAACGGATAATGTATGAATCATATGTCTTGTTCTCTTGTCACATCATTTTTTTATTCAGAGGCCTCCTTTATTATGAGCCAACCTCTCTGGAAATGTCTCGTTGCTTCTTGCTATCTGTCATCGTATCACATTAGTGGTTCGAGCTAAATGCATCTAGGCGGGATATCAGATTGCTTACGGAGATGAGACAAAGATGGACTGAGAGTCAGACAGCAGGTCAGTCTGTGCTTATTGTGTCGCTTTGAATCTCTGACACAACAAGGAAATTCTACCTGTAGCCATTATGATGGATCCACTAATAAACCTTGAGGTTAGGTTTCAAACTGGAAAACGTTTTTGGGATTTTGAGGGGTTGTCTCTTAACCTGTGGTTAATTAAATGCTCTGAAGAGTAGCAGGTAGTTTATTGCACATTTAGCAGCACCCCTGGTAAAAATGTGTAAAAGGTTGTGAAATAATATTTTATTACATTAGTATAAAGTCACAATAAAAAATGCAGAAAAGTACAACTATTTATTTTGAGTTTATTTTGTGGGGGAAAAGTCCAAACTGAGAAGTGTAGTTGTACTGGGGCAATGGCGGCTCAGGTGGTAGGGGTTGGTCCTGTAACCAGTGGTTACAGTTCGAACCCCTGCTCTGTCCGTCTCAGTCGTTGTATCCTTGGGCAAGTCACTGCAGATGGTGGTTAGAGCGTCCGATGCCCCACTTTTTGTCAGTCTGCCCCAGGGCAGCTGTGGCTAAAAGTACCCACAACTGTCAGTGTGTGAATGGTGTGGATGGCTGATTGTAATGTAACAAGTGCAGGCCATTTTTACCAAATAATTGTTTTGTTTTAACTCACTGGTACCAGTTATGGCAACAGTTCTTATAAAAGTAATATTTTTATTCAATTCTGTTTATTTATTAACAGCACATGCCTTCTCAAGGCACTATACAAAACAAACAAATCTGGTTTATATACAGGAATGTAAAGTAGAATCAAATTATACAAACTGATTCGAGTCGAGCAAGTACATTCCAACTTTATTGTAGTTATAATACAATGCATTCAGTTTCATTTTATAATGCCAATGGATGAAATGTTTTCTATCTATGGTAACCCAACCAATTGCATCAAGACACTGACTTTGGTGTAGTCCCCCCTTCTCAACAAACGTGTCAACAGTGAACAGTTTTGATCAAGTGTTTGCAGTAATTCCTTATACTGAGCATGCATTTGGCGACAGTGGAAAAGACAGCTCCCTTTTAGCAGGAAGGAAGAAACCTCCAGCAGAACCTAGATCAGCATGAGCTGCCATCTGCCATGACTAGCTGGGGGTTTGTGAAGACAAAATAGACAAAGAAACACAAAAAATGTGGTGCAGGAGTACTTTTTGTGTTAAAGAATAAGGAAAGAATTAATAGCGGCAGCATATTGTCCTGTAATGACTTCTTCTTGAAAAACAGACAGCTGAACATATAAGCTCTGAGCCAGAAGTTAAATCTATGGGATAAAAAACAGAATACATCAATGCATAGCCTTCAGTTGCTTTATCTAATTGAGTTATAGGGTTAAACACAACAAGATGGGGTCGAGTGTATTAACTAATGGAAAGAGAACATTATGTTATTTGCAGGAATAGCAATGGTTCCTTCTAGGAAGGTGTCTCAGCTGAACAAAAGCATCATACCAAATGTAACTTCTATAGAGAGAACAAAAAATTAATGGCAGTAATAGCTACACATCGTCACATCGTTAGCATAACAAACGAAATATATTCCAGGCTTTCTGATGATGTTGGAAGCATATATTATACTTGATAGATATATAATATTATATATATATAGATAGATAGATAGATAGATAGATAGATAGATAGATAGATAGATAGATAGATAGATAGATAGATAGATAGATAGATAGATAGATAGATAGATAGATAGATATAGATAGATAGATAGATAGATAGATAGATAGATAGATAGATAGATAGATAGATAGATAGATAGATAGATAGATAGATAGATAGATAGATAGATAGATAGACATAAAGTAAAGATATTTGACTCAGGCACTGAACCCTGTGGTACTCCACAATTAACTCTGGTGTGTACAGCTATGCTTCCCATTTTTAAGTTGGTCAGAGTTTCTCAAAATGTTTTATTAGAAATGCACAAATTCTGTTTCCCTGGCATATAAGTATTACGTGACACAGAGGTTCTTTTATTTTAGCTACAAGCAACTAGGACAGATGAGGACCCACAGTAAGCAGAATCATAAGCGATGTCCGCTGTCCGATTTTCCCTGTTAGAGAATGACAGCTTATTGGGATCCTGTGGTTACCAAGACACCATAAAAAACTTTCGAATTTATCTTCAATGCTTTTGTTAATAGATTTCAAAATGTTTGGCTATAATAATCTTATCCTTCTGCAGGCACTGTTTGATCTATCATTTCTGTCATTTCTGTTAGTTGACATTTGTTCTCCCAATGTAAATAGTAACTGAAATGATGAATTAAATCAATCAAATCTACATGCCAACTGGTTGTTTGAGAGATATGCCTTTTCTCTCCTACCATCACAAGCTCAGATATATGGAGTTAGAATAGCTCTGTTGAGCCTTTAACTGGAACTGTGTGCTTTGGTCAGATAAGATAGTGACTGAGCTTTTCGGAAACAGACGCTCCACATGGATCTTATATGGAAAAGGAACAAAAATGTGAAAAACCACCTCATGCCCAAAGTTAAGCATGATAGAGGTTCTGTGATGTTGTGGGCATGTTTCTTTTCCAAAGGTCTTATCAACCTTGTTCAAATGCATGGTATGAGAAGTTTGAAACACCAAGGCGTTTTAAATAACAATCAGGAGGTCTGTGCTACAAAACAAAAAAAATTATCATCATAAAGTCTTTTAACAGGATCATTTTCCCAAACATATGGTTCAATCATCACAAATTTTTTTCTTCAGACAGAAAACCAACCATCTTTTATGTCTGTAAAAACTGTTGAAAACCCATCAGTGTGTCAAAGAAAAGAGAGCTTAGAGAGGATTTGCGATTGGACAATATTGAATAAGCTAATTACTCAGTGTACAGGTATTTAGAGCAGGGGTACCAATAATTTTACCACTGTTGCTTTGGCATTGCTAAAAATAATTATTTCTTAACATGGGACTTAAAGGGGGACATTTTACCCACTTGATGAATACATTCAAAATAAAGGCTGTATTTTGCTAGATTGTCAGTGCGAGATAATGCACAAAAAATTACTTTATTTAAATTTCTTTTACATGTCTTCACCGTGGGTGCCAATGAATGTGGCTGGCAGTGTACAACATGTCTTTGTGCACGGTACAATGCTGATCATTGTTTACAAAATTTAGACACGTCTTTCTGTTTTTTATTTTCTCTGTTGAGATGCACAACCGTTTTGTATGTTAGTTTGGTCAACTTTCTTCACTGCATCAGAGTCAGCAAACGTTTGAAGGAAAGAAATAGGAAATATATAATTTCCAACTAAAATCTATTACTTTCAACTCGGAAATTTATATTTACAGGAAAGTGTGTCCATCTTGTCAAGCTGAAGCTGTTATCTCTCTTTTTTCTCATTGCCGCTATCATCACAGCTGTATCTTAATAAATAAGAATATCATCAAAAAAGTATTTATTTTATCAAATTCAACTTAAAAATTGACCCTGGTATATTATATCAAATTATTACATTCAGAGCGGTTCTTTAAGTGTTTATTTTTGTTCAGTTTGATGCTAGCTGCTTACAGCAAATGAAAACCAAAATTCAACGTCTTGGAAAAGTAAATTACATAAGACCAGTAAAGAAAGGATTTTTAAGACAGAAATATTATTTTATGGCCACAGTCACTGATACACAGCCAGAGGTGGGTAAAAACTAATTATATTTACTCAGTTACACCTACTTATGTAACATTTTGAATAAAATTACCTCTAGGAGTAGTGTTACTGCATCCTACTTTTTACTTCTACTTGAGTAATAAGATTTTGAATTAATGTTACTCTTACTTGAGTACAGTTTCTGTTTAATCTACCCACCTCTAGTTACCTCACTGAATGAAGAACTAACATGTTTTCAGCAAAAAGGCAGCAGACACAAACACACCTACAGTTTATGTTAAAGTGAGACATCTTGTTTGTATGCAAGCCTCGTTGTTCTAATGTTATTATCTATCTGCTCAGCCTGCTGGGCCATTTGGAAGTCCAATAAATATATAGTAAACTGTGTATATTGTCACTTGAAGTATTTTACACTATTCTACCATTTATACATTACCTACTGTAAGCACTGGTTTCACAATCTGTATGTCGTTACTTGGAAATGTGTGTTTCTTCCCCCTGAATACCAGAATTTGCACATAACTGGATTTTTGTCTGCCTGATTACATAATTTTCACAAATTAATTCAGATGATATAATCAAACAGCTACAGTACTTACTTTAGAATGAGTACTTACTTTATACTGAGTACATTTTTAATCTTACTTTTCTTTCTTAATTTTTTGCATGGCTACTTTTACTTATATTTGAGTAAAACTATATTGAAGTAATATTACTCTTACTTTGTACACGTTTTGCCTGCGTTACCCACCTCTGTATACAGTGTTCCACTCAGAGATATACAATTTTCAGTAAAACCTTTTAGGGGCGACATCTCATTGGCTTATAAACTGTCTAATGTGAGGAAAAGAAGAAAAAAAAACTCAAAAGAAAGTGATTTTTCAACAGAATATCGGTGCAGTTTTTGTATTCTCCTCACTTTACTTCCTAAAAACATCGACTCATCATTTTCGTTATCTTCTGTGTGCTTGGTACCACCCCCTGGCTGGAAGTATTATTCTCCCTGTTGGTGTACGCTATCATCGAAGTCACATAAGTCTGGGGTGCAGGATGTCTGCAGAAGGTCTTAGGGGACGTTTTTGGGTGGGTACAGATGACAAAACTTATGTCACAGTTAAGCAGAGAGTAGATTGGATTGGGAGGCATGAATTAGGCCCAAGCCACAAGCTGTTATTGCTTAGCTGACTTTTCATGGAACGCTTTATCAAAACATAAGAAAGGTTGAGTGCAGGACAAATGTGTGGTAGAAAATTGTGAAAAATGAACAAGGTTAGCTAAAACCTTGAAAGGATTCTGAAACAAAGTATTTTCAAGAGGTTGTGAGAGATTTACAAGATGTATCCAAAGCATGGACTCTCTGCCTTTGCAACACACTTTATGGAAATGCTCATTTCAAAATCAAGTCAAAGTATCTTTATTGGTCTTGCACAGGAGAAATTTGTGTTGGACAACAGGCAGTGCTGCAACACAGTACATAAAAACAAGCTACATTCTTGCAGTTTCCTTTCTTTTCCATCGGAAACTGGGCTCCTGCCCACACTGCCGAAAGTACCAATAACTGCTTTAATGATCATGGTATCTCTGTCCTTGACAAAGTTGCCTGATCTGAACCTCTTTGAGAATTTATGGAGTATTGTCAAGAGGAAGATCAGAGACACCAGACCAAGCAATGCATACATGCAGAATGCTGCTATAAAAGTTATTTGGCAGCTCCTCAGGCTGATTGCCTCCATACCACAGTGGACTGATAAGGTAATTTATGAAAAAGGAGTTTATTTTGGTTTTTCATTATCTGTAAGCAATAATCAATAAATTTAGCAGAAATACATGCTGGAAATATGTCACTCAGTGTGTGATGAACCTATATAATATATAAGTTTAATCTTCTGTATATATAAATATAAAAAACATACAAAGCATTAGTTTTCAGTTATATTCTAATTTACTGAGATGCACCTTGTCTGTTTTTGTCGCGTCACAATGATTTTCTTTATTAGAAATATATCCGTTTCACAAAGTGATTAGACCTTTACATCCAATACCAACTTTATTTATGGAGCTCTTTAAACACTCACAGGACCAAAGTTCTACCCAGAATAAAAGTAAACATACATGTGAGCATACCATGCCTTAGTGTTTAAGCAGAATATTGTTTAACCCTAGTCAACAAAGTGTGTGGTATTTTGTAGTTGACAGTGTATGTCTCAATATCAGTAAGTGCAGCGTTGAGGATGTGAATTATTTTGTGCAAGATCTCCACCTTGTGGCGAGTTGCTTACAACAGCCTTTTTGTCCTGAGTGCATAATTTTTTTTGGTGGGAAGTTCTCTCTTATCTGAGTGCAGTTTGCAAAATTGATAGTTAAATGTTTTGCACAGAAATACATAATTATATGTTAAATAAAGCACACAGCAGAGCAATCTAATGAAGGCAAGGATGAAGACATTGTGCAGACACAGGTGGCAGCAAGCCTTCACTTTGACACACAGGTAAGCCCTGACACCTAGAACATAAATTCAATGCTCCGCCGTGTCTCAGATCATTTTAAACTACTGACCAAATAAAATTTTTCCTCATCTATCAAAATGGTCACTTTATTGAAGACACTTTTTGCACCAGGATTATGAGAATTACAATATTGGATACAAAAATGATGGATATTGAGACAAAGGATAGCTTGAGTGGGATCTACACCTGCCAGACCTTAAAGATGAGCATGGGTGTTGTTTGTGAACAAATGATCTGCTGACATCCATGTATCTCAGTAATAAATAAATAATCACTCTCTCCAAAAACTCCTCTGCATGTTTATCAGTGGGACCAAGTCAGTGTTTTGCAAGTCACAAGTCTCAAGTGTTTCCACCCAAGTCTCAAGTCAAGTACCAAGTAAAGGCATGAAAGTCCTAAGTCAAGTCAAAGTCGAGTCTTAAACAAGTAATTTGGCCAACTATGTAGTTTAATCAGAAAAATAATAATTTAAAACAAAAAATTAAAAGTTGTTTTTATCCAACAGAACAATCAGCAAGAGGAACTAAACTTCAAACACATCTGAAAATTAGTGCTGATGTTGTTTTTACAGTAATTATCCAAAATAGTAAAATAAAAAATAATCTGCAAACTGATCCATAATGAAAAATAACCAGATTTCCATATACAAAATAAAAAGTATTTCCATGTAAACCAACAGCAACAGTACAAACCTGCTTTTACAATATAACATGAGTATATATCATAGGATCATCAAAATAACAACTACAATTATTTATTCAGCTGTAGAGAAATGAATCTTGAGAAGATTTTTTTTTCATAAAACTAGGATTATGGTGCTGCTATCTGCCAGCTTGGAGGCACTAACTTTGTGGTTCAGGCTCAACGCTCAGTATAATAATCAGATGAAATCATTCAATCTGAATAAGGGAAAAAATGGCAAAATTACCAAGTAAAATTCCCAGTATTTCTATTGCAACCATCTGAATTAGAAATCTATCACAAGGTAAGCAGAATGCATTGCTAACCATCTAATTTAAATGTCAATCTGTAATCTTCTATCTGCTCACATCAGAGTCAGAACCTGTGACTTTCCTGGCTCCATGATTAAATTAGTGAGAACAAAAAACATAGTTGTTAGGCTAACATTAAGTATACATTTGTTGCTTTATTAGATCTAAATCTATTATTCTTTATTTAAGTTTATATGTGGAAAGGCACTTACTTAGATGTTGCCTCTCTATCACCTTGTAGTCTGTGATAGCCAATTGAATTATATAGATTTTTTCTCTGTTGTGTTAGATGTGGAGATTATGAGAATTTAGTAAAAACTGTCTGGAATAAATAAATATACCTTTTAATGATTCAAGAAATGTATAAATGGCATTAAAAAAATTACAGAGGATATTAGATTTTTTCGTCATTTACAGGTAATTTGTATTTTACAAAAAGACAAAAAAAAAGTAAGATAATTTTTTTGCATAATTGTATCATTTCATCGTGTTGGTGGAACAAATTACAGTGAAGGAACAGACAGACAAACAGGGTGATGAATATCATTATCAAATCATAGCTCGTGTCAGAAAGCAACAGAACCAAGATGAATTTAACAGGATCCCGCAAGGACTCGGTGGAAACCGGATAGTTAATTACTGAGGAGAAGGATTAGTGGCATGAACAACAGCTGAGTGATTACATTAATGAATGGCAGCTAGGGAGCAAGCAGAGAGTTAAGAAAACAAATGACATAGGCAGGGGAATGACACTAAATGGGGAACCTGTACACTAACTAAAGAGAGTGGAAACAGATCTAGTACATTTAAAAATCAAGAGAAACATTATAGACCAATCAAAAGCAACAGCAAAACGCTAAAGAATTCAGAGTAGAAACCATAAGAGTACACCTAAATCCTGAAAGATTAAATTCCATGGATCATGCCAGAGAGAGCGTACATGCTTATTTGATTTCGCTTCCAATCACCACGTGTAACATCAACTTAAAGTGACCCTTTAAGAGACTTTCAGCTGCTTCCATTGACTATAACTGTGTTTTGCAATACGTGCTAAGTATTATGGTAACAGTTGTTGGGTAAAATTTGACTTCAAACTGAAATTAAAAACTTTAAGACAAAAAAGGAACTAAGTTACATTGTTACTCTACACCTAATAAGATAAAATAAATGTGTGACGATCTTATTTTTCTTCTTTTTAAAGATTTCAGCAGACAGAAGCAGATTGAAGGAATGTTTGATAAACATCATACTAATCTTTCACAAATATGTAAGTCTTCATCATGTTTTCATCGTCAAATGTGAGTAAATGTTAAATTAGCATACATTGTACCATGTCTGATGGCGTCCGTGCACTTAAAGCTTTATTCCAGAATAACCTTGAACAGCCACTAGGTGTCATTGTGGTTCCTCTAACTCTAAATAGGATCTGTTACCTATATTTACACATAAAAGACAAAGCTTCTTCTTTGTCACTAATGCATTGTGTTGTATAAAGAAACTACTCAAATTAATCGGTCAGGTTTACAGTTTCAGTATCTATTTTAATATTATTTTTAAATGTAATTAATCAGCTTTACATTGACAGCTTGATCTGTTAGGGAATCAAAAGCAGGTTTGAGCTGCAACCAGTCTATCAATACCTTATTATTATTATTATTTTTCTTCTGCCCACGTGTCTGTTACTTGTTTACTACAAAAGATGCTAAAGGGAACATGCTAGTTTAAAATAAGAGACATACGTATTTGTTTTCCAAGTATGCTCCACAGTCTCTGGTCAACAAGCAGTTCATGCACTGTGTTTCTCCAGCTGCTGTTGTAGGTCAGTTGACTGTATGGACCAGTGATTATTTGAATTTCGATCACGTATCTTCTCCTCTGGCTGCAGAAAGTGAGTGTGTTCTTTGATAATTACTCTATATGTTTGTGACATTCATTCAAATGCATGCTTGGAAAAGAACATTGAATTCTACTGCATGACCAAAACAGGATCTACAGTTGAAACTAGATGTTCACCTACCCTCTTTAAAAAGACAGAAAGCCTTTTTTCCCACTGTCAGATCAGAGTAAACCTTTCCTTTTATTTGGTTAGTTTAAAATCACAAATTGTTTTGTCAGTCAGTCAGTCATTTTCTACCGCTTATTCCATAGTGGGTCACGGGGGAGCTGGTGCCTATCTCCAGCAGTCTATGGGCGAGAGGCGGGGTACACCCTGGACAGGTCGCCAGTCCATCGCAGGGAAACACACAAACAGCCATGCACACACTCATTCATACACCTAAGGGCAATTTTAGAGTGACCAATTAACCTAACAGGCATGTCTTTGGACTGTGGGAGGAAGCCGGAGTACCCGGTGAAAACCCACGCATGCACGGGGAGAACATGCAAACTCCATGCAGAAAGGCCCCCAGCCGGGAATCGAACCCAGGACCTCCTTGCTGCAAGGCAACAGTGCTACCAACTGCGCCACCGTGCGCGTTTTTTTAAATATTGTTTTATTGCTTTCTTTAAATTCAGGGGGTGTTATTCATTCTTATTCATTTATTCATTCCTAACCTTTATTTATACAGGTGAGTCCCATTGAGACATGAGGTCTCATTTTCAAGAGAGACCCGTGTGTCCACAGTTCCTTGGTATTTGGTAGAATTGCCTTTTTGGGTCATGACCGAAAGAACGAGATCCCGGATACAAGCGGCTGAAATGAGCTTCCTCCGTTAGAGATCGAGTAAGGAGCTCGGCTATCCGGGAGGGGCTCGGAGGCTCCACATCGAGAGGAGCCAGTTGAGGTGGATCGGGCATCTATATCGGATGCCTCCTGCCTCCTGGACGCCTTCCTCGGGAGGTGTTCCAGGCACGTCCCACCGGGAGGAGGCCCAGGGGACGGCCCAGGACACGCTGGAGGGACTACGTCTCTCGGCTGGCCTGGGAACGCCTTGGGCTCCCCTCGGAGGAGCTGGAGGAGGTGTCTGGGGAGAGGGACGTCTGGGTGTCTCTGCTGAGTCTGCTGCCCCCGCGACCAGGTCCCGGATAAGCGGAAGACGACGAGTACGAGTAATTTTTATCAAGCTTCTGAGAACCATCCACCTGCCTGTCCACCCTCCCATGGATCACCCCCCTATGGGGCCCGCTGAATGGAGTAAAACACAAAGTCAGAAGAACGAGAAAGTACTTTTCTCCGCTGCTGCACCTTCCTGTCAACCTCAACCATCGTGGTAAAGACTTATTCCTCTGTGAACTGGCTAAGGGCTTATTCGCTGTAAGTTTATCCCTGACGGATTTTAGTATTATTGATCCACCTTTTCTCAAACGCTCTCTAAGTCTCTTTTCTTCTCCCAATCCTGTCCACTGACCCAGTCCGGATTCCAGAACGAACTTACGTTTGTGAATAAATAAACTATTTAAACGCCGTCCTGGTTTCCTCGTGATTGTGTTTATCAGAGTCTTAAAACTATCCATTATGACAGTTGAATCTTTTATTAATTGTCCTATTATGTACAAGCACATCTCGATGAATCAACTAAAAGTTAGGGTTTTTTTTTGTTGTAATTTAATTCAAATAATAAAAACTTGTATTTCATATGATGTATTTCAGCAGTGATGTATTGCAATAGGTTTTTTTTCCATTATTTATCATTAAGGGTTTTTAGCTAAAAAACACAAAAACAAATTCAGTTTAATAAGACCTTTTTTAAGGTCTTATGTCCACCTACTGAGGGGTTGAGGTAACCCAGGTGGCTTTAATCAACAACTATCAGCTCAACAGCATTGTTGGATCTGGTGTTTTGACTATGCCCTGTAGACTCTCTAGGGTTCTCAGTCTACTAAAGAATGTTGTTCTCCCTGTTGCTTATGTCTCTTTTTCTACAACACTCTTTCCTTCGACTCAATTTTCCTGTAATATGCTATGATACAGCACTCTGTGAACAGCTTGCTTAATTAGAGGAATTAAAGTTTGTGGCTTACCCTCATTGTGGAAGGTGTCAATGATGCTTGTGAAGGCCATAATATAACATTTGTGTATTAAAGCTCTTTTTTAGTGGTCTTATATAATATTTAAATATTTGAGAAACTTGAATTTTGTGTGTTCATTAGCTGTATGTCATATTCATCAAATCCATCAAATAATAACATTATCACTCTGTATCGAATGCATCTATATAGTTTGAGTTTTACCTTTTGAAATCAGTTACTTTAACAAATTAATTCGGCCACAGTATTATTTCTTATTGAGACGCATCCCTAGATTAAATCATAGCATTCATGTCATAAGTATTACATTTATGCTAGTTTTTGTAAAACGGATAACATAAACAGCTGATTTAACTATGTCACTGCTGCAAACAATTAAGGTTTGTGCTTTAAACGTGTACTTTGCCTGCAAAGCTGGTGCAAAGCTTCATTTGAGCAGAATTCATTGATCTTAATAAGACACACACATGGGTGTTTTAAACTACTAAGCTGCAAATATGTAATTCGGGAAACGTTTCTCTCTAAAAAACAAATAGCACATTTTACCAATTTGATTAATTGCATTACTTTGTGTGCAAAGATATCAACACATTAGTGGTAATGTTCCTGAAAAATAAAGAGGGTGAAATGTCCAAATGTTCAACAAAGCATTAACATCAACTAAATTCCCTAAACTTAGAATATAGTTTGGAAATGAAGAGAATTGCAAGTTGATGCCAGATATCTGATTGCCTTCCAAGCATTTTGTTATCAGGATAAATGTTGCCACCCATCACATTAGTAAATGTCATTCAAAGACTGGTAAAAAAAAAAAAAAACTGATCATAATTTTCTTTTCTTTCTTCATGTTTCTGGTCCATTTCTTTCATTATGTATTTTCATTGGAGAGTCTGGTCTCTGAGTTTGGTTTTCCTTTGTTCTGTTCTTTGATAAATCTGAAAAGGTTTCAACACTGACAGACGAAACAGTTCAGCGCTTTGGTAAACTACAATTTAATTACCCATTGTGTTAATAACAGGCGCCTGTTTTCCGCCTCAACAGCGGTTATCATTACTTACTGTTTATGTTCGTCCTGGTTTTTGGGTATTATTGAGTATTATTCCCCGTAAATAATGTATAATAACATTCACTGCAATACTTTAAACCTGCTTAAGTTTATAAGATTGGTTCTTGCTGTTGGTGCACAAACTGACAGTAAGATGTATGTCAATGTCAATCCAAGGTAATGTAAAAAAAAGTAATCATGGAGTTATGTTTTAACATTTTTGCAGTAATTAAACTATTAAATGGAACAAAAAGCTGATAAATTATTTCAAAAGTTTGTCCACTTTTACTGTGACTTTTAACCTGTACAGTAAAACATGAAAAAGCAAAAAACTATAAACTAAAAACAATGTAATAACCTGGTTGCATAAGTGTAAACATTTTTAGCAACTTTTGATTCAGTTACAGAATTCAAACATCTTTGCAGGAACCCACATCTTAACATAGCAATATTTCACCATTCAACCTTACAAAAGGTGTAAAAATTTGTCAGATTGTAAGAATATCTGTTGCACACAGCCCTCAATAGGTGATCCCACAGATTTTCTGTCAGATTTAGTTCTAGATTTTGCTTGGCCATTCCTAAAAATTTTTTTTTGTGAGGATCTTGACAGCCTCTCTGACCTGTTTCCATCTTGTCTGTTTATGAGTTAAGGAGAAATGTCCAGTTTTGGTAGGGTCGCTATGGTTCCATATTTTAACTCTTCCCCTGACCGATGCCTTTGTACAATGAAAAAATGTTAATCCTTGGTAACCTTTATGCAAACTAAGTTTAGGTTAAATAATGCAAATTAGCAAAATGAGATTCTATACAGTTGAAGACAGGTGAGGTGTGTGCCAAAAAGACTGAAATTGGGTCAAAGGGTGTTTCAACAAAATATTTTCCGTCTAAAAGATTTGTTAGTTTTTCAGCTGAATTAAATAGGATACAAGGTACAATAATGTCAGGTTCAGAAACGATTTATCTTCGTTTTATTTTTTTGCATCACAAAACTGGCTTTTTAACAGGGGTGTGTAGACTTTTTATAACATACTAGGACTACTAGAAACAGAAATATCCTTTGTTGTCCCACACTGGGGAAATTCAGGTGTGTCAGCAGCAATGTAAAAGACAAATGGAAGCATACAGGTACTCACAAACGTAAAAAACTATAAAAATCTAAAAGTAAGAGTAGACAGTACAGTAAAGAAAAACAGATACAACATAAAATAAATACTGTATTAAACATGACATTTGCAACTGATGGGTGACTCGAAAATGTACAGAAAGCGAATTTGTAATTTTACACGGGAATAAAATCACTGCAAATAATAGCAGGGATGTAAACACTTATTGAGCTTGTTGGAAGAAGTACTTACCTTCTTAACAGCTACAACTAGAGTAGTCGTTATTTGAAGCTGTACTGATGGTGTATGTCGATTTTAATAGTTGCTAAAATACAGAAATGCTGAAATATAAATTTTTTTGTTTGTGTACATTCATGAAACACATAATCAAGGGGCTTCTTAGAGCTGAGTTCCCTTATATAGGCACACCATACATGTAGAAAAAAAAAGAGGGAATGTTTTAATGTTTCTGTCGCAGTAAGATGATCTGAATGTAGTTTAATTATTGGATGTCTTTGTGACTTACTGATCAAAGGAACTTCCCTTACTTCCTCTCCTCAAACTACTACAGGTCCCTAAATCCCTTTGTTTGAACTGCCATCCCTGTTTCTAATATACTCACATGCATAGTCCCTTTATTACAGACTTACTGCCACAGAGCCAGAGGCAATCTGAGCAGACATAACTCCCTCCGCCTCGAGACAGCCTTTTAATAGGTTGCTGCAAACGGAACCAGAGCAGCTAAGAGAGATGCTTTTATGAAGCAAACAGACTCAATAAACTGGATGTTTAGTGTCATACTCAGAATGTCACCATAAAATCCTGTTTATTGAAGTCTTTTGATCCTGGACACAAACCACAATACAAAAAGACACAAAATTATGCTTATTTAAACCCACACCGAATCTTTGGTGCTCATTGTACTAATTTTATTGATAGCACTAACAAATTAATTCTTACTTTAGGCTTATTTGTAAATTTATATTTATTTATATTATAACAAAATAAAGTTTAAAAATTGCATCCTGTTGTAAACCTAAACTTATGTCAACAAAGCTTTAGCAGGTCACAGCGCTAGATAACAAGTAAATGTGCTTATAAGAGCCACAGCTGGAACAACTGACAAAGTTAGTAGAACTAAAAGAAAATATTGAACATACTGGCTATAGCTCTGGTTACCTCCCTATTTTTATATACCTGCTTACCTCTGTATTTTCATCATAATTCATTCAAGTTGGAGTTTTTCTGCCCAGGTATCAGAGAAACATAACCTGAATTATTTTGCATTACCTGGATAAGGCACTCTGATTTTTTTAGTAGAAAGATAAGAACATGAAGGTTTTAGGTCAGCTACCCATGTTTGCAGATGAAGTGTCTTTCTTGATGAATGTCCCATTCACATTTCACCTCATTTCTGGGTGAAGGCAAGCGTGATGCTGCTGTGCTCTTGAACTTTCCCCAAACTTGTCTTTTTACTCAATAAGTTTAACCTTCCCCAGGTGTTCTGGCTGCATATCCACGCTCAAAGGCCCAAAGCTGTTTTTAAATGATGCACTGCAATTATTATGGAATTATGTTATAAAAATCATGAGCAGCTGCTTGTGGTTTTTAGCTCATCTTCCATCATTTTTACCACTAAATAAAATGTCAAGGGTTATCTTTGATAGCCCGACAGATTCATTTTGGACCAGAACTGCAACCTAAATAACCTACAACAACCTACAGTCTGCTATTAACCTGACAATTTAGAAGGTAGCAGGCATCCCACAGATGTGCATACACCTCCAAATTGTGCAAAAGGGCTCTGAGCCATTTGTAAGAGAGCATAGATGGTTTGTTTCAGCTGCTTGCTGAAATCCTTTTGGGTGCAACCAGAGCAGTGACTGGACTCCATGCACATAGGAGCAGGTGTCAAAATAAGCAATACATTAATTTCATGGTGCTGTTTTAACCCATTGGGAAGGGGGCCTTAATAGTGGGTATGCTTTTACTTTTGCATTTAACATCAACATAGAGCAGCTCTTAACTGCCATGCTCTCTCTTTAAGATGCTTTCTAGCATTATAAAGTACCTGAGATTTAAATGTGACACTGAATATTTCCATTTTTTATTCCTTTGCCCTGTCCTACATTCCTCTCATCCTGTGTCCTCGTAATGAAAGGCAGTGTATCATCTTCTCTCAAAATCCAGTCATTTGCAGACCCAAGCAGTGAAAGGGATTATCCCTCCATTTTTATTAGTCACACACTCATAAGCCATGTATCCCTCTGAAGCTTTGTGTCAGCAACTCTGTATCCAGAGTGGAGAGACCCCTCATTATTGGTGGATTGAGAGGCTTTAACTTCCAACGAATCACATTTTAAAGAAAAATGCATTTCACAGATGGTTTAATGTGTTATGACTTTGCTTCTGTAGCTACCTATTCAGTTCATTAGTAAAACTCTTGTCTGTAAAATCCAAAACCGTGAGGAATATTTTACAAATATTCTACAATATTTTTTAGAGTTATCAAATATTTATAATTCTAAGTGGATTAACACACACATATTGTCTAACATATATCAGCTGTCTGTTAAGATTCATTGTCCTGTTTCAGGTCTCCGCCTCCTGTTCATTTCCCTCATTGAGAATGAGAGACATCTATGGGGGAGTAAGGAGGTATCTTCAAATTCATGACGATGCACTGACCTTGACAGATGCATGCAGTTTTTTGTAATTTCTTTTTTTCTGTGTGCATTTCTGTCTGACCAGTGTGCAAGTAAAGTATGTTTTACAAAAATCTTTTTCACAATTACATTAACTAAAGCTGAGGTAGAAAAACTCATCATACACTGCTAATCATTTCCCAAAAAAATGAAGTGCTTCGTAAAAGTGTTAATTCCAATCTAATTTCCTTATGTTTTGTTACAATAAACCACAAACTTTGGTGGGCATAATATTGGGATCTTATGTATTAGATCAGCACAAAGTTGCACATGTCTGTGAAGCTGAAGGAAAAAGATGCATGGTTTTCAAAATGTTCTACAAATAAAAATCTGGGTATGCAAAGGTTGCATTTGTATTTAGCGCTGATTTAATCTAATAACCCCAAATAAAATTCAGTGCAACCAATTGCTTTCAGTATGACCCTGATTTGTATATATAGTTTACCTGTGTGTAATTTAATCACAGGTGAAGAACATTATTAAGCAATAACATCATGAGGACCAAGGAAAACAACAGACTGGCGGGGAATAAAGTTGTGCAGACATTTACAGGATTTGTCCACAGCCCTCCATATGTTTCGAGCATCTCATGGAGAACAGTTCATTCCATCATGTAAAAGTGGAAAAAGTATGACACAGCTAAACACCTGCCATGATATGGTAGTCCACCTAAACTGACGGACTGGTTAAGGAGATCAGTAATCAGAGAAACAGCCAAAAGGCCCATGGTAACTCTGGAGGAGAAGCAGGGATTCACAATTCAAGTGGGAGAATAAGTTAGCTATTAGTTGTGCACTTCACAAATCTGGCTTGTATGGAAGAGTGGCAAGGAGACAGTTGCTGAAGAAAGACATCCTGTTTGCATCTTGCAACTCGTTTTGAGAAAACAGCAAACAAGTGGAAGAATATGCTCTAGTCAGATGAAACCAAAATTAACTGTTCGGTCTGCATTCAAAACACCATGAGGGGAGGAAAACTAACACTGTACACTGTGAAAAAAGATAGTAGTGGGGATGTTCTCCCTCATCATGGACAGGGATCATCTGTCTGACTGATGTTGAACTGTATTGTAAAGTAAGATGGGGAGAGATTTTAGTCTCTGTTGGTAGAGACCCAAAAGACTTGCAGCTGTATTTGTACTGAAAGTTGGCTCCAAAAACGATAAAATCAGGGGGCTGAACACTAAAAAAATTGACATCCATATATCCTTTTTTCTTCCACTTCGCGATTATGCAATGCATTGTGTTGGTCTATCAAATAAAATCCAAGTAAAAGTTTGCGGTTGTAACAAAATGTGAAAAAGTGTAATGGGTAAAAATACTTTTGAAACATATTTAGTGCTTTGATATAGTATGATTAAGACACATTTAAAACTGTGGCTTTAAATACATTAGAGACAAAAATCCAAAACTAAAGCCATTTTCATACCTCAAACACCCCTATGCATTACACATAGATTCACTTCTTTTGTCAAGCTCTTCAAACAATGTCTTAAATTAGATAAAAGTATAAGTTTAAGACATGGAGGCATAAAGAAACAACATAATCATAAGAAATTTTAATACTGTTTAATCTCTAGGGTAGATAAAGGTGTATGCTGATTATAGCTTGTGTTTAGAGTATGTCTTTTCAAGAACTAATGAAGCATGTTCCTTATGTCTTTGCAGATGTAAACAATTAACACAAAGAAGTTTATATGAAGGATAGAACCTCAGGCATCAGCTGAAACGGACACAAACTTTTTTCTCTAAGGCAGTCTGTTGATGATTATTTGTGTCATTTTAAGATCTTAACTGTGAAATAATGTAACTAAATTATCATTAGTTACATTATACATTAGTTATTTTATTTGTCACTGTCTGCAAAATAATGTGGCATGTGTCGTAGAGGTCAGGACTAAAGCTAAATTTTCGTTATTGTTTAATTCGACTAAAACAAAAGCTATGTAATAGCACTAATTTCCATGTATCCTCAGGCACAGGTAACTGATGATGGCAGAGCGCCACAGGAAGCTACTGAGGATAATTTGATACGATGTAATGTGCAAAAAGTCAATAGCTCCTACCACAAAACTGCCCTAATCCTGCAGGAATAAAAACATATTTCAGTTGTTTGTTTGTTTTTCCCAAATGACTTTTTCTGACAGAAAGCTGAACATAATTGTTGTTGAGTATTTGACTTCATGAACCTCGTCAGCTTTGCTTTCCCAGCATGTGCACCATTTTATGCAAACAGCTCATTCTTTTTCTTTGACATGTTTGTTTTATTAAAAACTGAAGTAGATAAATTGACTTAAAGACATCCTCCTCTAAATTTAAATCTTCTAACCTTACCGCCGACCGGCTTTCCTACCTGTGTTCAATGCATGCCTGCTTTCTAGTAACTCATTAATCTACAGCTGTTTTTCACGTATGCACCAAGAAATCATCTGGGAACAAGAATCGGACGGTTTTACCCTCGTTCGGCCCTGATCATTGACAGGACATTGAAAAACTAAAAATCCAAAATTAAACACATCACAAATTAGCTCCACCAGGTCACGAGAATAGCAACACTCTCTGCTGTGGAGGTTCACTGTGAAAAGAAGACAAGTTATTTTAAAGATATTCTAAGAAGGAATGCAGTGACTTCCCCTTGTTTGTTATGTTTTTTTGTGTACTACTTTATACTTTGCCTACACTGTAAACAAAATATCTTTCAAACTAGAGTTTCACCAGGCATTTAGCTCAAATCACAGCAGATTCACCTCATTAATGCTACAACAGGCTAATAACAGACCAAAACAAAAACGGTTTGTACTTTCCAATGAGCTCGCCCTCTAATATTCGGCACTTTAAAAAATAAAGACAGAACATTAAAAGCAAATCCTGCGATTCCATGACAATTGATTTGTCAGATATTATTTATCATTTTCTCTTCGCATTTAACTATTTCAAGACATGACCACAGTCCAATTAGTTCAGAATCATTGCACATCTTGAAGTTGTCTGTTGCTGTTGTTGTGGTTTCAAGCAGAAAAAGCATTGTGGCTTTGTCTTTAGTAGACTTCTACATCATCATATCTTCAAATCTCAGCTTAAAAAAATTTACTTGAAAAGCTCATTTAAAATCATTTAAAATTTATTAATGCAACAGAAAAGGTTTGCTTTGCAAAACATTTGTATTAAGGTGGGAAGAGATTTTGTTATGTTTGGTTTAATTTTGACTCCTAGATCACAGCAAAAAGACAAAATTAGCTAAAAATGCATGGAAACAGCTGTGTTAGCCTTGGAGGAAAGCTGAAAAAGCAAAAGTTATTGCCTAATTCTGATTCTGTCTGCATCATTCCTCTTAATTAGGCAGATTAATACAGGTGTCTGTGTCCCAGTGAGCATGCAGAAGACTCTCATTTTTAACCTCCATACTGCTCGGGAAAATAGTGGATTTAGATGTAGTAATCAACTTTAGCGCAGACTATGAACCCACAAACCCCTAGAGTCTCTTAACCTTAAAGGTAATGTGGGGGGGCTGGGGAAAATGTATCCTCGCAACACCATCAAAGTGAGTAGAAGCAGTTCAAACTGTGAAATATTTAAAGCTCTCCTGTTCATGTGCTTACACTTCAGCATGAACTGATTGTGTGCATATGTATTTGATATATGAACACTTAAACTCATGTTTAACTTTCAAGGATTATTTCATTAATAATGCTCCACAGAAAATGTGGATCCGTTCTAACACATAAAGACTACATCTACACAAGTCAGTACTTACGAGCGCTAATTTTTTAATAGTTTTCATTCCAGCCGGTCGGGTCAGGCAAGGCTGCGGTAGCTGAAACCAACAGAGGAGTGTAGGGCAAAAACCACATAGAGCGCATTACTGGTGGCAGTTCTGACACAGATAAAAAACATTATATCTGAAGCACAAATTCAAAACAGACTGTTAAAACTACTTTTTATCTGATCTGCAAATATGGGCCAGTTCCCTTTGCTAAACCGTCTACTTAGCTGTACTGCAGAAAACATAGGTATAATTTTGTACAACTAGAACATAACACTTTGCCAGCTACTAATTAACCATTAACACCTAAGCCAAAAACTGTCCACCTGGTATTTATTTCTACTTTTAAATTATAAAATGGTAAAAAAAAAGTTAATGTGAGTAAATGCTTTATCTATTTTTTCCACAAGACATGGACATTTCAATATCTGACAGTATCTTATAAAATACGAACAATTTCAATTGAAGAAAAACAGAAAAACGAAATCTGATTTAAGAGCTTTAGTGAAAATACAACAGTGCAAATGAACGTGAAGAACAGATTTTGTATCACGAATTTAAGATTTGTTGACGTTTGGCTGAAAGCACAGGACCACATCACACTCCTCACACTTCCAGTTAGTGCTTCTGTAGCAGAGTTTGCAACGGCGTCTCCGTATCCTGGCTCTCAGAGCTTTGGACTGTTCACTGCAGGTGAGAACAGGTAGCTGTTTATCACCTTTTTTTTCTTAGGCTCCATTAGAGTAACTCCAAGGATGTGTGCAGCAAGCTTCTCTTGTAAATGCTGATGGGTCTTTGGCTTTTGCATGCTGGGACATTGATCTTTGTAGATGACAAAAACATTTGTCAAAGCAATGTCAACCAGATGCTGGAACACAGTGGTGGACCACCTCCGGATTTTCCGGTGGACTGATTTTGTAATGACACAACATTGACAGTAAGGTGCAATTTTTCCACTTTCAAAAACCGTTCAAATATCCACAAACCGTTGTGGGGCTACGGTAATACAAAGGCTGCAGAGGCAATTGTGTCGTCGGCAACACGTTCGGTTTGGAGCTTGGCTATGCTAACGTTAGCTAGCTAAAATGTTACAGTGAGATTGTTTCCAAAATTAAGAAACACAATTTCCTTCAAATTATTTAAAAAAGCACTTTATGTTAACTTTTGGATGCAATAAAATAAAATAAAATATTGACCATTTACCAGAAAAATCAGGTTCCAAAGTAAGGAAGATAAATGGCTGATGCAAATGGTTCTCTCCCTGTTATGTATGATTGAATTAAAAGGACACTGCGCATATACAGATTGATAGGAACAGATAAAACCCAGAATTAAAGTGAAAAGGCCCCAAATGAGTCAAGAGCAGCAACCTATTTTATTTCAAGATGGAGTGATGGCGTGTTTATTGTCATTATTTAACATTACTGTAATTTAAATCTACAAATTGGTACAAATTTTATTATAAAAGAGTTTGCCTGAAGTTTCAGTCTGGTTCTCCTTCTTTCTTAGAAACCAACCAAAAATATATTAAATCCTAAAACTTTAAGCGGCATAAAACTGAAAAGCAAATAGAAAAAATAAACACAGGTGGCTTCATACGGCCAGATTAAGGTAAATGGAATTTAAACTGAAGAGGCAGCACATGGGGGCAGACATGAAGGCTACCTTATCCTGAGGAGAATCCATATTCTGTGACACTGCAGCATACAACAAATAATGAATGTCGAGAGAGTGAGGGATGTAGAGGACAACACCCTCTGGCTCAGAATATTTGTTTTCCCTGTGCTGCACAGAGAGGGGAAACTTTCAACTAAATTTGTAGATCTGGAATTGAATGCAGTTGTACCTAATCCTGTTTAGAAATAGCCAGGAGGATTAATATACAAACAACAGAAAGTATTCTTCTTGTTCAAAGACTCTTCCTCAGATGTGCAGAGACAAAAATGCAGTTGCAAGAGATAAGAAAGTACCTCAAGGAGAAACAATTTAAAAGCTAATATTTTTTTCTATTTATGTAAAAATCTGTTGGATCAGATTTTTGTACTTTTTAAACCATAACAAGTAAGAAACGTAATTACCTAAATTTTAATTTGTAAGGTCTTCATTTCTGTTCCCAAAGAGTGAGAAGAGTGTTCTTTAAACCATAACAAACTTTGATATGATGGTGGCTCATCTATACCTATTTCACCTCTACTAATCTGCTGTAGACCCATTTGTCTGTTATAACTTTCATCTCCTCTGCTCCTCCTGCTCTCTTTTTTCAGGGTTTAACCCAGCTCAAATAAAGGGATCCTTCATGCAAAAACTAAAATTTGATCAAGAAAGATCTTTGTAGATGAAACAGCCCAACTCTGATGTGCTCTTCTTATTAAAATTATCATATTTTTGTGCGCATCAGAAGCACAGATTGCTTAAGTTGTGATATGTAGTTGTATACTTTTTTCAAACTATAGCATTGGCCAATTTTATTTCTCTACAAATTAATTCTATTATTATAATTTTTTTTTTTTTACATAGTTTGTGTGTATATTGAATAAGTTATACTTATAAAGGTCAGGTACACTCCCTGTAGGGAACGAGGATTTCCAGAGCCCAAAGTTTCATACCTAAATTTTCAATACTAAATTTTATAGACAGAGATATTTTAGGTTGGCACACAAAAGCTGTCACTTTACATCAAAATGTCCATTATAAGAGAATTTATTTCCTGTGTATATATGAAATACTCATAAGACATACAGGGGTTGGACAATGAAACTGAAACACCTGGTTTTAGACCACAATAATTTATTAGTATGGTGTAGGGCCTCCTTTTGTGGCCAATACAGCGTCAATTCGTCTTGGGAATGACATATACAAGTCCTGCACAGTGGTCAGAGGGATTTTAAGCCATTCTTCTTGCAGGATAGTGGCCAGGTCACTACGTGATACTGGTGGAGGAAAACGTTTCCTGACTCGCTCCTCCAAAACACCCCAAAGTGGCTCAATAATATTTAGATCTGGTGACTGTGCAGGCCATAGGAGATGTTCAACTTCACTTTCATGTTCATCAAACCAATCTTTCACCAGTCTTGCTGTGTGTATTGGTGCATTGTCATCCTGATACACGGCACCGCCTTCAGGATACAATGTTTGAACCATTGGATGCACATGGTCCTTGAGAATGGTTCGGTAGTCCTTGGCAGTGACGCGCCCATCTAGCACAAGTATTGGGCCAAGGGAATGCCATGATATGGCAGCCCAAACCATCACTGATCCACCCCCATGCTTCACTCTGGGCATGTAACAGTCTGGGTGGTACGCTTCTTTGGGGCTTCTCCACACCGTAACTCTCCCGGATGTGGGGAAAACAGTAAAGGTGGACTCATCAGAGAACAATACATCTTTCACATTGTCCACAGCCCAAGATTTGCGCTCCTTGCACCATTGAAACCGACGTTTGGCATTGGCATGAGTGACCAAAGGTTTGGCTATAGCAGCCCGGCCGTGTATATTGACCCTGTGGAACTCCCGACGGACAGTTCTGATGGAAACAGGAGCGTTGAGGTGCACATTTAATTCTGCCGTGATTTGGGCAGCCGTGGTTTTATGTTTTTTGGATACAATCCGGGTTAGCACCCGAACATCCCTTTCAGACACCTTCCTCTTGCGTCCACAGTTAATCCTGTTGGATGTGGTTTGTCCTTCTTGGTGGTATGCTGACATTATCCTGGATACCGTGGCTCTTGATACATCACAAAGACTTGCTGTCTTGGTCACAGATGCGCCAGCAAGACATGCACCAACAATTTGTCCTCTTTTGAACTCTGGTATGTCACCCATTATGTTGTGTGCATTTCAATATTTTTAGCAAAACTCTGCTCTTACCCTGCTAATTGAACCTTCACACTCTGCTCTTACTGGTGCAATGTGTGATCAATGAAGACTGGCTACCAGGCTGGTCCAATTTAGCCATTAAACCTCCCACACTGAAATGACAGGTGTTTCAGTTTCATTGTCCAACCCCTGTAGTTTGGATGTTAAGGAAAAGGGGAGCAAAAAAATAATCACATTAACTCTAATACGCATAAAGGGGTAAAAAAAACAAACATTCCTATTTAAAAACAAAATTTCCTAGAGGGGTTGTAGTGGTAGTTGTAAGAAAACACTGGGACTGTTCAATCTTACTCAAATACTGGTCAGCCATACAATATTAAACAAGAGAGAAGGAAAAGTTAAAGTATAAACCAATATATTCTTTTTTTATTCTTTTCTGCAGAAAGGTTGAAGCTCAGTCAGAATGGATAGGGAGCATCTGTGAATAACACTTTTCAACAACGCCACATATTCTAAATTTGATTTGGCTCTGGACACTGACTGACGCATTCCAACACATTAATATTATTATTCTATGTGTGGGGCAACTTTATTGCTGGAAATTAAATTCTCGCCCAAGTCTTTTTGCAGTTTTTAATATTTTCCTTCCAGTATGTTCCTCCATCCATCTTCCCATCAACAACTTAGCCCAATGCGTGATACTGCCACCATCATGTTTCACCATGGGAGATGGTGTGGTCGGGGTGATGTGTGGTGTTGGTTTTTCACCACACATTGCGTTTTGCATATAGGCCAGTCCAATTTTGTCACAGTCTGTCTGTAAATATTTTCACACCCCTCTGTCCTGAGAGACGTGTAAATTAGAGTAACAGAGCAAACACTCCTTTGCTCTCATCTGGCAATATAAACCTCACTGATTAATTCTTACCATAACAGTGTTTGGATTATTATATTTTCTTCCACAACATATTTTAAGGAAAAACTGTCAAAACACGTGAAAAAAATTTGTGAAATATTACCTTTCAAACAGTGACTACACCACATCTATTCTTGTCATAGTGTATATTGTCCAATTCCTCTTAGGTCCCAAAAGACTAATTTTCAATTTTATGTTTTTTTCTAGAACTCTATTTTTATGAGATTAAGATTTCATTGATCTTTAGTTTCTTTACAATAAATTGTTGCAATGAACCTGTGTTGCATGATTCACTGGAGCTGCATTATTTATCTATAATAAATGTGACCTTGGTCGCATGGAGAGAGTAAATCTACTTCATATCAACAGATAACAATCAAAGAATAGGACCAGCATCACTTTTTCATTTTTGAGTTCCTTCATTCCTGTTTGATCCTTGGATGGATGCCTCGGCAGCATGGGTGTGATGAGCAGCATTGCTTTTTCCAACATTGCTGGAAGAAACTACTGAACAAGAAGAGAAAGAGACAACCTTGGCAGATGTAAAAGGAAAGGAAAAAGTGAGCGAAGCACCGCAAGTGAAGAGTAGGTGGGCGTCCTTGAGGGTGATTATTATGTGGCTTCGTCAGGAAGCAGCAGGAAAGTAACAGGCAATTTAAGCTGTTGTCCATGTTTAGTTACAGACTAAACACGGTTGTTGTTTGGCAGCTTGTAATTAGCACACCCACATGTTTTACCAAATTATAGCAGCACTGGATGTGTCAAAAGCAAAAAAACAAAAGCAAAAAAAATTCTTGTCCTCAAAAATATAAAAGTATTAGATTCCCTAATTTTGCATTGGATTTATTGTGTTTGGTAGGATTAAAAATATGTTCATGTGTCGCTTTTGTATTACCGATAAATAAAACGTGAACCTGTATGTTCCAGAAGACAATCTCAGCAGTTTCCAAATATAGATTATTTTGCAATTAAGAGTATTGGGGTTATAACATTTATCTTTTTGTTGATACTGGACCATGTATTGTGATGAATAAAAGTCTAGATTAATGTGGAACAACAGTGAAGAAATAACCTTATAAAGGTTCTTTGAGGCAAAGTGTTCAAAAGTCCAAGCCATGAATCAAAGCCAGCTTTCTATCCCAAATAATGAAGTACTATGTGGTATGAGAAATGTACCATGGTAAAAATATTCAACATAAAATAACGTTGTTGTGAATCATGCTATCATAGCATTTAGAAATGCTTAATCTAATTGAAAAGGATTTGTAGAGATGAAATGTTTTCTCAAGGCATAGAATTGCTTATACTTAACTTCCCCACAAGTTACGTGTTTCAACAGGATGTGCCGTCCCAGTTAATTTGTTGGTGAGGCTAAACTAAAATTATTTAGTAATCCAGATCTAGAAGGAAACTTCTAAGTAGAACACACATAAAACTTAAGGGTTTTTCATTTCATTGTATCTACAGTATAAAGCTCCAATTAACAAGAAGTGTCATCTCAATGGACTTTACAACAAAAACAGATCCGATCCAACTTGATTCTGATTGCTTATAACTCCACATAACCTCATTTTAATTTAACTGAATTTTTCTGTTTCTGTTTGGACAATCAAAAATGTACCTGTGTGCGTCTCCTTGAACAAAGCTGTCAGCTGAAGAGATGTAATATCACCTTCATTTAACTTTAGTACCTGCAGTGACAGCTGGCTGACTCACAATGTTTCACAGGTTCTCAAAATGAAACAGCTTCTCAGTTAATTAAATACATTTCGAAGGACAAAGTTCTCAATCAAAATCAGACATAATTTAGTTCTTCAAGCAAACTTTATCTGCTTTTTCTTATTCTAGAAGTGGCAGCATTACCACATGCTTTTATCTACCCCAATTGTCACTAATATAAAAGGTTTAGGCTTTTCTTGAGTGACGTTTCATGAAGTCACAGCTGACATTTTAAGACCAGAAATGTCACAGCATCATTTTAGATGCAGAGCTCTCATTAGGCGGCTGTTATAGATATCTTACAGAAAGCTCTGATAGAGTGAAATGTTGCCAGGCGCCATGTGCCAGAGAGAACGTGAAGGTGAGGTCAATGATTATTGCGATACCTTTTCATTTCAGTGCGTGTGAATGAGTGAAAGATAGAGGTTTTATTATCAGTCCTCTGCATTAGGCCATAAGGTTTTCTTCTTTCAGGCTAATTATGCTATTTACAAGTGCAGATTTAGATAATACCTGCTAAAAAGGAACCACCAATTTCTCTGATAAAAAGCCTCTATGAGATTTGGGACAATGCATTGAACCTAAAATATCTTTCATCTAAAAGACATGTTTAGGATTAAGTTTTCCCAGATGTCTTATCGATATTAACATGTGACGATTAAAGATGTTCGCTTGGTCACAAATGTTTTTAGCCTTAAAAAGATTTTTAAAAAGCCATAGTCGCTTTTTGTTTCAGGGCCTGGGCTTCGAACAACTCTGATATCAGTGCCTCTCTGATGAATTGCTATCCGACTCAATTCTGAGAAGTCCTTCAGCTGTGGCTATTGGACACATGATGAGGTCTCCCTCCCATCAGCCTGAGTGTGTAGTGTGAAAAACAAACCAAACCAAACACAGCCAGAACAGCGAGTTACCTGTTCCAGTTGTCTTATTTTGTCCCCATTAGTTTACAGTCTTTTATGCTTATTGATAGACATAAAGATCTGAAATGGGCAAATTTATTACCATAACAGTTTGACAGTTGAGGTTGAGTTTTTGCAAGATTTCCAGTGAATAATTAAGAACATGTACTTAATTTTTATTTTTAGTTGCATAGTAACTTGGGGAAGCAACATAGACACGCCATGAGATTAAAGTGAACACACATCCAAATGTAAAGATTTAAAATAATAGGTCTCAGTTTAAATAACAATTATTCAAGGCTTCGTTTGGGAGAACAGAGAGTAGATTTTTTTAAAAAGTAAGCATGCTCGTAATTTTGCAAATACAAGGGACAGCACCCACACTCACATATACAGTAAAGTTTTCTCTTGAACTCTTCAACATTAACATAATTTAACATAAATTTTTTTTCATTGGTGATTTGATGTGACACACCAACCTATATAAATGACAATCTGAAAAGTGTGGTATGCTTTTTTATTTGGCCATCCATGTCTATAGTTTGCAAAACCAGCTTTTATTGTAGTGTACTGGGCCATTATAACATACATATCCTGTAATATAAACCAGTGCTTCTCAATCCTGGTACTCAGGACCCACTGATTTGCATGTGCTAGGCGTTCCTTTGCTGCCACACACCTGACTTAAATAAATGGGTTATTACCAGGTCTCTGCAGCACATGGCATTCTGAGGAGGTATCCATTTGAATCAAGGGTGCTGGAGCACACACACACACACACACACACACACACACACACACACACATCTAAACCATGTCAGAGGGTGGAGCCTGAGAACCCCTAATCTACACTATTCAATTGAAGCTCTTGCTGTATATTTAGATGTATTGTCCAAGTGGGAGATGAATCTCCATCCCAGTTCAGTCTCTTGTAGCATCTAAAAGGACCTCTTGCAGTAATGCCCTTTTTTTATCTTCCATCAATTCTGACCAGCTTCCCTGATGCAGCTGAAGAAAAGCTTTCCCTACAGTCTAAGGCTACCACCAGAATACTTGAATGTTGTTTTCTGGGTGATGTGCAGCATTTTTTGTCACAAAGGCGACTAAAAAGTTCATCTTGGTACCTGACTTGATCACTTTTTTCCACATGTTTGCTGTGTCTTCTACGGAGTTATGTTCAGACAGCAGCTGGGCCCCTGTTAAGGCTTTCTTTTTGTCACTCTTGCATAAAGGTTAGGTTTGTAAAATACACAACTAAAAATTGTCAGCAAATTCCCAAACTTAGACAGTCGTATTTTGGTGTGCTTGCAATTGTGCCATTCTATTTCTATTTCTTAAAGATGGATTTAAAAGGGTTCCGTTAGACGTTCAAAGCTTTATATTGTTTTAAAACCCACTGCTTCCAACTTCTCCAGAACCTTTTCCCCCTGACCTGTCTGCTGTGTTCCTTGGTCTTCATGATGCTGTTTTTTCACTAATGCTCTCTAACAAACCTCTGAGATCTTCACTAAACAGCTGGATTTATTCTGAGATTCAGTGACGTGCAAGGGGTTCATGGCTGGTGAGGCACAGCCTCGTCAGGAGTTGGATGTATGAACCCAAAATAGAGGTATATATTTGATCTTTGACCTTAATTCAAACATTTAATTATTTTAAAAGCCTTTAATTATGCTTTAATCAGTTCCATTCTGTTCAACAAAACAATAGCAAGAAAAACAAAAATAATGTTTTATATGAGGGCAAATTTGATTATTTAAAATGATTTTTTCATTTAAGCTAATCTGTCTGTTTTTTTAATAAAACTGGAAGTCATGTATGATCTTACCTTTGTTTGTATTTGAAGTCCATAAAAACAGTCTTTTAAAATCTCCTGATTCTCCCTCACCTTTGCGTTGTGGACACTAATGTTCAGTCTGCGCTGTCCATTCAATGTCAAGTCAAATCCGTCTACTCCGCACTTTCGGGTGGACCACTCCGGTTGAAAAGAGCAGGTTATCTTTTCTCCCGCTTGTTTGAAGCAGATCACATCACAGTTTGTCTTCCTTTCTCTAAAACTTCCTGTTTCGACTAAAAATCCAGCTGAGAAAAAAACATTTTCCAATGTTGAGAAGTAACCTTCTATTTTGGCAAAAACAAATTTAAATAAATGTGAGGTTACAGGACTCTTCGGTGAAAACACCCCTGCCCTCTGCATAGCTGATAAGTATGTAGCAACGTGCTGGTAGCTGTGTGCGCCCATGGGGCTCAGCACTGCCCCCTATCAGTGCGGTACACTACTTTTTGCCTCATCCTGTCCATTTTCACTGCATATGTATGGCTGATTAAATATGTCACACAAATTCATTAAATATATTGTGAAAAGTCAGCATGTTGTGTAATCCAGCTTGTATATTGTCGTCATAAAGAGAGACAGCGATGGGCATGCACCAACTGCCTGCATCAATCAGAGTATGTGACACAGGGCCATCAGTGGTGAAACACAGCTATTCACTGCCTCACCTTGACTTTATCCCATGTATTTGAATTGGCAAAGCGTAAATTTAGCGATTTTGACCATAAAAATTTTTAAATCATACAGGAAACAAATTTACAGAAAAGTCTAGTGGACAAATTGATTTTCTCTTATCATTGCTAGTATTTTACTTCTCATAATGACAGCAAATCACTGCTGAGATTCATTTAAACACATATGTGTGTTGGGACCCCAGAGGAGTAACAGTAACGTCACTGTTTGAATTTAAACCCTGCGTCAAAACAAACAGAGCTCTTCCACGCAGGTCCCCAGTGGAGCTGGAAGGAGAGACACAGCGAGCTAATGTCGCTTTGCTGGGAAACAGATAATCGAAGCAGATTTCCCCCACAGCCTGGAAAAGAAGGCTGGGACCGCATCACACGCCTTCCTGCATGTAAACCAGGTAGCGAGAGCTACCCTGCTGCATCGTAGCCACTTAAGGAGCCGAAAGTGCACCCAGCTAAAGCCCTTTCCCACAGCTACAGAGGTTAGCTGCAAGTTAACCCTTTGTTTACCCACACTTGGATGTTTCTTCAACTTCGTCGCCCCAGACAACTTCTCCTCCGCCCGGTTCATATAAGAGGTAGTGTTTGGGCAGAGAATATTAGTTTAAAATAAAATAATCTAACCAACATTCGTTTTATGACATTTGGTTTTGTTTGTGTTGAGAACTCAGCTATCTTAGTGCTAACAGATTACCTGCTCAGCGCATGTGCTCAGTTTATGTGTTGTGTGTTTTTAAAGTTAAGACAAACTTTATTTAAAGGGTGATTTTTAAACACAGAAGATCAGCCACAATGCGCCATCCACGCTTATGCATTCTAACCCTTTTATCAGTGGTATTTCAAAGGTATGTGTTTGATTCTGATGATAAGCTACAAGTTTCTTTTGTTAGCCCTAACAGCTAATAGCTAAGAACACATGCTTGCCTACTTGAGTCAGCTGAAGATCATTTACCCAAAAAGGTTGTTAGCTTCCAATCTAGGAAACAATATTTTTCCCTAAATATTATTTTACTAAACTTGATAACTAATTAAACACCATTTAGACCTATTTATCCAGAAAAGTTTGGTTCTTATTCAAATTAACATTTCCTTAAATATTATTTTAATAAATAAAGGCAGCTAATTAAACACCGTTGAGAATTGGTCATGCAGAAGGTTGATTTTATTCAGCAAATCATTCTTTAAAATGTTTTATCATAATGTTTTATATGATCTTGCATTGTTAATGGTTGTTTGAAGGTATACCAATTTTTGCTTAATTTAGTTCCAAGACTAACTTAACTTAATTTTCAGATTCTTCTCCAGATTCTTCAAGATCAACCATCTTTGATCAACTTGTTTATATTCTAGCCTTTTGGTTTCCCTTTTTTTTCATTTGTTTGGGTTGTTTAGGGGGGGTTGTTTTAGCATAGTAAAGAGTTTTTGTTAAAAAATTTGTTTGACTTGAGTTGCTTATTGTGTTAGTAAATTCTTTTTTTTTTTTAAAAAATTTGGTAATTCATTCTGTGTGTGTGCAGAGTTTTTTGCTGTTTAATAATGCCAGAGCTTGGCTCATCCCTTTCAATTTTGTCCTAATACCATCGCCTTATTGGGCTGGTATTCACAGGACAACCCTTAACAGACCGAAATATTATTTAATAAAATATTAAAGTATTAATATTACATATTAAATAATATATTCATAGTCATAATCACAACATGTTGATTATATTTACTAATTAGGGATCTTTGAGAGATTTTTTGCACTGGATTTTATTTAGGGATATCACTGTTAAGTGTGATATCACTGTTAAATATGAATATATGCCACACTTTACAGATTTTCATTTATAAAAAAAATATGTAAACCGTGTTTCCTTTTCCTTCCTTTTCACAAGTCTGCACTACCTTGAATTGGTCCATCACATCAAATATCAATAAAAAGTAAAAGTTCAATGGATAGTAATTGTAAGGTGGTGTGTTTTTACTCTATAAAATTAAAACCTTAAAAATAATCATGCTGTGAAAATTAGAATGCATCTTTATGTCTTAACCATTACCCTGCAACGGTATTTTCAAATCCAGTTCCTTGAATATTCCGTTTTGTTTTTTAAGAGAGATTAGGTTTATCCACAGTCTAATTACCGTTTCTAAAAGGACCCTGTGGATGTCGACATTAAACATAAAGATGATGTGAGGCAGAATTTTCCTTACATTTATTCTCCATAGACAAGCAGTAAACAGATTAAAAGGATTATAAAAAGCTTGTTTTTTGCTTCCAGGGCACACAAACATGGGTTTTACAGAACTCATCCAAACCTAATGTAATGCTTGGAAAAGAGCCCTGGCGTTTCATCCAGTTTTAAGGTGATTGGCTGTAAATTCCTGAAAAGCATGCTGTACCCAGAGAGTGTTGGTAAAAAATCAGCTGCAGGTTACATTTCATCTACTCCAACAAAGGCAAGGCACTTTACAGTTCATGTCTCATCCTCACACCTTTAACCTGCCAGTCAAGGTACCGACCTGTCAACTGGAGCAATGAAGGGTTCCATTTTCAGTCGAGGGCCTCTTTGACAAAATGACAAGCAACTGCTACAACCTAACCTTAATCCTGAAGAGTCTTTTTTCTACCAATGTTATGCACTGTGCAAGAAAAAAATATGGAACATGCCACATTATAGAGATGAATAAATTTTGGCATAATGGCGGCCTGTTCCAAAGATGATGCGTAATTTTCAAAGCAAGGCAAGTTTATTTATATAGCACCATTCATACGAGGCAATCCAAAGGGCTTTACAGGACTTCAAAGGGAAGACAGAAAGAAAAATTACAAAGCATAAGCATAAAAGCATTGTATTAAAGAAAATTATGTTAAAAATATTAAAGACATAAAAGAAACAAACGTTTCCAACATTAGTCAGATTCTTTGATCAAAAGGTGCAGCAACCAAACATGCTTTCAGTCCTGATTTAAGGAAACCAACAGTTTATCTGCATCTTAGAGAGTTTTTTCAAGAGCTGAGGAGCATAGAAACTAAAATCTGCCTCATCTTGTTTATGTTTGGTCCTTGGGGATCTCTGAAGACCTCAGAGGTCTGCATGGTTCATACCTCACAAGATACTCAGATATGTATTTTTGTAAAATCTATTCTTTGACAAACAGGGAGCCAGTGCAGTGATTCACCAACTGGTGTGATATGATTCATTTTCCTGGTGTTGGTCAGGATGAGCCGCAACTGCCTGATTGAATTTTACAGAGACCTATGAAGACACATCTAACCTACTGAAATAAGGCATCCACAAGTTTTTCTGTTTCTTTAAATACGAGTCCAAAACGTTACCTAGAAGACTATGCTCTGTGGTCTTTCACCTCTTTGAGTCTTGTTGAGCACTGATAACGATCCTCCATTTTTGGGACAAACAAATGATGATTTCTGTCTTTTCATTAAGGTGGAGAAAATTCTGCATGGCCCCCTTTAAATTTACAAAATATCTTGTGACAGTGCTGTGAGCATCTATTTATATTAGAAACCTGTTAAGACTGTAACGATACAAGTCCAAATGGTACCAATTTAAAAAAAACAGAACATCACTGCATCAACTGCAGGGACCAACTTCAACTCGCCTTCAAACCTAACCGTATACCCTAGACTCACTTGCTTATCAGCTTTTCATGTAAAAGCCATTGAAAGGTATGATGCAATAAGAAAATAAGGCTCCTACATCCCCTTACTATGCATTTAATACCATCTGATCAACAAACAGGCTGCTACAGATGTTTTTGGGCATGCTGAAAATTCTGCTATTAGCACAGCACATGTGCAACACTGCAACAAAATCAATGCAATTGTCACTCAGTCATCACAGCAATGACCCAGTAATAGCATTACATAATCCAAAGCTAACCTATACAGATGCTTCACTCATCTGACAAGGGCTTCAGACTGACAAATGAAATTCAAGGCTTCCTTTTCTGTAATTAAGTCAGGCTAATAATTATCTGATAACTTGGGGGCACTCATAGAGCACTAGAATATCATTCTTAAATGGTCAGTTGATCCTTTAATATGAAAAATTTTATAAAATAAGACTGTGTTATTGGTAAAGTACACAGTCATTACACAGCAGAACACTGAATTTTCCTCATTGTTCTAAGTATGGGCACTACACTGTACAGGGCGCATCAAAAGCATCACACATGCTTCAACAATGTGACAGGACTTCAACAATATCCCTTCATTTACTCACATTTAGACCCAAGTAACAATTGTTTTTCAAAACACCAGCAAGATAGAAAACTGTGTGACAGGAGCTTTAATGCCATATTCCATAAAATGTTTGAGAAAATATATTAAAACATTGAATGATTGCCAAGAATATGTTCAAAGCTCTCGTATACAGTGCAAACCTTTGCGCTGACAGGTTTCAAATTGTTTAACCTTTAGACATACATAGAATAAAAAGCAATAGCTTTAGAAAATATACTGTAAAAGCACAACACATACAGGTTTATACAATCCCTTCCCTTCTTTAGTTAGACACTTAAGCAAAAGTGTAGAGACTGAAGATTTCTTTTGGATACACTTTGCTGTTGAAGCCATCTTTGTCATGACTCCAGGAATCTTTCATATGAGTCTTTTGGAAGTAAAAAGTAGAAGTAAAATAATTTATTTACACAGAGTAAATGCTGAAAGGAGATACTGGAGATTGGGGCTTAATGGATCTGTGGCATCTGGAGGAAGAGAGTGACATTTAGACCAGAGGAGGAGATGGTCAATGTTGATTTTTTTTGAATAGGAAGTGGAAAAACTCAATGTGTGATAGTTGAGGATATTTTCTGCGGGGAATACATCAGGACCCTGGAGGTAATCTAGGAGCGACAGAGGTTTGTTTGAGCCAGAGTGAGGTGTGGTATCCATTATGCATAGAGCAGATGGATCTCTGAGGTTTGAGCACGGTGTGGCTTGAGGCAGTTGAAGAGTGGGCTGGCAGGTGGCTGTTGATGACGCTGGGGCTGCAGGAGACAAGTGTAGCAGGATCTCCAAAAGGTTCAGACATGGAGGGTTTGCTTGTTTGGCACAGGCTTGGTGCGGCAAACAAAAAATATACAAGGAATCTGCTTGGAAGGCGATAAGAAAATGCATATAAATAGGCACCTTGATTAGTCTCTAGAATACAGATTTGGTTCGAGGTCTACCAAGAAGGCTGAGCATCAGGTGTCCTGTTTTGTGGTTCATCCACAAAACAGGACAGGTCCAGACTGCAACAAACAATCAGGACTGCAGAGAGAATCATCAGGGCTGACCTTCCCTCCATCCAAGACTTATACAGGTCTAGGGTCAGGAAAAGAGCTGCTAAAATCTCTGCAGACCCCACACACCCTGCACATAAACTGTTTAGAGTTCTGCCTTCAGGCCGACGCTACAGAGCGCTGTTCACAAAAACCAGCCGCCACAGAGACAGTTTCTTCCCCCAGCCCAGGCTGTTTCTCTGTTGAACATTCAATAAAATACAAAACAACAGCATACAGATGTTGCAAATGCACCTTTTTATTTATATATGTGTATATTGTACATTGTAAATATGTATATTCTGTAGTGCAAAAACAAAACCAAAGAGCAAAGTGTAACCGGAGTCAAATTCCTTGTTTGTATGTACAAACTTGGCAATAAAGCTGATTCTGATTCTGATTCTGATTCTGAAATGTGACTGTTCTGCAGCACCTTAATTCACCGGCAGCCAGATGATGGAATTGCAGGCAGGTGTGAGACCTGCAGGTGTCGGCCACACACTCCTGCAAAGATCCTCTGAGAACGTGATACCACTCGCAATCACATTCATACATCAACATACCAGAATCATGTCAACCTCAGAACATCAGGGGCCCTCTCAAGTGTATTTTTGTTATGGTGAGTCGAGATATACCCGTAAAAATAAATTGAGTCACGTCTGTTCTCAGCTGGATCCACGAAGATACTTGTGAACGTTGTCAGGGACACAATTATATGATAGAAAGCAGAAATCCTGTCCACAATTAATTAATGGTTTTTAAACAGAGACATATAGTGTAATATTCCACCAAGCCCTCGGAGGATAGTTTGTGTATCTGGAGAGCTGGGTGAGCATATCCTCCAGTTTCTTGACATTTTCAGAGTAACGAGAAGAGATTTGCGCTTGTGTCGGTGAAAGTGTTTGGCTCTATTAGTTTCTAAAAATGTCTTGACCTCTGTAAGATTGTCCTCAATTCTGTGACATTTTGCACAACAAGAAAAGCATTTGAGAGAGTAAATGTGGTAAACTTCCAGCACTTCCAGGAATGTCTGCCCAGTTATACTGGGATTCAAGGACAAGGAAAATTGTGCGGATTGCGTCTTTCTTTCAATTATTCTTGCATAAAAAACACAAAGAAGTCAACAGAATAGATTGTATCAGCATTTCAGAAAGTGTAGTAATAAAGCAATGCATTTCCATATTTCTGCCCCCTGATGATTCAGGAGAAAAATGCATTTGAACGTGTTTGTTTTTAAGCATTGCTCCAGCCAGTAACAAGTCTCAAAGACTAGGAGACAAACAGCTACAATTCATGTGTGTCTGCTGTATTTGTTTTTGTGTGCACGACAGACAGAGAGAAGGAGAGACAGGCTTCAGTCAGAGAGTCCTGAGTGGGCTTGGTGTGCAAATCCGAATGTATCTGCAGGCAACCCTGCTGCTTTCACCGTCAGGGGAAGGTTTGATTGAGAAGGCCTGTCATGCAGCATCAGGATGGACCAATTTATCTAGTAAACAAACTCACATTGGAACAGTAACGGATATATTTATCATGATCTAATAATTCTTAAATAGGGTGCAGTGAAAACCTTTCATAGGTTTGGATTAATGATTCACTGTAAACAATAATATTGTCCATTCAACCTCATAGTCATCTTCAGTTTATTGAATAATACATAGCATGTCACATCTCCACTGTATTCCTCCTTATATTTGATACAGAGATTCTGCTATTTTATTACCTTTTTACCAGGCTTTTCACGATTCAGTTCAATCTATTGTATTTATATTGTGCCAATTTATAACAAATGTTGTCTCAAGGCACTTTAGACAAAAAATGTAATCAATCCTGCAGACAGATTCCAAGTCAATTGCTTACATTCTAATTTGATCCTGGCTATAAAACATAGCAGTCAAATTCAGTTTATTTATTTAAATTGTTTAAAAAGTTTTCTATCTAAGGAAATCCAACAGATTGCTTCAAGTTGCAGACTTGAACCATTCACTCCTCCTGGGCAAGCACTGTAGACTGCATTGTGTCATTGACCCTTCAATGTTTGATTTTACTTTAGTCACTCATTTTCATAAGAGTATTCTGTTTGTTAAAACTCACCTTTGACACATTCATGCATAAGGAGGCTACTAATGCAAGCTGAAAGTTTGAACCAGTGCTGTATGAAACCACTTTGAATTGTATCCTTGGGCAGTTTAAGTAAACAGCAACAAGGAAGTGAGTCTGGAAACCAAGTTGTCAGCAAATAAGTTTTAAGAGGGTCAGTGTCAGCAAAATTAGGAGAATGGGTGAGGCTCATTGGAAGAAGATGACAGTGGAAATGACATTGATTATTCTTCTCATGCTTACTTGAAGGTGAGGAGACAGATGAGTCAGATGAATACTCAAGATCACTCAATGTTGGAAGAAGAAAAAAAGGATCAACTGAGTGCTTATCCACAGAAAGGCAGTGGGCAGATAGTCAACTTTATATTTGACAACAGACTGGCCAGAGGATGAAGTTAGATTAGTGTTAAGGTGAGTGGCGTGCAACATGAAAGACCTGTGGTTACTTTTCGGGGGTGAGTTTCAAGGTAAGGGTTGAACAAAGGTAATTGTTTGAACAAACATTTTATCAAAAAACGTCATGTTGAAAATGATGTAAAGCCTTCTCAGTAATCAATAAAAAATCTTTATTGGCATTACAGCAATAAAACTGTTTTTAGAATTGATTATATGATTTTTGAATGTTTCCACTGGTATTTTAACAATTTGTCTTTGGTGATGAGCTCCAGGTCTTTGAGGTTGGAAGTCCTCCTTGCCATCGCCCTAATCTTTAGCTCCCTCCACAGATTCTCTGTCAGATTGAAGTTGGGCCTCTGGCTAAAAGAACAATATCACCCAGATATAATTAATTTTGGCCTACAATTTATAAAATACATTTTTAGAACTGACAAAGTCTTCCAGAAAGGGTGAACTATTTATCAAGACCCCTTTTAATGAAGTTAAAACCACATTAGATTATATCAATGTTTATGATTCAATAGGGCTAATAATCAAAATCAATCTGAGGAGTAAATAGTTTTCCTTTCCAGGGAGCTACTTGACTTGCACTGAAAGTCACTGGAGGATATGCCTGTATTTTCCAAATACAGATTTTAATATAGCTTTCGAAATGTATTCTAAATCCACATACAATTTGACACACAAAGTTGATTAGAGATTATAATGAATAAAATCAAGAAACAAATGGAGTTTTGATGAAAATCCAGATTGAAAGACTCACCTTCACCTCCTGCTCCTTCCAATGACTCTTCTGTGCGTCTCCCTGCCATCCAATCAGCATCCTGTCCGCATGACTCTTCATCCAATCACCTTCCGACACCTCGCTTTTAAGGACCTTCAGCCACGTACATCCTCGCTTGTCAGCTGAGCTCATCCCTCTTTCACCCCACCTCCACCATCTTCCTTCCCATCTTCTCCCGGCTTCTTCGCTCCCTGGCCGCCAATCCACCACCAGTATCAGATCAGGGGAAAGACATCTCTAAATCTAAACCTTAAAAGAAAATGTACATCTTAGCTCATGACATTCTCAGCATTCATGTCTTCCTCCCAGGTCTGAGCGCCAAAGAAATAACCATGTAATCATGTATCATTAAAAGTTTTCTAATTCCCATCCTTTTCCTTGTGAGTCTTTTCCAGATTGAAATGTATTATCAACCAACATCTACTCACTGCTAATTAACTTAAACAAGAGAAACACAACCAACTAACAGACTAATTCAGAGTTTGATACAATCAACAATCAGTATTTGCATTTAAAGTTAAGGGGGGATTATTATAAATCTTTGTGGATTTCAAAATTGAACATGATTTTTAACCTTAAAGAAACTCTTTGCTCAGACTCACTTACAGAGAGATCTTCACAGGTGCTGTCAGACAATCAGGTAAACAAACCACAATAATGCTCCTCGCGATTTGAGATGCTGGTTTGCTAAATTTATTGTTCTACAAGGTCATTTGAAGTTACCAGCAAAAAGACAATTAAGTAGGTTAGAGTTCACATCTGATGTGCTGGTGCTTTGTTACACACTAATTAAAAAAAAAAAGTTAGAGTTAGAAAGCTGATAAATACAGACAAGTGTAATACAAGACACATGTGAACCAAGTAGATTTGACTTGCAAGGGTGAGACAGTCCTATGCCAGAAACAGCGACTTCCTTCTCACAAAGGGAAAATCCTTGCACCAGCCTTTTATTTACAACTCACATTCCAACAAGCAAAAAGCGGGAATTAGTTCAGCCAATTCTTACAGAGATTTCAACCAAGAAGTGTAGTCCTTCCCATATATTTGTTCGCTACTATACCTCCCAGTGTCATCTGCTACTAAATACCCCAGTATGGTCTGCTACCACAACTCCCAGCAGGCATTGCAGCTGATAGGAAGGGGCGTCGCAGCTCTGATGTCACAGTGGACTATATAAAGGCACCGGAGACGGCCACCATTGCTTTTCACGCTAGAAACCGAGACTGGTTACCCACGCAACTGAGGCACGCATCCTTCTGGAGAAAAAGCCACACGTGGGTTTTCATTCATTCTCCCCCCTGGCCAAACTCATGAAAGAGGTTCCTGGGATAAGAAGACCAGGAAACTTTACTTTACCAATAGAAGACGTGGATTTAACACGTGACCAAAAAACCCACGGAGGTTTCAAGGATACAAAGTTTTCATCCTTGTTTTGTTCCAGTCGACTGCTGACGGTCCGTCATATTTTTCCCCTTTGCAAAAGTAGGCAAAAGAACGAAGACCGACCATTTTTCCTTTGAGTTTGGCGTAACTACTCCCCCGCGCTTTGAAGCTGTGCGTGTCTAACGGTGTTTTTGAACACCTGAGCGCAGACTCAGGTGAACTTAAAGTTGGACTGCTAGAACCTCATGGAGAAAACTCACTATTCCTTTGTCTTCACTCTTCGTGTTTTTCCACTGGTTGCCGCCTAAAGTTCTATGACCCTTTGTGTTTCACTGAGCTCCAACTTTGGGGGTTTTATGACTGCAGCCTGGTGGAGGGCTCTCCCAAAGCTTTGCTCAGTACCATATTTTCTATTGTTTTCATACACACTCAATGTTGTTTTATCTTGTTTAGTTAGTTATTTTACCCCTTTTGTGTAGAACTTTTGCATGCTTGATTAGGTGAAGATTATTGAATCAGAATAGCGAGATGTATCAGGGCTGTTGATTTAATAAATATTCACGTAGATAAAGAGAAAGCGTTTATTTTGAGCAAGAGTGATTTGTCTGTCAAAATAAGGTTATAGTTCCCCCAAGTGGTTGGTAAACAGTGACATCTAGTAATAGTTATCAATTATTACTGAGAATTTAATCATTGTAATTATCAAAGGCCTTGAGCCATAATCACAACACCAGAGGACATCTCTGATTTTGATTCGTATGTAAAAAATTTTGGTTAAGAAATTAAGCTTTTTTCAAATTATGATTTTAAATTATAATTCTTAAAAAATATTAATTAATCAATAATCATAATTCTTACATATGGTTTAAGCTTGTCATCTCCAGAGAGGGATCCACACCAGACCGCATTCCTTAACCTTCCACAAATCCTTTTTCACACTAAAAAACAATCATAAGAATCATCTTAACTATTGTAGAACTTCAAACATAAACATGATTTAAACTGAACAATGATAACTTATTTACATTTTTCCAACAAACAGGAAAGTCTAGTACCTCAAAATATCTATTTAAACCCTTTGAATAAAACCAAGAAATGATCATTTCCAATTTTTACTCTTTCATCACTGTATAGCAGCATTTATTAATGTAGTACTTTAATTGTAGCTTAATTGACCTCACCAGAGGTCCGGCTTTTAAACACAACACTGTGCTTTGAAAATTATTACTTCTTCAATAACATTCAGCAGTCCACGCTCGTCGCCATGAAGACACATGTTTAGTGCAACACCTCCTCATTACCAAGAGAGCTCTCCAATTTTCCTCAGCTCAGAAATGGGACCTTCTCGCTGTTTAGTTTTGTTTTTTTTTTAGGCAACTCTCTGTGTTCCTGTGAGTCACATCGTCCTAATATTGCTCTGTAATGCACCATACGTTTTGTTCTCCCATCTCCTTCTGGCATCATCCTTTCACTGAACTCGTCCTGATTTTTTTTTTTTTACCAATGGGAGAAAGAGTAACCAAAACAGTTGTGTAATTTTTGAGCCTGATGCAATATTCACAGTATTTTTGCAAAATTGTGAGCTGAAATACAAACCAGCAGGCTGCATGAGGTTTAGCAGTGTGGCATCAGAGATAACCAGCTAGGCTATTTCTCTCTGTCCCTTTTTGCCTCTGATTAGGCTCCATTACTGTCTGTCTGTGTAATGAGACTGATATGCTGGTGAACAAAGGCCCAATTTCAGGATAATTAGAGCAGAGATTGAGAAGAAAAGGGAAGAACAAGGAAGAGGAAAGGTGAGGAAAGTTTTGAATACGGTCTTGGAGTTAACACTGCTCTTTTGACTTTTGTTGAGAACCGAGACGAGAGGTGCTGCAAAAACCCCAATTTATTTGATATCATGAAAATGAGTATAAATCAGCTTTGACTGAAACCAGTCAAGGAGGATGATTTATGAAAGACTTAAAAGTCATGGTGATTTGGCTTATTGACTTTTGATTGAGCTGTGAAGCTACTTAACATCCTTAAAATGTCTGCGTTGCAAACAAAATATGCACTGCAGAGACAAACCATTAAAATAATATTTAAGATGTTGTAGGATGATTTATAAGTTACTGTTACAAGTAAATGGATTTAGTAACTGTATAAATGCAAACATTCCTGGTACAAAGAAACTGCATCCGATGTTAATTCTAAGGTTTTAACTCTAAACAGAGTTAAAAGGGAATTCAAAGGAATTTACTTACAATGGATTATATATAATAATTAACCATGTAGAATATAGTAAATACAACAGCTTCCTGTACATTTGTTGGGACGTTTCATAAAGATATCTAAAAAGCCTTAAAATAAACATGTCTTTTAGTGCAGTAGCATAATCACACAATGAAAAATATAGAAACATCCTACTTTTAATCTGAAGGTCAGAAAGTCTAGGTATTTTATGAATCAGTGTTTTATTTTTTTTTAGATCAATCTGTGTCCATGAACTTTTATTTAGTATATCATGACTTCCTGGTTCCCTGGGGTGTAGACAATGCTGTAAAAAAGCATTTTTCCGAAAACAGATTTCTACTGTTTTTGCTTTTTTACACCTTGGTGTTTCAGATCAATAAACTAGTTTTAGTATCAAAGAAAACCTGAGTAAATAAAAAAAAGTAGTTTGCAATCGATTATTTAATTTGTTAAAAGAGAAGAGCTATTTAAACCAATCTGGGCCTCTTTGAAAAAGTAATTGCCCCTACCCCTTCTTGTTAAATCATGGATTAACAGTCCCCTTTTTTGAAGTTTAATTTCACAAGTCAAACCCAGACCTGATAACTCTCAGACCTTCAAAATCGAGAAATTGTTTAAACAGGACATGTCTGAATGGTATGAAGTAGCCTAAAAGATCTCCAAAAAAGCAAGACATCATGCCCTGATCCAAAGATATTCAAGAAATTATGAAATTATATAGCTGAAATTGTTTTTGTTTTTTTAAATTAGATCTTTAGTTCTACTCCTGTCAATCAGCATTTCAGCAATGATGGCACGTACAACCAAGCAGCATTACCCAGAGCTAATTCAGCTGATAAATGCTGCTTCCCTCACATTTAGTTTCCTGTTCATCATTTAGGTTCTGAGAGCTGCGGACCAATTATGCAACAAACAATCATGAAACAAAATCATGAGTAACTAAATGAGCACATGCATCTAATGGATAAATCCTGGCTGGCTTTTAATCTGTTAGTAATGCCTGTTTTTAGAACACAATTTGGTGCCCGCAGCATATACTTTGTTAACTGTAAAATCTGACTGACATCCAAAGAGGGATTAAACACAATGACCCAGTTTTAGTTAGAATGGTTATCAGGGAGCACTGTGCTAAAAAGGCTGTACAAAGGTCACAATGGTTATGGTTAAATGCAGCAGCTGGAACTTTTAAATCACTTGTGTTTTTTGTTTTTTTTTATGAATGCATGTGTGCATATCCTTTCACATTTATAATTGTCTATGACTGCATGTTTATGTGCTTAAGAGCAGCTTTAGTGTCTCTTTTGACTTACTGGCTGTCTATAAAGATGTTCCAAGATAACCAAAGTAGACATGATCTTATTTACAAATGTGTGACTCAATAAATTCTTGACAGAATAAGACAGAATGTTTATGTTCAATAGTAAAAAAATGTTTTCGTAGCAGTTGCACAATGAGACCATGCACCATGAGATTTCATCCTTTAACCCAGACGTTTTATTGTTAATAGTTGAACTGTGCTCACTGTGTTCAATATTATATGTACCAAACCCAGCAGGAGCACCCAGACAACAGCAAGTGTTCATAAACTTAGCTGACATACTCCTAACTTAGGGGGGAAACTAGGGCAGAAAGAAGTATTCAGCAGTGCCCCACACACTTAGAGTTGCATTAACATTTAACATTTATATGTACATTTAATTGAACTAACTCCCCGCTGTCACAGAGAAAAACATTTAAACTCAGCACGATTTTAGAGTCAGTAATGTTGTTTAATTAATATAAGAACTGGCGTATTTTTCATTAGATGGTCATTGTGCAGCTGTTAGAGAAAATCTCCATCGTATTTTTGTATCTGCATCACAGGATCTGTGCACCTACCATAGTACTTTGTAATGTTTTTTTTTTAAATATATGTTTAACCATTCTAAATGCAGTAATCTATGATCTATTCCATTAATTCTTATTAGGGATGTTATGATATGAAAATGTTGAAGTACAATCTTTGTGTTTAACTTTCTCACGATTGTCAACAATGACATGGTTTTGGTAAAATGTAGGAAAACTTGTCATCCTGTGCTGACGAGTGGAAAAAATAGAATAGCATTCCTCAGTTTACTGATTCAGATCATTCACCCACCCTAAATCTCCTACAGCCTAGGAGTTTGTGACCTGAAATTTTTTTCAGGATCTTTCAAACCCCACTGGTGTTCTACTGCAGCTGGTCCCCAAGATTCTTCCTGGTAATGTTTTTTCCATCTCCAATCTATCTTCTCAGTTCCTTCTGCACAGCTCTCAGGTCCTCCTTGTTTTCTGATCTAAAGGCTCTTCTCAGACCATCTCCTCGATGTGCGCTGTGCACAGGTTGTCCTCTGTGTACAAGGGTTTTATACACAGACTGGAGATTAACCCAGACTGTGATCTGAGTCCCTCAGGGGAGGGAGAAGTGATGTGCTGTATGTCTCCTTGGTGTTGGCATACAACAAATCCAGTGTTTTATTGTCTCTGGTGCAGCAGGTTACAAACTGGGTGAAGGTAGGAAGAGTGGAGGACAGGGACACATGAGTAAAATCCCCGGATATTAGGAAAAAGGCTTGCTGTGTTTGTATTCTGCTGGTGACAGTGTGGATGACGTAACAGGCACCTGCCATATTAGCAGAAGAGGTGACATATACCATTATCCTAATAACGTGTAAACTCCAGTGGCAAATAGTAAGACTTCATGCAAACAGCATACAGCTCAATGTCCTTACTGCAGAGTGTCACTTTAAGAGTTAAATGCCTAGAGTTGCACCATCTATCATCCAAAAACACAGCTAGATCCAAACATTGAATACATTCTAAATAAATGTGAATATAATTTATGAAAGGTTGAAAAATATAATGAAAGTCTGAATATGTGGAATGAAACTCATTCTGAAACCATCAACCAGTCTGTCACATATAAATGTTTAAAGGTTGCTGGTAAACACTGGTGGGGGTACATAAAGGACTGAACCTACGTAAGAATGCATTTGCATGCGCTGTTACAGAGAAAGTGTGAAGTGGATTGTCTGTATGAATTCTATAGGGTTATGATGACTCACAACACTGCCGTTAGTTTGGAAAAACTTCATTTCACTTTCAATTAGGTGGACATTAACTCAAGGAGTCAAAGTATTATTTGGCAGATTTTTGAAGATGAAATAAATAATTAGAATATTATATGACTATTTATGAAATAAAATATTTTTAATGGACAGGAGACAGACATTTTTTTTCAATAAATCTTAAGTATTCTTTCATAGATAGATAGATAGATAGATAGATAGATAGATAGATAGATAGATAGATAGATAGATAGATAGATAGATAGATAGATAGATAGATAGATAGATAGATAGATAGATAGATAGATAGATAGATAGATAGATAGATAGATAGATAGATTTTTCCTACCTTCTGTGTTATGTCTGGAGTGAAGCATCTGAGGAATCTGTGTTTGATTGAAAATCATATAACCTGGAGTTTTCATCAGTGTGGTAACTAAATACAGTTTAAAAAGTAATATATAGGGTGTTAAGAGGTCTCCCCCGAGACGTTTTGTGATATTAAAATGCAGCAATATTTGTCATCAAAGTGAAGTCTGCCTGACAAAGCGCCATGTAGAGGCTGTTTAAAATAAAAGTATTATAAGGAGATCTGGATATGAAGGTGACTGCTTTGACACTTACTTTCCTTGGTGTTTGGGACTCTTACTTTAAAGTAAGACAAAAAATAGTTCCTGTCCGCTAGGAGTCGGCTAATAAAAGGCATTGAAAAAACCTCCACCACTTTCAAATTGTTGCGACAGTATTTGGTGTACTTAGTGGAAAAAAGGAAACTGTAACAGATTGACAGAAAGAGAATACTGCAACTCGTTAAGCTTTAGCTCATAAGAACACTAAAGTTACCACCTGTTTCAGAGTTTCCTGTTAAAGCTAAACTAAAGGACTATTTCACCGTTTTAATGGACTCTGGACTGTAGTTGTACACTTCAAGTTGGAATTTTAGAATATTTTGGAGGGTCAAATTTAAACTTGATAATTCTACAATAAACAGAATTTCAATTTGTCAAAAAAGTACCACTATTTGTGTTTTATTTAAACAGACAAACAAAACTGGATTCTTAGTTTTCCCTAAAATATTGTTAAAATCTCATGTTGTTCTCTCAAACCCAATATTGTGTATCATCTTGTTTCATGGGGTGGATGTATTGTCACTCTAACACCCTTAGTAATTTGGTTTTAAAATGGCACTATACATACTAAGGGTGGGAAACTATATTACGGTTGCAGTTAATACCAGTAACATTTCATGCCCAGTCCAGATGCTTTAGTTGGATTGCAATGACTGAAGACACAAAGGCAGCAACTGGAACTCACTGTCACAGATTGTTGAGCTGCGCTTCAGGCCCTGCCCCTTTCTGGCTGAGTGCAGGTCTGGGTGTGTCTCCCACCCTGGTGGCAGCAGCCTCTTTGCTCCAGGTGGAGATTTGAAAGCTTGTTTCAAGGAAAGGAAGGGGCCGGTGAGCTGCAGACTATTTGAATACATGTAGAAACTGATATTTAGTGCTTTAAATATATTTGTTTGGTTTTGGGTGTTTAATTTGGATATGTTATACTTCATAGTTAAATTTGGTTTATTGGGTTTTGCTTAACCCTTCTGCATTTTCTTTGTGTTTAAGGTTTTTCACCTATTGTGACCACCTGTGAACTTTAAAAATAAAGGAAAGGAGGAAAAGAAAAATTGTTTCTGGGTCATAGAGTGAAATCCAGTTTGAATCCTATTGAAGCAAGCTGCCTTTTCAAGTGGGGGGAACCTGCAGTGTAAGCCCAGAAAAGTAGGAACCACTTGACAGATTTTGGCAATTGAGGACTTGAAAGTTTGACTGAGCCTGAATGTGCCCAAACAACTAACACTTTTCAATGTGTAATATTTAAGTCCTGGTGTGTAAAAACTTCAGATATCAACACATCACAAAGAATTGGACCAACATTGAGCTATTAGCCGTTAGCATTAAATACAACCTGACTTGCTATCTTCTACCTCCCACTGGTTGTTATAGGACTTCAACTTTCCTATCTGTGGTGTGAATAACATCAGTAAAAAAGCAGCTACAGGTAAGTTATTCTTTGGGTATCCCCAACCCCAGTTGCCATAGCCCACAAAGAGCAATGCTCAGGTTTGACACTGCAAACCATTATTACTGATACACTTCCATTTTTCACTTCCCTTCCTGTAAATCAGTGCATGAATTTATGTGGTTAGAGTATGTTCTGTTTTAGATTCAAGCATATGTGATCAGTTGATCTTACCCTTGTAAAAATTGCAACTTTTTTTGGGAATATAAAAAAATGAAACAGTAGTGATTCATTTCAAAACATTTTCCACCAGAGATATGACATCCTGCTCAAAATGTAACAGAACAATAACCGGACAAGTATGCACAACCCTTTAACAATGCCTTTTTGAAGAGCCTTTAGATTCAGCTTTAGCACCCAGTCTTCTTTGGTTTCTTAATAAGGTTAGAGAATAAGGTTAACCATCCCTCCTTTAAGGATTTTCCTGACATGTTCCTATTCACATTTTTTAATTATACCGCTACAGTTTGCGGAAAGGTTGCAAGAGATTGAAAGGAACTCATTATGCTAAATTATCAGTCAAAAGAAGGCTATAATGAAATTGTACAATAACATACATAAATACTATTTACAACTCGGTAGAGTTAAGACTATCATTAAAACTTAGACTATGAGACAAAAGTGACAGCACAAAATCTGAATGCTTTTCTAAACAGAGATGAAAAGACAAGATGGAAACCGATCAGGGAGGCTGTTGGGACGCCAACAGTAGTAAAACATGGTGGTGGCATCACCATGCTGTGGGGTACTATATTTGTTCAGCTGGAACTTGGGTTTTTGTGGACATGGTTGAAATTTATTAAGTGTTGCGGAAACCAGCTCCGTTTTAGAATCAGAATCATAATCAGCTTTCTTTGCCAAGTGTGCGCACACAAACTTAAAACTAAAGCTGACCGAAAATCTCCAGATTTTCTCACAGTTTAATAGATTTTTAGAACTTTTGCAAAGTAGAGTGAATCATTTAACCAATTCAAGATGTGGGATGCAGGTAGACTTGATAGAAGCCAGATCACTGAAACTGGGCCAAAATATGCTTTTACAAAACATTCAGTGGTGTTTTCACTTGTTCAATAAGGTCATTATAGATGTTTTTATTTATTAAAATTTGACCCCTAACACATGTTTATTATTAAAGATGAATTGTGCAGAATATGTGATAAAGGTTTGAAATGAAAATTTTGATGTTCCAAAAAACAGCTTTGTGTTAGCTTCCCAAGCCTATAGTTTGTCAAGGTATCAAAACTCAAAGAATAATTCATAAAATTGAAATCAAGAATATCACCAAATTTCTCTTTGATTTACGGTGTAAAGCCCAGCCCCACCCTCCAATGAAGATGCAGACAATAATAAAAGGAGCCCTGAAGTAAAACCCTGTGCATTCACCCATCCCCCACCTATTTGTATATACAGTGTGAACATTTGATGTGATGGCTTAAAAGCTCAAACTGAGGCTGAATGAAAAACTATCCTTACGTGCTTGCTGTAGAGCAGCTTTCATGAAACTCCTCATTGCGCTGTTTACCTGATTCCCCCTCCCCATGTTTCTACTTCCCTGTGGGTGTCTTCTGCTATTTCTCTCGTCTTTCCTCCTCTCTGTTTTTTCTCCATCCCCTTGGGGGGGCTGACTGCTGAGAGGCAGCCTTTTCACTGACAGCAGGGGAGACAGCTGAGGGGAGAGAAGGAGGCATCGACCACTGATGGCCATATGGGGTGGGGGGGGGGGGGGGGGGGGGGGGGGGGTTGGGTGGGGTGGGTTGAAGAGTGTGTTATTTTAAAGTCAAAACAAACGTGTATAACGGAAAATATTTACATACAATCAAATATTAAGGGCTATTATTTAATGAAACAGATACTAATCAAGCATTTAGTCACAGTGTTGAAAAGCTGCTGGTAGAAAGGTGAATCATGTTTTTGGTAACACCATACCAACCTTTCTGTATGTCTTTGATTTTATTTAATTTTTATTAAAATTTTAATTTTATTTTCCACAACCATAAATAAGTACATGCATTAGATGAAGAAAATATATGCATTATAATTTTAAAGGAAAGGCTGGATAAAGCTTCACTCTTTTCCAGTAGTTCCTTGTAATGTCTGATTCAAAAAGCAAGATTTTTAAGTTATCGGTTGATTTTCATAACCTGAGAGACTCCACACATGACAATAAAAAATCGTAGATATAACAAGTTTAACAAGTGTGTGGTGTACAGCCAGATGGCAAGTACAACACGACACACACAAACATATTTCACTCACGAACAATCAGATGTCAGACGGGAAATGCTGCAAAACGTTTCAAGATCAAACCTGAGTTAAGAGTAAATAAACATGGCAGACGAGGAATAAATAATTGTGATAGTTTGTGGACTAATTTTAACCGAGACAAAAACATTACAAAAAGAAACAATGTAGTATAAAGGAGTGGAGAGAGCATGAGCAGGGGCTCTACTCACTTCACTATAATAAGGAGGAGAGTTGTGTGTTTTTTTTTCTCTAGAAACGTCATTTCACACCGTGATAGATTGTTCTCTGTTCTGGTATTTTCTTTTAGTTTTCCCCCATTTTGCATTCCCCTCCGTTTCTGTCACCTCGCTTTCTGATTGGCTACATGCCACATTCAACATGCTTGTTTGTCCTCAGGGAACACCCCACACATTAGGATATCGGGCCAAGACAATCCAACATGTTGAATGTCCCCAATTGGAGGTCGGAGGGGTCACGATGACCTTCCGAGCAGACTAGATCACTCTTAGCACACCGCACACAGCAGGAATATCTCATTGATTATCTTTACAGCCATCGCGATAATCGGGGCATCCTTAAGACTGTCGGAAGGGGAAGATCGGGTCAAAAATCCGTATAATTACCTTGCCGTGTGAACAAGGCATTAGTAAACTACGCTATTATGTCAGTAAAATGAATGTTTGCATAAGCCTTGAAAGATTTTGAACCTATATTGTTTAGAGAGATTTACAGTTAGTTATATTCTGCAGGGAATTAGCTTCTGTTTCACTAATATCTGAAGTGTAGAGATTCACAGCTGTTATTTAGTGTAAACACTGCCAACCTTTCCATCAAAAGAAGTAGGAAAAACAGCTGTTTTTCTTGTTTTGCATAAACGAAATCACCAGCTGTTTTTCTTCACCTGACCCTCTTAAGTCATTACAAGTCAGCATGTTGTTTAGGTAGTGTAAGGCCTGCCTAAACAACCATCTGTCCAATGTATCAAGACACAGTCAGGCTTGTTTGGTAGCCTGTGTGGCTGTTAAACTATGAATATCAGGGGGAAAAGGCAACTGAAACAAAAACTTTTCAATGTTGCTGAAAATCAAGAGAAAGCTTGCTGTTATTTTAAGGGTTTAGAATATCTCCACTGAGAGACACCCTGAATTAACCCTGTGAATGGTGTCACTAGTTTCCTTAGATTTAATGTCACATAGTATTTTCTGTTTGCTGGAGCAACACAGGGCATCTTTTTTCTCAATATAGCTCTAAGTAAAACATATTGCAACAGTTATTAATTTCATTGCTTTCTGCAATATTATATATATATATATATATATATATATATAATATATTAAACAATAAAAAATAAAATTCAGTTTCTCAGAAGATTTGATTAGATTGATTGCTGCCAACAACTTTTCTTTCAGTGTTTAACCCTATTTTCTCCTAGACATAGCCACTGACTGAGCTTTTACTGTTACTAACTGTATGTGCTCTCTCTCATACTCTAAACTTGAAATCTGGCTCAGAGTTTATCTGTGTTTTCTTTCTAGATGAAAAGACTAAAGGAGCTACAGTACATCCATTAACATTTACTTTTCCTTCCCATAGAAAGTACTCCTGGATCAGTGCTTCTTTGTTCTCTTTGTGTCTCTGCTCTGTTCTCTCTAACCCCCAGTCGGTCGTGGCAGATGGCCGCTCACACTGAGCCTGGTTCTGCTGGAGGTTTCTTTCTGTTAAAAGGGAGCTTTTCCTCTCCACTGTCGCTACATGCATGCTCAGTAAGAGGGATTGCTGCAAAGTCAACGCCAGTGACTGTCCACTGTCGCTACATGCTCATCCAGGAGGAGTGAATGCTGCAAGTCACTGACTGGATGCAATCTACTGGGTTTCCTTAGATAGACAAACGTTTTAACCAATTTGAATAAATAACTGAATCTCACTGCACTGTTCGATAGAATTAATTGGAATGTTTGTACCTGACTTGAAATCTGTATGATTCGATTGAACTGACTTAGCCCATTTTAAAGTTACCCACCTTTAACAAAATGCAAAAGGAAACAAGACTCTCCAATTATTTTTACCTCTGCCTTCCTCCCTCCCTGTTGGATGTAGTAAGGGGGAGTCAGGTTTAGCCTAAACCAGCTCAGTTATGGTTGAGGTGCAAACACACAGGTACCCCCAATCCTTGTGTTTTTTAGTATACCAATGGCCACTAGTGGGCTCCAGATGGACAAACTTTATCAGTTTATTATTTTACTTAGTACCCCTACACGTGGCCCATTCTAAAATGGCCAAACTCTAACACTCAGAAGTTTATTCTAACCTCCCCAACAACCCTATACCATTCCAAACCCTGTGTGAAGTGCCTTGAGACGACATCTGTCGTGAATTGGCCCTATATAAATAAAACTGAACTGAACTGAATTGAATTGAATAGATGAGACCAGTTAAAAATGGATTTTTAACAAAGAAATGTTACGCTCATGTTATGGCCCAAACAAAAATGAGAAAGACTCCTACTCACTACTTGTGCTTCCATTAATAATGGTAACGCTGTTTAAAAGTAAAACTGCTAAAGTGAGGAGAATGTGTTTGCATTAGTACAGTGTCAAAAACAGGTCCTTTTTGCTTTGCTGTATTTGTTTTTCTTTTTAAAAGTTACCAAACCTCTTGCTGCTTTACTGCACCATAGTCAAATCTACAGAGAACTGACAGTTTCATCTGTCTAATTTAGAAAGCAGAGAAAAAAGGCCTTATCTTGTATTCCCGGAGAATTGTATGGATGAATAAAACATCCAGCAGACATTAAGCACACATGTATTTTTCACTGTTCTTTCTGTGCTGTCAGTAACAGATCCTCATTATTGTGGACAGCAGAGACGTAGGAGGAATTTGATTTCAGAGTATGACCATCTAAATACAACATGTCAGAGAGAGAAAGAAAAAACAAAAACAAAACGTCGTCGTTGATCACCTTGAACTTCCTCGGGGCTACATTAGAAACCAAACGTTAAGTGAGACTGACAGACGCTCACCACAGGTTACAGCATGTTTAATTCTGAATTCAAACAAAGAGAGCAGGGAGAAGGTCGCACACAAAAATTACGCCAGGTATCAACACATTTAACATCACAATATCAAACTGAAGTGCTTTTGACAACTTATCCAACGTTACAAATTACGGGGAAAAAAAGCAATACACAAACAAAATATAGCTGCAGTTGAAGCCCATCTATGAACGCAACAGTAAACGGCAGAAGAGTCTTGGCGAGAGACAGTGATGTACAGAACATCTTGTTTTTTTAAAACATCAACGATGTGTGTCAGAAAGCTACAAGGCTGGCAGCAGAAGCAAAATGTTTGGAAATCTAATCAAAAGATATAAAGGGACACCTGCTACTACGGTGCATACACACAAAGCTAGCCTTAATGCAAAACCGTTTGTACAGCTTAGGTGACTAGGGGGATATCTGGGTTTATGGCACAGGACACTGAAAGTCATGATTTAGGTTTATAAGTTATAAAACAGCAACAAGAGATGGATAAATGGTCTTAAACCAGAGCAGGTATGGATGTGGAACGAAAGGTGGATTGGCTGGAGAGATTTTTTTTCAAAAGCAGTTAAAGACAGAACATGGTGAAGGCAAGACATGATTGTAAAATACAAGGTCACAGAAAAATAGAAACCAGACTGAGGAATTCTAAGCACTCAACACCTGAAACACTTGAGAAACGATAGCTAGAGGGAATCTGAACTAAAGGAAACATTTTGCTAACTAGTGGTTTTATACAAAGATTTGCAATCACTTACAAAAACATTTATAAATTACAGTAAAAAAGAAACAGACAATAAGTAATAAATAAGTAATGGTAAAAAGGGTAATGAGTGGGCAGCATGTGCGTATGTGTGAGTACTTAAACTAGCATCGACGTTAATTCCTAATGAAAATAAGAATACAGATGGGCAGACAACATATTCAGATTATGCCCTAGCATGTGCTCATGTCCCTGTATGTCTGCATGTCCACAGAACTTAAATTAAAGGCAACTGAACTCCCCAGCACTCTGTTTAGACCAGAAAGGTAAATATCTCCAAGAACCAAGAGAAGAAGTTCAGTTATCTTCTAGTCAAGCACTACTCTTGCAATGACCATGATGACCTAAAATCTAAGCTGACCTAATGTCTGCATGCATGATTTTGCTCTATATATGTTTTGTTTCTTAAGTCTATGTTTCTAAATATTCTTGTCTGTGTGTTTCTGCATCCTGATCTACTTTTTTTTTATTCACTTTGTCACATCTTTATGTTTATGTGTTGTGTGTTTAAATTGGGTAACCGTTCAGTGAACTCAGTGGCCCTCGCCACTCGGAGGTCTAGCTCCGTGCTCCGCCGCCCCTCCGGGCAGCCAGGGGGAGACAGAGTGGGAGGTGGTCTGCTTGGCCATGCTGTAGTGGCTGATCACTGTGTAGAAACGACCCCTTGAATTGGCATCTTGAGCAGCATAGTAGGCCTCAAGTGATGCAGGGATGCAACGCTTGTGCTGTGGGAAGAAGAAGCGTGAGATTTATGCATTGTTTTAGTCTTACAACAAACTGTAGCATATCTTACCTGCACTTACTTTGCCCCTCTGCATTAGTTCTATTGTCACTTTTAAGGAATTAGCATGCCAGGATCAACTAGTTGTACTGTAGTGTTTTTCCTCTGTTGTAAGTCAGTTTACTTAGGCTGCCTGTAGTGGTACTCAGAGGAACGTTTGCTTGTTATTTACAAGGTAAACATGAAGAAAGTAGGTGTAATCTAGAGCCTCTAAGCCCAAACATTCAGAAAGATGAGCTGTTCGTATACGTTATCTTTTTTTCAAACATTTAATACTCAGAGGAGAAAAATCAGCCTAGAATATTTCAAGAAGACCCAAGAAAGTGAACCAAGAATAAAAGGTACCTTCAATAACCCTGAGCTCAAAAGCTGGATTTAGGAACAGCAGAACTTTAAACATGTTCCAGAAGCAAGTCAGAATCAGTACTGTTTACCAGTTGGTGTACTCAATAACCAGGCTAATTACTGTTAGCAACATAAGCTAATAGCACTATGTGTCTCTGCATGTTAGGCATTCAATCCTTAATGGAATATTTTTAAAGATACATGTTGTACATGCTTCTATGTTTAGGAAAGACTTAAAGTAGTACTGCTCTTTTCTGTAGCTGTCGCTTTTTTTAAACACGTGGCAGCCATGTTGGACACTGAGGTCGGGGTAGATACCTCCATGTTTCCCTCTTGGAATTATGACTTTAAGGGGCCTCTCTGTTGAATTTTTTTACTTGGAACTTGGACATGTTTACGTTAAGCATTCAGTGCAAATGGATAAGAATGTTTTTGTGTAACCTTTTCGTGACAACTAAAACCCTAGAAACAGTGCAATTCCTGATGCAGTTGGCAGTTTTTGGTAACTAGAAAACTTAATATTTAGTGGAGGTGCCATACTGATTAAGAAAGAATCTGTATGAGGCTGTGTTTCCCATCTTTGTCTCTGTGACACAGGTTATATACCTGCAGGCTGCAGTTAAAGTTCCTGCAGAGGTTGTGGAAAAATTAAATTAAAACTTAAATGATGTTTTGCACCTTAAAGCCAGGATATGTTGAGAGACTTTCAAGATGACCTCCTCCATGCCACAGAAACTTTAAAATTCAGAGGAGCCAAGAGAGGAGGATCCATTTGTATACCGTGAAACCACAATATTTACAACAGCAGATTGTTGAATGGGGATGAATCTGAGAGCTATTTTCTTTTATGAACTCAGCCTTATGGGAATCAAACATTATATGGTGGTGATTATAAAACATCTAAAGGGCTATATTTTTACTAATCTCTCCATAGAAGCTAGCTTGCTAGCAAAGCTAAAAACTTCTAACTGCAGATTTAAGTGTCTTCCTTTGGATGTTTAGCAAATTACACTTGATTTCATAACATTGTTGATAATTCCCTATAAAACCACAAGAGCCTCCTCCTCTAAATTAGAAGTAGGTCAGGAGTAGCTTTATCTGCTCCCATAAGGGACTGAACTCACCCTTTTTTTCTTTATTTAGATAGGTGACAAAAAAAAGACGGAGAAAGTCAAGGGCACAGAGAATTGAGGGCCTTGCTCAGGGACACTCCTGCAACCAGTATCCCTGGTAGTGTACAATTTGAGAAATTACCATAGCTTAAATGACTTTAAGGTATGTTTGAACAAAGAAAAATGTTGTGCTACATTTTATTGTCAAGGTATGTTGATTTGATGTATTATTTGGTCTACCTAGATGTTTCAGTTTTACAACCTTCGCAGAGTCCTTTAGACCTAATGGCTTGACATACCTCGCAGACAAGCATGTGTTCCTATTCAGAATATTTTTAGCTCCGCTGAACCACCACTTTCCACTCCGAGTCGAGATATTAAGTTTTCACTCTTAGGGGGATAAAAGCCATAGTATATACACTGAAGAGGAGAAGACAAATAGAACTGAACAGAACAAATAACGTGATTTCACACCAGAATATGAATGCAGTTTTTATACTTGTTCGACAAATTATCCACTGCGAGCGAACAATAGAGCTCTCCTCACCGTATTTATTTAAAACAAGCTTTGCTGTTGTTTTTCTTCTTCTCCTAAAGATCTGACCATATTTCTCTTTATCTGTTAAATGATTGACAGCACCCTTATACTGAGGTTATTATTGTTCCTACCAGCATGGCAAGAAAAAGCAGACCCAAAAATCTGGGTTGCATGTACATGTCCGCAGACATAATTTTACTAAGGATTTTACTGTCAAAATTGAATAAGTCCTGTGGATCAAGTGGGTAGCGTATCCAGGGACAAAAGGAGAAAAGGCTATTTCACCAGAACTAAAACTGACTTACACAGCTGAAAATTTATACCATTATAAGACCAACTTATAAATTTTTTGGTGAATGTGATGCAGTTTTTCTATATTTTTTACCTCAAACTGTCTAATAATTTAGAAATTATAACATACTGCTTTCCCTTTTATACTACAGTCCAATGACAGAAGTCATCAAAACTATATTCACACATTTCAAGTAACAACAGAAATAATGTTTGACTTCACAATAAAAAATAAACGACAAGCTGCCGTTCTCAGACATATTGTCAATTCTGGATACTTTATTAATCGCCTTACTCGTATCAGCCCTGGATAAATGTGATGTTGAGGCATAAACTGAAATATGGGTCATATAAAGCTCCTACCTTATAAATGAAACCATCTGGGCAGGCGTGGTCATAAGTAAAAGCTTTATAAACCACCAGGAACACAATGCAGGCGAGAAAGGCCAAGGCCAGGATGATCAGAATTGTCACCTGGAGGGAGAACAAACACATGGTCAATGGAGGATTTCGTGTGCTTATGCGATGCAGGGTTAGTGCTTAGACAGTGAGAAAGATGGAGTGTGTGCACCGGAGTGTGTCTGTATGTTGTCATAATAAATTGTAAGATGCTGCTGACTGAGGTCAATGGCTCCTCGAGGCAAGGTGGTCCGTTGAGTTGCATGATGGATGTTTCAAGATGGGACACGGTTTGAAACTACCTTGTTTCTATTAACACAATGCAGCATGGTTCAAAGAAATACTAGTATTGAATCACTGAGGTGAATCAGAAGGACAGGTTATATCTTGTTTAATGCTCCAGTTTTGATTTTGTTTGTATTTGTTAGATTTATTTGCACTAACACAATGCATGCTTTTTCTGTATATCTACAAACACTGCATGTGCTTTGAGTGACTATCATCTACCTTTAAACATGATTTATTACTTGACTGTTTCACCTGGGAAATCAATAATCTTGTCATATTCATGTATTGCTTTAGGTTACCTTACGAACTGACCCAAGGTTTCTGGTAGAGGCCACCAGATTTATATCTGCTGTTATTCCAAAGAGGTAATGATGCCATGTCCTCTAACAAGGTTGTCAGAGCTTTGGCAAAACACAAAGCATCACACATCCTCCAGCTGGGCAGAAGTTGCTTTTGTACATATTCATTACAATTTTCACGCCAATCACACCTGGACTGTGATTCTACCGGCCTAGGTTAGACCATATTTAGAGAAATAAAGATGAGCTTCTTAACATACTCACTTGAATTATTAAATTCTCACTATGAGACATAAGACTGACTTAAAAGACGTACGCATGATTAGACTGCAAAAAAAAAAAAAAACGAAAACTGGGAAGAGATTATTTAATAAACTTTCATAAAACCTCAAAACGATAGTCATATTCAATAAATACCAATATCTGTTGCAATGAGGCTTGTTTGTCAGAATAAGAGTTTCTTTGGTAAATGACAACCTTTAAGCAGGTATTAAACATACTTTTCATTAAGCGCACGTCTTTTAAAAAACGTTGTTTTTTTTTTAATTGGTCTGATGAAGTATTCTAATCTTAAATGTTGTGTTTTAATTTGCTGTATGCAGAAAATCATAATAAAGGCTTGAGTCTGTGCGTAATTAATCTATATTATGTATGTAAGTAAGTAGCCTAAGTAACCTTTATTTCTATAGCGCTTTTCATTCAGTCACAAAGTGCTTCACAGTATTTGAAAAACATACAATACAAAACATTAAAATAGAACATAATGTGTTTCACTTAGTGAACTAAATTACTGAAATAAAAAAAATGTTTCAATAATATACAATAATTGAATGAATACATGTAAATGTACAGTAGCTGTTACAGTATAAAGATAGAGAAATTCTGTCTTTTTTTAACACTATAGCAAGACCTGCCTTTTACTGATGTGAACTTTACTCTACTTTAACTGCTTTTATTGAAGGTCAGTCCAAAATAACCTTATCAACCTATAGGTCTAGTCAAAACAACTTCTTATTGCCACAGGTGGAGGTGGATTTCCAAAATATTGGAAGCATATAATCTGACAAAGTTGTTATTGTCATCTTCTTTAAATTTATGCCAGACTTGTTAAGGTTCCTCATAAATAGGACTGGAAAAAATGTTTCTTTGAAGTAAATTGTTTTGTTTTTAGGGGTTTTATTTAGCGTTTCAAGTACCTTTATGATGTATTAAGTGTGACAGGCATCAGTTATCGTTTCTCTTTAAGCGTGTTTTCCTCTATATGAAATCTGATTCTGTAAGCTGTCCAAAGTGGGGAACATTCAGGCATTCAAAAGCTTGTGGCAGAACATACTAGTACCTCCTGCCAGGCTCAGAGTAACATTCACAGTGATACTTTCCTTCATCATCTGGTTCAATTTTTTATAGATTTTAAGACTAAGTGGTGCATGGACAGTATCTAGATAATAATAATTTCCCACTTAATTTAATTTAAAAAGTAATAATTTCTTTCAGAGCCTGTACGATATCAATTAAGCATATAATCATGAAACTTTCACTGAATATTGCAATTATCCCACTTTCCTTTTCTCCATCACAAGGTCCCTCCACTCTAACTTTAGCATCTAAAACTCTGAGAATATACAGGGGTTGGACAATGAAACTGAAACACCTGGTTTTAGACCACAATAATTTATTAGTATGGTGTAGGGCCTCCTTTTGCGGCCAATACAGCGTCAAGTCGTCTTGGGAATGACATATACAAGTCCTGCAAAGTGGTGAGAGGGATTTTAAGCCATTCTTCTTGCAGGATAGTGGCCAGGTCGCTACGTGAACCTGGTGGAGGAAAACACTTCCTGACTTGCTCCTCCAAAACACCCCAAAGTGGCTCAATAATATTTATGCTTCATGCTTCACTCTGGGCATGCAACAGTCTGGGTGGTAAGCTTCTTTGGGGCTTCTCCACACCGTAACTCTCCCGGATGTGGGGAAAACAGTAAAGGTGGACTAATCACAGAACAATACATGTTTCACATTGTCCACAGCCCAAGATTTGTGCTCCTTGCACCATTGAAACTGACGTTTGGCATTGGCATGAGTCAACAAAGGTTTGGCTATAGTAGCCCGACCGTATATATTGACCCTGTGGAGCTCCCAACAGACAGTTCTGGTGGAAACAGGAGAGTTGAGGTGCACATTTAATTCTGCCGTGATTTGGGCAGCCGTGGTTTTATGTTTTTTTGGATACAATCCGGGTTAGCACCCGAACATCGCTTTCAGACAGCTTCCTCTTGCGTCCACAGTTAATCCTGTTGGATGTGGTTCGTCCTTCTTGGTGGTACGCTGACATTACCCTGGATACCGTGGCTCTTGATACATCACAAAGACTTGCTGTCTTGGTCACAGATGCGCCAGCAAGACGTGCACCAACAATTTGTCCTCTTTTGAACTCTGGTATGTCACCCATAATGTTGTGTGCATTTCAATATTTTGAGCAAAACTGTGCTCTTACCCTGCTAATTGAACCTTCACACTCTGCTCTTACTGGTGCAATGTGCAATCAATGAAGACTGGCTACCAGGCTGGTCCAATTTAGCCATGAAACCTACCACACTAAAATGACAGGTGTTTCAGTTTCATTGTCCAGCCCCTGTACATAAAGGGTGTACATCAAGGCCTTTGAACTGCATGTATGGCACATAAGATATCCAAGAAATTATTGCATCTAAGCATTTCTTTGTGATTACAATATTGCAGCTGTTTCTTAGTCACAATTTCTGGACAATTCATTTTGAAATAAAGTACTGTATGTACAATTTAGACAGATATGGGCAGTGAAGAAGATACTACTTAATTTATAAGTCAGGTTACCGCTCTGTTTTAATTTTTCATGTTTTACAATTTGGGTAATAATCAGTAAACCACGATTTTGGACACAATTATGAGATTTTCTGCACAATCTGGGCATGCATTTAGTACAAGTAAAGGTTAGGGTTAGAAAATGTTATAGCTACCAGAACCGAACCACAGTGAAGTGTATCACTGTTAGTCATTTGCAAAAACTGTCACAGACTAAAATGTTCCTATCAGTCATTATAACTAAAATTTATCAAATCTCTTGAGCTGATTAGGAAAATCAACATCAAGCAAAGCTAATCTAAAAAATTACGGAAATGCATTTATTTCTGTATGATGCGAATGTAGTTGAAGTTGAAAAATATTTATTTCCATGGCAGGCAAGACAATGCTGCTGTTGGCTATATTAACATAAACAAGGGAATTTTTCTTCCGCATCCGCCTCTCTGCCTGCTCAGACCCTTTTCTCCTAAACTCACTGCTTGCTTGCATTCTTTTACTCCTAACTTTTTATCTCTTAAAAACTAAAACTACTTCTTACCAGCGACTCCCAAGGATTATTATTATTTTTATTTTTTTCCTAAAGGATTTTGATGTTTTTATAATCGAACCGAAAAGAAGGACAGGACAAGTTGAGGCCAGCTAATCAGCACAAGATGCCTTCCTTCACCACAGATGACTTCGACAAACTTTTACAGAAATTGGCTGTTTTGGAGATGAAAATCCATCGACTAGAAGTGAATGTGGAGGTGAATATGGGGTACAGCGATGATTCAACTCTGCCTGTGATCCCGAACAGTGACAGCCAGCTCAACAACTCAGCCGGCAAACAGAACACTAAGAATAAACCTATCGGCAGACCCCCCTGGCATGTTTTAGGCATATGCCCAAAAAATCAAGGTAGACGACTCACTGGAAGATCCTATCCCATGACACAGAAATGCCCCCGTTTCCCCTGGGAAAAGGAGACAGCGAGCTGTTGTCAAAATAACTGATAGGACTGAGCCAGCTAGAAATAATGGAATTCCCCTCCAAAACAGATTTGCCCCACTACAGAATGAAAACCAGGGAAATGATCCATCTTCTGAGAACAATAAAAGGTTTGAGAACAATCTTTATTCTAAACAGTCTTCTCCTAAGCTGCCAGAGAAAGAGCGCCCCACCGGACCAAGAACCCTAATAGTGGGCAACACAGCTGTGAATGGGATTCAACACTTCTGCAACAAGAAAAACACAGAAGTTATGATTGGTACCAGTAATATGGTGTCCGTCTCAGAGAATATTCTGGCAATCACAGAAAAGCGGCCGACTCTAGAAAACCTTCTTATACACTGTGGAGCCATGGATGACATGGCTAAGAAAAAGTCAGAAGTATTGAAGGAGGATTTCGTTCGTCTGCTGAATAAAGTTGGAGGTCTCAATATCAAGGTGTTTCTCAGCGGACCCTTTGCACCAATTTTCTGTGGAGATGAGATTTTTCTAGACTTCGGCTGATCAATAAATGGTTGAAAAAAGCATCTGTGAACTTCATCAACAACTTCAATATTTTTTGGGAAAAAGACTCTTCAAACAAGGTGGTTTCTGTTTGAACAAGCCGGGAGCCAAACGTCTCACATCTAATCTCCTATTCAGTAAATAATCCGCCAGCAGCTTCGACCTTCAGCAGTAAACATGGAGTGTCAACAACAATGATAACGCTGCTACCAACAGCTCCAGTTGAGACAACCAGGCAGTTGGCTGAGGGAGAGAGGCCATCACAAAAGGTCTCCCTGCCGAATTCCACAGGAGAAGTGGACCCCCCCGTTATACCCCCCTTCCCCCCAACTCCGACCCAGACCGAGCCCCCTGTTGAACGCCCCTCACCCTAGACCCTGTCCCCGACCGCACAGAACTCTCCCATCTCCCCACTGAGCCCAGGTTTTGCTTTGCTGGATTCTGATAACTGGAAAGGAGCTCTTAAGATCGGGACCCAAATGGCTGAAATCTTCTCCATTCAACACCCCCCGTGGCCGAGGACCTGCTACTAAACCAACATCTTCCAGAAGCCGCAGAGCCCCACCACCTCCTAATCTATCTCCTTCAAATCAGGACCTTCAAATCACTTGTCTGTGATACAGTCTGGGCCCCGGTGGTAACTCTATCAGAAATGATCATGTCCAGGAAAAAATTGGGCCCCAATAGGAGATAGTTGTAAAATCTCTGTGCTTATACGTGACAGAAAGAACAAAGCCAATAGGATAAGAGACAGTAATAAACACTCAAACTTAAAAGCCATAAACCAGACACAGAGTTAATATCAGCAACTAAGTCATATAAACTGGCTTGATTGAACATTAGATCTCTGTCAGGAAAATCATTTTTAATCAAAGACTTCATTACTGACCACAATCTTGATTTCATGTTTTTAACAGAAACATGGTCACATGAATTAAATGAAGCACCCATTCTGATAGAGTCGACGCCTCCAAACTACAATTTTCTTTGTAACAGCAGACAACAAAGAAAAGGTGGAGGGGTGGCCACCTTGTTTAAAGATTCACTAAAGTGTAAAAAAGTATTTCTGCGCAAATTTGACTCTTTTGAATATTTGGCTCTCCAGGTAAAGAGCCCGGTCTGGACCATGTTCTTGAATATTTACATGCCTCCTAAGTCCAAAACAAACTTTTTCAGTGATTTTAATGAACTTTTATCTGTGATATGTGTAGATTATGAGACTTCAACATTCACATGGACAATCCTGAAGGGAGAAGTGCAATAGATCTATGTGACACTCTTAGAATTTTTGGTTTGACTCAACATGTTAAACAGCAAACAAACAGGGACAATTTTGGACTTGATCATCACTAAGGGTCTAAACATTTCCAAGGTGTCTGTAACTGATGTTGCCCTATCTGACCACTTTTCTGTTATTTTTGAAAGCTTCATCTGCAATGGCTTGCCAAAGCTACATTATAAGAAAATGCATCTTTAAGGACGGTGCTGCTGAAACCTTTAACCAGATTTACTCTTCTACCTCCACTTTGCCCTGTAACACTGTAGATGAGCTGGTAGATAACTTTCATTCTAAAATCTCGGAGATCATTGATTCAATTGCTCCAATAAAAGTGAAAGTTGTTTCTGGGAAGAAAATGTCTCCGTGGAGAAGTGCTCCACCAGTCAGAAGTGAAAAAAGGTAGTGTCAAAAATTTGAACGCAGAAAAGATTGGACTACAGGTTCACTATAATATCTATAAAAAGAGACTATACAGTTATAACCTACAACTGAAAAATGCAAGGGAATCTTTCTTTTCTGAGATCATCAGCAAAAACATTAACAATGCTCGTGCATTATTTGCCACGGTCGAAAGGTTAACAAACCCTCCTGTAACTGTAGCATCTGAACTCCACTCTACCAGGGCCTGCAAAGAATTGGCTAACTTCTTCAATGAAAAAACCCAAAAGATCAGTGGGGCAGTCAGCATATCCACATCAACTCCAGTACCAAATTTGTCTCCAACTAGAAATGATTCCGACAAAATTTCCCTATTTCACCAAATGAACTACAAAAACTTAGAAGAAATCGTACACCAACTAAGCTCTTCTTCCTGCTGTCTAGATGTTTTACCCACAGCTTTCCTTAACAAAGCTTTGCCTGTCATAACGTCTGATTTAACTCAAATAATAAACACATCCACTTTGTCAGGTGTTTTCCGCCAGTCCCTAAAAACAGCAATTATCAAACCTCTATTGAAAAAGAGCAACTTGGACAAGCTGCTACTGCAGAACTACAGGCCTATATCAAACCTCCCCTTCATCAGTAAGATTATTGAAAAAGCTGTGTTTCAGCAGTTAAACAACTTCCTAACAATGACCAGCTGCTTTGATGTCTTCCAGTCAGGTTTCCATGCTCACCAAAGTACAGAGACTGCCCTTGTCCAGGTGTTCAATGACATCTGTATAAATGCAGACTGTGGAAGAACCACTGTGCTGGTATTATTGGACCTTAGTGCAGCATTCGACACTGTTGATCACTCCATTTTATTAGAGCGCCTGGAAAACTGGGTCTGCCTTTCTGGTACAGCACTCGATTTGTTTAAATCCTATTTGAAGGACAGGGACTTTTTTGTGTCAGTAGGTAACTTTACATCTGAGTCCAAAAGAATCGCATGTGGCGTTCCCCAAGGGTCCATCTTGGGGCCCCTCCCATTCAATATCTACATGCTCCCTACTCTGATTTTAATAAACAACAACGTAAGTTGTCATAATTATGCAGACGACACACAGCTATACGTTACGATGTTACCAGGTGACTATGAACCCATTCAAGCGCTGGGTAAATGCATAGAAGAAATCAATGCATGGATGTGCCAAAATTTTCTTCTGCTGAATCAAAACAAAACGGAAGTAATAATCTTTGGACAAAAGGAAGAGCGTTTAGAAGTTAGGACACAGCTTAAAATATGTCTGTTAGTCTATAAATCACTGAATGGCTTAGCACCAAAATACATTACAGACTTGTTGTCAGTATATCAAACACCCAGACCTCTGAGGTCTTCTGGCTGAAATTTACTCTGCACACCCAGAACCAGAACCAAAAATGGTGAAGCAGCTTTTAGTTCTTATTCTCCACTAATCTGGAATAAACTCCCAGAAAGCTGTAAAAGCGCTGCAACCCTAAGTTGCTTCAAATCAAGATTAAAAACTTGTTTGTTTAGAATGGCCTTTGACTGTGCTATCTAAACATTATTAGTTAAGTTTTCAGTCCAACTTTCCTTTCATTTTCTTATCCATCATTCTATTCTTTATATTCTTTTAATTACCTTTATGTCACTGTAATGTACTTTGCCTATTATGTTTCTTATTTATTTTTTTTCCTTCATGTGAAGCACTTTGAATTGTCTTACTACTGAGATGTGCTATATAAATAAACTTGCCTTGCCTTGTCTTTACATTTCCAACTTGACGTCCTGATTTAGCAATTTAGAGTAAGCCTTTAATTAGAATTACGCAAATCAAGCTCAAATGACAGCTTTAGGTATGAGTGTAGTGCTGGTGTATGACTGCATTTTCTCATATGCTCAAAAATAAAATGCAACATCAGATTTTTGGTCATCAGACAGCTGATAAATCAAATTTTCCATGCAGGATGAATATTTCGGATGTCCTGTTTTCCATTCTTGGCTTGTGCTGAAGCCATTTCGGATTACTGCTCTGAACATAATCTGTCACAGCGAGATGTCAGAGCAATTACAGAAGTGATATCATCAGTCTCCAGCAGTGTTATGAGGGTGGACAGGGACACGCACGCTAAGTGACTGTTTACCCGGTGTCAACTGAGGGACACAGCTCTCACCCTTGGTTGCTTCTGACACTTCTGCTAAATTACATCTCCCCACATCACACAGTACCATACATTAAAAGGATACATTTAAAGTCACTGTGACCCGCCTTTTGAAACTGCAGCAGACGGGAAGTGACTGATTAAGATCCGCTGAACAGCTTCTTTTGAAACGATCAATAGTGATGGAAATGAAACATCTTATTAAGAAGAGGGATTACAGTAAAGCCTCTCAGATCACTGAGGAAGCAGCGTAAGTGTTTACTATCTGTGTACTTTGCTTAGACACATAATATTAAGACTCCAGCTGTAAATGAACGAGGGGATTTTTAACTTTCGTGTACAACTAAAACAGATTAAGTGTAATCTGACTTCATATATGCATTTTTAGTGTTTATGTCTAATGGACATTTATTAAACGACGGTACTACTTAACAAAAAGGTACATTTGACTTTGTGTAAAAAAAAAAAAAAAGAGTAGCTAATGTGTCAGTAGTCCGAATTTTTTCCTAATACCTCTTATCCCAAGGCTATATATAGTATACGCATTATTTAATAAAAAACTAACTTGAATATAGTATTTTAGCAAATAATTAGGTAATGTTCATAATTCAATCTCATCAGTCACAACTATTTATTCATATGTTTTTAATACAACAAACAAACATTTATTCACCCCTAATTAAATCAATGTCCGAAGCAGTGACGTTTTCTGACATGGGTAATATGGCTCGCTGCCCAGGGCACCATTCCATCAGGGGTGACAAAGAAGCATAAAAATAACCAGAAAATATGTCTATCAATGGAGAGGGGGCATCCGCCATTTTGTAACAGTGTGAAAACTGTAATAAAAATTAGCTGTCCACTGTGTGTGGATAATTACACTGAAATTGGTTTATGATTTGTTGAGTACTGCTTGTCTCTATCTTTTTCCTTTTTTTTTTAGAAATCGGTCAACAATTGATCATTTTCAGCTGTTGGGACCTAGCCATGGGTTACAACATTTAAGGCCAGTAAGAACCTTTCTGGAAATTTTTAAATAAATCGCATTAACCTACTTCCAGCTCAGCCAGGAACAGGAAAAGGAGTAACAGCAGACTTCCCCTGACGTTTCCCCCATGTTTCAACAAACAGACCTCTTTCCATGCGGATTCCAGACGGGAACCGGACAGGAGAGGCACAAAACGCACGTATGTCTCCTTGCTGGGAAGCAGACATGACTCTTCAACTTGGATCCAAAAGTAACTACGATCATAGGCAACAAAGTTAGGTAATGATTTGCTGTTTGAGTATCCGGCATTCATTCATATAAAGGGTGTAATGAGACAAGCATGACTTGACTTTTCTTCTGAGGCCTCCAGAAGAAGCACTAAGAGAAGCGGATTTCCCCCACAGCCTGGAAAAAAAGGCCGGGACCGCATCGCACGCCTTCCTGCGTGTACGTCCAGGTAGCGAGGGCTACCCCGCCACATCGCGGCCACTCAAGGAGCCTAACGTGGTATCAAGGTATACCAAGGTATATCAATTATTGTCTAATTTAGTTCCAAGACTAACTTAACTTAATTTCCAGATTCTTCAAGATAATCCTTGGTTCTCAAACATAAATAGCATTGCATGGTAATGTTGCATCACTCTTTCAGCCGTGGTTTTCAACCATCTCTGACTCATTTGTTTATGTTGTACATAGCCCATTAGTCTTCCTTATTCTTTCATTTTGCTTGGTAGTTTAGTTGTTTTAGCATAGTAAAGAGTTTGTTGATTGAAATATGTTTGACTTTGAGTTGACTTATTTTTGTTAATAAATTCTGGTATTTTAAGAAATTGTGTGAATTAATTCCATGTGTGTACAGTTTTGCTGTTCAATAATACCAGAGCTTGGCTCATCCCTTTCAATTTTGTCCTAATACCACCACATTATTGGGCTGGTATTCACAGGACAACCCTTAACAGACCAAGATATTATTTAATAAAATATTAAAGTATTAATATTAAATCTTCAATAATCACAACACAGCTCAAAATCTAAAATTCTTAGACTGGTGGAACCTGAATGTTTTGACTTTAGATAGAGTATTAGCAGTCAGTATCTGAGAAAGTTTTCAAAGTGGTTTCAGATTGGAGAAACAGAGGTTTGGACTGGTCAGTAAAGTAAATATACAGTATGTTTATATACATATACAGTATGTTCATGAAAAAACTATAAACTTTTACAGTTCTGTCTGTCTACTGAGATAGATGTGTCTATGTTGCGTGCTGGATAAACCCAAATACAGCAAAGAGCTGGCAGTGAGTAGACAGAAGCATGCAGTTTGCTCTAGTAATACCCGGAGCACTGACAACAGATTCAGAAAGGAATTGCTGTTACAAATGGACCAGAGACGTAACCGTGATGGCTGAGAGAAAAGAGAGACAGCCCTTATGGTACCTGAGGTGAAGGAAGGCTGACGAATGGAGGCTATCAGAGTTTGTCACATGAAAGGACCAACGTGTGACCAGAGAACAGGTGGGTGGGTCTTCCTTTCAAAGCCAATTTCTGTGGTCACCTGACCACTACTGACACCATCATTTATGGTTATTTACAAAAAAGCGCAGCTTTAGCGAATGCTTGTTACTAACAAATTTAATATTTTGACCAAAGAATTGGTCATAAAGTCAATATAGAAAGGCAAGATTTTATACAGTGTTAAATATTGAGTTTGCTATCCACATTCAGCTTTATGTCAGTTGGTTGTTATATTTTTTTTTTTATTCTGACGCTTTTTAATACCCTTGAAATAATACATTTTAACCCAAATATTACTTGTTTAGTAATAAGAGTTAATGTATTTATAATTAAAAGACTATGTAATAATACAATAGCTGATCTAGGACGATTTTAATTGAAACAAACTGGGATAGGCAGATTTAAGGTTCTTTATTTCTTCCTAATTCATTTTGGACATCGCTTTGGGCTGTTTAATGTAACAGTATGTATGTTTGGTTATTTTTGTTTAATTATTATTGCAAATTTACTCATTTATAAATGACAATTTATTTTCCCTGACATTTTTTGAAATAAAGAAGCATACCAAGTTTGACAGCTAATAGCTGACGCCACTTTAAAATACCCTACCAGTGCCTTTAATATCAACATTAATAACTTTTAGCTTACTGTTTATATTCCATATACTGCAACAATTCGTTATGCAGTTACTGTTTCTGTGTATATTAAAATGAAGCATCATAAATAACTAATAGCTGAATGACTGATGAATGTTACAGTAATAAATTGTACTTAATCAGAAATGACCAAAGAAAAAAACCCAAAGTGTATCATTAAAAAACCATTAGTAAAAGTCCTGGTTTGGGGAGGTTATCTTAAACTTTTCTTTGAGACAGTTACCAGTTATTGTCGAATCATACTTCTGTACCTTAATTTAAACATATAACATATTATACAAGCAATGCAAACAAAAGCATCTTACTTTTTTTACTGTGTAATGGCATTTGAAGATAGAAGATTATGACGGTTATTAAGTATTAAAAATCAATGTTCACCTTAACTGTACCTTTAACATATAGTCAAAGCAGCACTCCAAACAAATACATACTCCACCACTTGTATTAAATAGTTGCTCAAAATCCACTATTGATGGTGCTGTGGTCATGTGGAGCACAAATCCATAAAAACTTTGACCTTTCTCTATTATTCATAACCTGTCTGAACTCAGCTGCAAACCTAAGGAGGTCCTCAGAGTAGCAGCACAGCTGAGATTATTTTCTCCATGTATGAGATGGCATTATTCTTCAGGTCCCTTGTTTTATTCTTCAGGATAAAATAAAGCTCTGATAATGGGTTAACCCGAAGTGTGCAGGCACATTTAGTAAAAACAAGCAGAAACCATAGCATAACCCAACGGGATACCAAAAACAGTCAAAGGAAAATGCCCACATCAGAATTATCAAATATTCTCCATAGTACAGTCTATGCAATCACTATACAATGACATCACGAGTGCACTATAGTGACTATCACCACGAACACAACCTGCTTACTGAGCATCTACGTTAACAGTTTGTCTTGGATGTATGTGGAAGCACACAATGTAATCACACTTTAGAAAAAGAACAATTTATCCATTAAAAAGGGTTTCGGTGCACAAGTAAAGGTTGGACTGACTGTATAGTATGTAATTATGTATTTTCGTTCTCTGAAACCTTTTGAGTTTTTTCATGATTCTGTGTTAGGAATTATTGTCTTTTTCTAAAAATGTATCCAATATTTCATCAGATTCTTATCTGTTAGTCTGCCAGAACCATGTGCTGTATCATAATGCCCCGAATGTTACCCCCCTCTAAATATGGTAACGACATCCAAAGTGTTAAATACTGACATGATCTAACTGGACTACATTTTCTCAGTATACTATCCACTTGCTTGTCCTAATGTTCTCCAGCAAGCTTTAAACAAGCTACAAAATGTTTTTTCTTGAGGGGTGGAGTCTTTTGCATTCAGCATTTATTGAGGTTGTGGTGGTTGACCACACCTAATTCTAAGTATTTGTAAACTCTCTCTGCCAGTGATCCTTGGCTCATGGAAAACCCTTATAATTATTCTTTTTTTACTTCTCTATCAGATATCCCGCAAGTAGCACGTGGTCATGGCTGCTTTTTGGAAATTATCTTCTTTCCACTCCTGGATTATTGTCCCAAAGGTGCTAGGTTTTGAAATATGTCTGTAACCAAAGCAGACCAGAAAAACTCTGGTTAAAAAAAGGATTTGAGAGAGCCGTTTCAGACTGCTTTTTAAAAACTTGCAGATTTCAGCTATTTTCATTGATTTTTATGCTTGTTTGCATTTTAATTTGTTCATGTTTTTAATACTTGTTCCCTGTGTCCATCTCCTTTATTATGCATAACTTGATTGATGGAGTAATTTATTAAATTTTTTTAATGTGTAGATTATTTGGGTTGTTATCTGCATATGGTATGAATTTCATGTGAATTGTCCTGAATTAACTAATTTCCCATATTCAATGTGTATTTCAAATGCCATGGAACGAAAAGGTCATATTGAAACATTTCACTATCAGCTGACCCTTATGGATTGCTAAACATAAATAAATAAACACATTTAAATCTGCATACCATCTAGTTTCTATATTAAGTTTTTAGAAAATAAAAAACAACATCTGGCGAAAAGACAAATAATTAAAGCAGTATATAAAAGGTCTATCAATATTATTCTGTTTTCTTGCTTCTCCAGACTGTAGATTACCCATCAGTCAAGCATTTCTTCAAATAGATTATAACACTCATTACCTGCCTTTTTGCTCTGAAACTACCTGGTCATGGCTTGTTTATGGCAGGTTTGTAAATCTGGAGTTTTAAAAATATTTCTGAGTGTTGTATTGTCAACCAAATACATTCTGCTTTAACTATTTGTAGTTTCATGATGTATCAAAGGTTCAAATGCATTTTCTAAATGGCTTCTTCACAGTCTGTTTTCACCAGCATTTCATATATGGTTTGCCTTCCCCTTTTTTTAACATTGTGTTTTGTTAGAAGGCAACCACAACCCACGCTTTCACCGCTGCAAGTTGACAGGCCATATGGAGGAGCAGACACCTCCTCATATTCGCACGAGGAACAGGGTGTGTGTGCCTGTGCGAAGGGGGAAAAGAAAGGTGGGGGTGTGACAGTAGAGAGTAACTTATTTGATAAACTGAGTGACAGAGGAGGCAAATTGAGGTATAAAAGAGGAGGCGACAAAGACAATAAACCAAAAGTGAAAGGCAGACAGAGAGAGTATGAGATCCAGGAGTAGATGAAGAATCCTTCCTCTCTTGGTATCATCTATGAGAGGTGGACAGACAGAGAGGCAAGCAAGAGGGAAATAATAATATATCAATGAGAGAGGCAAAGAAAGATTTCGATTTATTCTCTTATAGCCCTTCAAACACCTTGTCAGAGGCTGCACACAAAAGCTAATTTATCCATAAAAATTATTTACCCTTCAACTCTTAAATGTACTTCTTTGGCAGCAATATATATATATATAGATAATATATATCTATATATATATATATATATATATATATATATATATATATATATATATATTATGTATATATATATATATATATATATATATATATATATATATATATAGAAAATGTTCTGCAAAGTAAATACAAAAAGCATAACAAGCATAAAAGTGAAAAAAAGGTTGTTTTTTTTCAGGCTATTTAACATTTACAACAAAAATAGATGTATTTTACAGTAGCGTACATTAGAACATTATGTACCAAGCAGAAAGCCTTTAAACAGTGCCTTGCACAGGCACTAGCACTCTGAACTTTTTCACATTTTGCCACGTTACAAAAACAACCTTACGTATTTTTGTATATTTCTGTGATCAATCAACACAAAGTAGTGCATAATTATGTAGTAGAAGGAAAATCATACATGGTTTTGAAATGTGAAAGGTGTTGCAAGCATTTTATTTAGCCCCGTTTTACTATGATACCCCAATGTAAAATCCTATCCAACCAAAAAATTAAAAATAAATATTAAAATAGAAGAACCTGCGAAGCATTTATACCCCGTTACATTATTTAATAGACCAACAAAAGTTAGCACATTAATGTGAAGAGAAAGATAACATAAAGCTTTCCAAATGCTTTACAGATATAAATCTGTGAAGTGACATGCATTTGTATTAACACCCCTTTATTTTGATACCCCTGAATAAAATCCAGTGCAATCAAAGTCACCAAATTAAAAAAAAATCAAGTACACTGTGTGTAATATGAACTGTGTATAAATGCAACTGTCCTGTGAAGGTTTTAGAAGTTTGTTTAAAGAGCAATAGTGAACAAACAGCATCATGAAGACTAGTAAACAAAGCAGACAGGTCCTATATCAGGTTATGGAGAAGTTAAAAGCAGGTCAATAACCCTGCAGCAACCTCATGTAGCATTGTTCATTCCATCAGTGAATAATGCAAATTTTATGGTAAAATTGCAGATCTACCAAGACATGGCCATCAACCTTGGATGACAGGCCAAGTAGGAGGGCATTAATCAAAAAAGCAGCCAAGAAACCCAAAGTTACTCGGGAAGAGCTGCAGAGACCCACAGCTCAGGTGATAGAGAATCTGTTAATCGGACAACTGATAATCCACAATTTAGGGCCTTGTGATAGAGGCTAAAATGAAACAACTACTGAAAGAAAACCATAAGAAGTCCTGTTTGCAATTTGACACAAACCATGTAGGGGACCTGACCAAAACTGGACCTTCTGGCCCACATGCATAAAGCTGTGACAGAAAACTTTGCACGTCACCCTAAAAAACATCATCCTTACTGTAAAGCATGGCGGTGGCAGCGTCATGCTGTAGTGATCAGCAGGCATGTCAATAAATACAGTACAGGCAAATCCTGGAACAACTCTTGCTAGAGGTTTCAAAAGAGTTGATTAAAGTATGATATTCATGACCTAGTCAAAGTCTAAACCAACATCCAGGTGAGAATCTGTGGAAAGACTTAAACACTGGTGTTCAGTGATGCTCTCCAGCCAGTCTAGCTTGGGTCATTTTGCAAAGACGAATGGGTAAAAATGTCAATATATAGATATGCAAAGATGATGGAGAATTTTTATTAATGCAAAAGCATAGTACACTTTTCAGATTTTTATTTGAAAAAAGAACAAGGATAAAAATGTGCTAAACATTTAGCATTATCCTTTCCCACAATACCCTACTTTGTGTTTCTGTATTACATAAAATGCCAATGAAAAACTATACGAAAAGTGGAAAAGTTCAAGAGACATGAAAACTTTAGCAAAGTACTGCATAGGTGTAAAACTGGAAGATGTTAAATATGTCTTGTTTGGATGTGAAATGAAAAAAATTGGGAATATAATGGTCAGTCACTATAAAGTAAGAGGTGTCCCTGTAACAAATGAAACTAAAGAGCTTAAATGTCACTGATCAGGTTACGGCAAAGGTCAGCGTGTCATTCTGACTCAACATCTAAAAGCAGACCGTCTATAAGGACAATGCCCCTTTTAAAGATAATTACAGCAATCAGACATTGTTTAGCTTCGTGATCAATTCATCACTGACAATCACCTTTGTCTGGATAATAGCGGTTGTATTGATGAGATGTAGTCCCAGAACAATTTTCATAAGCATTTTAACACAATTTTATATGATTATCTTGTTCTGAGGTGTTAATGGTCATTCATATTTGCAAAGATGTGGGCGGCACCCTGAAAGAGCGAAATCAAGACAGTGATGTGTCAAAAAAGTGTTTTTTAGTTTAGATGCTTTTATAGTTGCTACTAACATGGAAATAAATGCTGCTGTTCATTCTGCTGATGCCTAGGCTGGTCAAAATGCTTGTTAATGTTCCGAGTCAAAACATACAAGTCAACATATGGATATGAGTGCCAAAATAATGCTGTCACATTGTGGTAACATATTTTTATTTTAATTGTAAATCACAGCAGTTTAGTCCCTTTGCTTTGCAAGTATGTTTGTTGCCTAATACTTTATTTTAAACCTACTATTGTGATAAGAGCATAAGTAACATTTTTCAGTACAGGAGGGATATGATTTGTTGTTGTTCCAGCTGTACTAGAAAGCAAAAAGGAACAGAATGTACCAGAATTATAATAAACAGACTCTGGGTAATATTATGTGAGAAAAGTGTCTTTACAATTAGGCGTCTGGTTTTAAGACTGTGGAAAGGCTGATTTTTCTAAAAAGGAATTTTTTCTTTCAGATTTTTTAATATCAGTAAGTCAAAAACCAAAATACTAATGTGAAAATCAAGGGGTGATGTGACAACTTAAAGATAGAACATGTAATTTCAATAAAAAAATAATTGGAAATACAATTAAATTTATTAAGATATTATTGGACTTTTGTCTTTTAGAACAATAAAGATGAGAAAACAGCTCCTGGAAATCAGATTTTGTATGCTCAATTTCCCTTTTTCCATAGCAATCCAGATGTGGAATATGCTTAAAGAAAATATATATCTATACTTTTTCAGACGTATTTATAAGACTGTGCATGAACCCCTGAGGGTTCTCTCATTTATTGATTTTCTTTTCCTCCAGTGTGTTAGAAGATTTTATTCCACCCAAACAATCTCAGCAAAGAAAGAATTTCTGTTTGGTTTTCCCTCAGTGAAACAAAGACAAGTCTCAAAGCAGACAGTGTTCTGGTAGTCGGCTGCCTGTGAGCAGAGTATCTCTGACAGGCTGCGGGGATGTCAAGGAGACTGTGGAGAGGGATTTGGGCTCTCGAGGACATCTTATCCGGTTGACACAAGCACGGCTACAATAGTCAGGCAGCCAAGTACAAACACTCCGCTGTCGAGACGCATTGTGTCTCTGATAAATACACGGATTGGTTAAAATGTCAACTTGAGGAAAGTCGAGATTCCGCTTGGGTATAAGGTCAGAGTCAGAGAGGAGGGCACATGAGGTCAGATTTGTTTGAAGTCAATTGGCCACTCTACTTAGACCAAGAACAAGAAAAAAGTATTTTTACTGTGTCTAAATAAATATTTCTCATATAGAACAATTTATTTAATGCACGAACATCAAAGGATGCAGTAAACCCCTTCAGTGACGATATTTGTAACTGTGCGTGCTGATAAAAAACCGCCTTGGATCACTAAACTCTGGGCTTAAGGTAAAAAAAAAAAAAGCCTGAATTCTGTCAGGTATGAACAAATATAATCTTCCTCACTCTGACTATGCATATCCAGAATTTGCAAACCTTTTCCACTTGAACATCCTCCACCACTTTGCAATGACAGCAGAGAAAGTGGCTGGATTTTCTTTTTAATCTGACCAGGCTTTCTACAGCGTAAGGGTTTCGGATTTCACAGATTATACTGAAATAACACAACATAGAGGCGTTTCAAAGTTCTTATGTCTGTAAAAAGAACTTCTCACATGTAAGAACTGAGTTATGCTTATCTATATTAGTCAATTTGTCTCATAATAATGAAAGATATATGATGCAATGTCTAACAAAATCCACTGGCTCATGCTGTGCAGGGAGATTGAAATTCCAGAGGAAAACACGGTGATTTGGCCTATTTTTCCTGGGGCTTTACACAACCTTCATATAATCCCAAAAACAAATTTTAAGAAAAAGTTGGGATTATATTTTGTATTTTAGTGAATATTAGACTTTTATAAGAGCAATAGTAGTGCACACCATTACATTTGATCTGACCTTTTCCCTACAAGAACTGCTCTTATCCTTCAAACGGTCCTCACTGGATTCAAGGCCTAGCCAAAAAAACACTTTTATTCCAGTCATAGGATGTACCGAGATTTTAAAATACTCTCCGCATCAAAATCTTAAGATCAGTGAAAAGCCATGGAGACAAGTTTGGCTTCAAAATTACAAAAAGAAGACATGGAAGCAGGAGAAAAACATTTTAGAGGACAGTTTATTTAAAACTTCATTTAAACTTAAACAGGCTGTTCATCAGCTGATCAAGAGTTTAAGACAATATCAATACTCCCTTCTTCAAAAAGACAAAGCTGAACTAATTGTGTCGAAAAGCACTCAGTAGGGAGAAGCTCCATTGTTGTAGAATATTTCAAAAAATGTGTTTAGGAATGTTTGATGCAAGCATTTTTAGTTCAATGATAGGAAAGTTGCTCCATGTGGTGAAGGCGGCTTTAAAAAAGGTAATCACTGTCTGAACCTTTTGTCTATTTGTTTTCTGGCCGAGTCAAAGAGAGGACAACTACAGATTAAACGTCCCTTTAATCTGTAGTTATTGAGTCGAATTTGAGTGGGATCTTTGGTTTTTCATTTGTTTGTGGGTTTCTTCAGCTCAGTTTCATCATTAGCGAATACATACCAGTTTAATCAAACATGAATGAGATTCTTGTTTCACTGAGTGAAAATCTTAGCTCTCAAAGATTTTTCTTCTAATCTTGAGTTGAAGGTTTAAATTTTAGTATGGATTTTAAATAAATCTTAATTCTGAGAAATATAAAGAGATCTCCTGATTCTTGTAATATGTGATAAAGCTTGCTCAGTGGAACAGTTAAAAATTCATCCTTCCTTTAGATTTTTGATAAATTGTGGGAATGACTGGTGTGTGAACGTTAATATATAGCCAAATACTGCAACATAATACTAATGGGTTTCATGAAATATACATGCTCAAATAATACAGCGCAGGCTCAGCAGAAGATAGCTGCTAATTATGCTAATGTACCCCAATTAACCTAGGTCTCTATGGAGACTAAACTTCAAAGGTTGTCTCGGTTTACAATATCGCATTATTTAGAGACTCTGCTTCAAGGAAAATGTGCTCTTGGGGTAAACTATCAAGTAGTAGGTGGGCAGGAAAAATGAGAGAGAAGTACAAATCAGGAAATGAAAAGAGACACAAAAAAAAAAGAGACAAAGACGCACAAACAGTTGCAAAATGATTAAAGGTCAAACATTGACAAACCACAGAAATCTGCTCTTTTCTCTCAAACACTAAGATGTTCAGTGGTTCATAAAACATATTCCTAAGTTAAAATGAATGAATAAAAAGAAAACGAATGCCTATATTAAAAAAGGAAGGAAGTAATGAAAGAAGGAAAAACAAATGATAAAAAGGAAGGGAGAAAGGAAGGAAGGATAAAACATTTAGACAACAGGACAGGGAAATAAGTTAGAAAACTATCTATTACCAGACTCTATTTTCTCTTTCCATACATATCCAGTCCTTTTTAAATCATTTACGCTAATTACCATACTGTGATTTTTTTTTTCAACCAATAATTCTTAACTGCTTCCCTGTTTCCCTCTCACTTTGTTAAGTATAATTGTCCCTTTCAACTTTAATTTTTAATATTATGCTTATTCGGCACAAACCTCCTTTGCTTTTTCAGCATTTCAGAAAGTTGCCTTTTAATCCACTGAGCACTGACAGCTCTACAGCTGAGTCAGAATAGTTTCAAAACAGAGAACTGCTCAGCAATGACAAATGACAAAAAAAAGTAGAGGTGACAGACAGAGACAGATATTTCTGCTCTGAGACAGTAAATGGTGAGATTAAGGTGGGAAAACCTTCAGAGTTTAGAAGGTAGGAGGTGGAGAGGGTAAATTATAAGATTTAAAGACCCTTCAGAGACTGAACCTGTAGAGACATGTTACATTTCATCTCAATTTAAAATCTCTCTGGATTAGGGGTCATAACTGGCCACTCAATTTAGCCCAAAAGCTCTGATTTGGAGCCCAAAAACATGATACAGCCAGTAAACGTTTTGGAAAAAGTAAGTACCACCTTCTTGACACGAGGAACCTAGCACCAGATGCTGCTTTGTAATTAAACTTGATCAGCTACTCATCAGGAAATATGACAACATGTAAGGAGTGTGATGCCAAGAAGTAAAGACATCAGCAAAACCCCTGACAAGCCACTGATGCAGCCCATCAATATGAGAGGAAATTTCCCAAACAAAGTCGAAGTCCATTTACAGTGACACTTAAAACAATTAAAACTTTTTTTTTTTTTAAGATTTTTGTCTTCTGTAATTTCAACTTGATGCTTTTTGTTTGGAAACCTCTGGCTACAGTTGTCAGTCACCAGTAGCTGTGAACCTTGGCAAAAACAGGGCTTGTTTTCAGAATAAACCCCTCAAAACATCTTTGAAACACAGTCGCTGAATTTTGCAAGGTCAGAGGTTTCTTAATTAGTCTCCCATAGGAGAATTTTATCTTGGACAAACAGTGCTGCAACACAGTACACAAATATAACAAAACAAGCTATATCAATTGCAACAGTCATAAAATAAGCAGTATGTTAAGGAAATCCTGAAACTGCATGGAGAAATTGCAGAAAAGATTAACTGATGGAAATTATGCAACACACCTACACAGGGTTATTTCTGCTAGATGGAGAAACTCCTGAGAATAAAGTTGTACTCAGACCTTCACTGGAAAGCTTGTCCTTGCACTGTGTTGCTTCCAAACATTTTATTACGTTCTTTAATAAAATATACATATAGGAAACTGTTTTCCTAAAATAGGCTTTAGTTTTAGCATTTTTTAGATTATACTGTAAGCAGCCAACTGCACTAATGCCCAACGGAATCTTTTTCAGAATTAGTTGAAAACGAGGAATGTTGAGACCTTCAATGTCCACACACATAAAAGAATGTTTCCTAACAGAAAATACTGCATAATCTCCCGTTTTAACTGATTATCAAATGAAAGCTGAAGAAGTGACTATTTCGCTTTAAAACTCATCTTGATTTCTCCACTGAAAAACGTACACATCTGATGTCTGCAGCTTGGGAGCAGACCTACAGGAAGAGGACCAATTGTGAGGACAAATGTTAAAGTGAGAGGGAACAACAGAGGAGTAAGACATGGCAGGTCAGACCAGTCCTCTGCAGTCAGCCTGTTTCCTAATTGCTGCCATGGCTCAGCTTGTCAGAACAGGAGCAGCAAAGTGAAAGACTTAGGAGGAGGAATGGGGGCGCCATGACCTCTCACTTTGATCCTTTATTTTATCTGTTTCAACACTGAATTTTTAAAGCCACGCCTTAGTTCCTTATGTTTCCACTGTAATATTTCAAATATTTAGCAGAAACATCTTTGAAAGCTCTGAATCAGGAACATTTTGCCCTCCAAATGCATACATTTCTCATATGCTTCCTAGGAGCTTGCTTTGATGAGAGGATAAAAACTATGTGGTCAACATTGGGAAACATCATGTATTTGTTAAATATCTACAGCATTTTACAAATGTATCCATTAACCTTTTATCTATTGTAGTATCTAACAGGTTTTCTTTCAGTATTTAGCTCTATCCGCCCTCCTATTAGCTTCTACTAGCTTCCCATTCCCTGCCGTAGAGAAGCATTATTAAAAACCATGCCTCATTTTCCTGCCACGACACAATTGTGTCACATAAATTCATTTAAAATCCTCAGACGTTTGAGTTGTATTTAGAAAAATGATGAAAAACCTTAAGGCGTATGGACAGTTTAGCAAGGCACCGCATACTTGGTATTTTCATGGCACATTATTTTGATTTAATGCAGATTCAAATCATTGCAATAAAAATATTCTCTATGAAATAACTATACAACACAATCAGAACAGGTAATAGCCTAAATTTGTGCTGAATTTTGCAGAATAATTTTGCTTCATCTTTTAATGTTTTAGGGATATCTTGTTAGTTTTCAAAGCAAGAAAAAAAATATTAATGTCCAGAAACATGGAGATGTTCTAGCAATGTTTTAAAGATTTTCTCTTTGCCGTGACCTTTCAGCAAAAATACAGTGTAAGTGACATTTTATTCAATTGTTTCTTATACATCGGCCGTGTAAGCGAGATGATTCATGCTTATGCTTTCACATTTGTTGATATTGATAGGGACGCAGTGATTGAAGTACTCTGTCCCTTGAGGTAGCCCTTCATTTTGACACTGACATGAGAAGTAAAGCAGAACAGAAGGCAGCTGAACCACTCAATAATCCCAAATATCCTTCACAGCTGTAACGCCCACCCCTGTTTTTACCTGCTATTCTCTGCAACAATCATGACATTAACCTCTGCAGTCTGTTTGTCAGTCGCTGAAAAGGCAGAGGAACTCTTTGCAGTGACAATTAACTCAGACTGTGTTTCCTTCAATATAGCAGAGTCACCTGAGAATGGCTGAGTGTTTGGTTCAGCAAACATGGAGACATTTAAAACAGCAGCACCATCTCAGTCAACACTGGCTGATGGTATTGTTAACAAGCTCTGTTTTTCCTCATTGTTTTACACAAATAATTTTCTTCATACAGTGGTTTGCAAAAATGATCAGAGCATTATTAACTTTTCACATTTTGAAGTTTATATTGCCTTGAGAAGTTTCATGAGATGATGTGTTGTGAATTGGTGCTATATGCATAAACTGAATTGAATTGACATTTTGTCACATTACAGTGACAATTTGTATTCTATTGGTATTTTTAGAAATAAAACAATAATATGAAAAGTGTGGCATGCATTAGTATTCAGCCTCTGCGACTCTGTTACCTCTAAATACAATCCAGTGCAACGAATTGCAGCTCTGAATGCGGCTGTTCTGCAAAGGTGTCAGAGGTCTGTTAGACAACATTAGTGACAAACAGCATCACAAAGACCAAGGAACACGGCAGACAGGTCAAGTAGGAGGTTGTGGAAAGGTTCTAAACAGGGTAAAGTTATAAAACAATTACCTAGGTTCTAAGCGTTTTAATCATCAGAAAATGGAATGAGTAAGATATAACTGCAAACCTACCAAGACATAGCTGACTGCCTAAAAAGACAGGTCAGGCAAGGAGAAGCAGCCAAGAAGCCCAGAGTAACTGTGGAGGAGATGTGGAGATCCAATCAAAATCTTCCCTGCATCATCACATTTCAAAGGAGATGTTTTCAGGAAGACTCTAAACAAGCCTAATGCAGTTTTAAAAAAGAATATGGTCAGTAGAAGTTAATGTAGAAGTTGCTGCGCAGTGAAAGTGATGAAAATCACATTTGTGACAGTAAGCCTGGACGTTTGTGCAGACAGTGAGATAAAGAGAAGCTACGTAGAATGCAAGTTAATGTAAGGTCAAATTACTGAAAGCAATGCCACGCCGTCTGATCAAGGAAATATTTAAAAAGGGTTTGGCTTTCATGAAGCACTTCAATGTGCTCAAAAAGATTATTTAAAAACTTCCAAACTGAAGGCTTTTGCAACAGTTAATTTAAAAAAGGCTGTGATTGCATCTTCAGTGGATACTTCATTCCAGATGAGACAAGTATCACACATAAAATCCATTAAGAGCAAACATGAGTGGAAGCCAACACACCGACATGCTTTTCTTCATGTTCATACTATTTCTAAATCAGCTGCATCAAATCATGTCACATTTACAGGATTTTATTCTAAACAATCATCCTTTTTGTTTTCCTTTCTCGGCTGCTGGTTTGACTCTGAGGGCCTGATCTTCAAAAGAACGCAAATCTCTTTGTATCAGCAAAGCTGATCTACAAACGAGGTGGGAATCGGATTGCGTGTGCAAAATCAGCGGAACTGCAGGCGCAAACTTTTTTGCGTGTCTGCCTTCATGAATATGCAAAACGTATGATATGACCCAAACGCGCAAATTCATGGGAGGAGGACATGCAAATGTCACCCCTTACCACCCGCAATGTGATTTTCAAAGCCAGAAACAGTTTGCGGGCACAATTTTTGCGTGTGGATTTAGCACGTTTGAAATGCAGGTGCTAACTGGGATGCAAAAATGTCTGCTGTCACTTTGGCCAGAAGGAGGCATAGATAGAATGACAGATGACAGGGAGAGAGAATCTTCTGTACATGTGCCAACAGATTTGGGTTGTCAAAATTAAAAATATTAAAAATAGATGAGAATAGAGGATTCTATGTAGGATTATCCAAGCTCTGATTTGGAGCCAATCACAAACAAAAGCCATGATATTTCTCCTATGATAAAACTCCAGGCAGATTAAATCCTTCATTTGCAAACTGGATGCTAAAATCACCTCTTAGTAGGTGAAAAATCTTCATTTTAAGGCAGCTTTTCCATATGATGACAAAGACTGTATGCTTTCACCTTGTCACTTAACAAAACACATTATATTATTGACGTTACATTGTGTCATTGCAGGGCAATCGGAGCTTGATTATGTTGTTTAAATGTGATGCCAGTGGAAGGTTTTGTTTATGCAGTAAAAAATGATTTTGTGTCACCAAAAAACTATTTAAACAGTGAAATATTTTGTATATCATTAAAATATTGGCAAAACAACAAAACAATTTTATTAAAATCATTGGAAAACAATTTATTTTAATGTACATAAATGTTCGATTTAACTTTTTTGCAAGACAGTTATGTGACGCTATGTTTTAAAATTAGTAAAGCTATAACATACAGATTGCCAGCTCCTACAACAGTCTATTTTTATGTTGCTAATATTACATTCAGGCTTAAATATTGTGGCTGTTTATGAAAAACTCAGAACTCTTCAAACATATACTCTCAGAAAAACAACAGAACCCGGTGAGTGTCCGAAAATAATTAAAAGATCAAGGGAGACAAATTAATTAACATACATATTTGTCTTTTATATTGTTAATATTGATTGGCCAATTTGTTGCGAGTTACCTCAAGCAAGATAAGAGTAATAATCATAGCATGGCAGATGACAAACTTGCTGTGAGTAGCACAACAAAAGTTAACTAACTGTAACACTCCAGAAAAGCAAGGGCCGAACGGAACGGAAGGAAAAAATCAGCAACTGGATCATTTATAATGATGCAACACAACAATCCCTGCATATTTCTAGCAACACAGCAGAGGATCTCTTTGCTTTTCCTCTTGTTCCAGCCAGTAGTACACGCAATTTCCTCATTTAAATAGGGAGGTCTGCACCTGTTTTGCACCTGTTATCCATTGTACGCACAATCTTTGAAAATCGCACGCAACACGCCCACTTATTGCACGTGCAATTTATTTATCGTACACGCAAATTAGCACCCGTTATTTGGGATCTTTGAAGATCAGGCGCTTAGTCTTTTACCCACTTCATCCTGTTGCATTTTTTGCAACATTAAGGTTTTGCTTATATTTTGCCCCTGTTTTGTGTAGTGCATGCATATTGGGCTGAAGAGAATAAAATGTACAGTCTGCTACTGCGCCAGAACAGGATATGTTTTGCTACGATCTCTGTCTCATTTTGCTTTGTTTTTTTTTAACCATACCTAATGATCACCTGACCATCCGAGGATTAAAGTTCTATACACAGTCTATGAATGTCCCCAAGTGGTCAAATAATAATTAGCTAAATTAATTAAAAATAGATCAGGCTGTCCTGCCACTGCAGCCACTTAAAGCAGAAGGTATTGGTGAGTGAATCTTTATCAGGGCAAACAGAGCCCCTGCAGTATTGCAGAAGACTATGTGATGGCAGTATTGGGTCATTGCTGCAATATTTGAGTATGATGTCTGGATATTTTGTAGCAATGACATATTATATCTTGTGAAGGTAACTAGTTATCAAGAGATGTGTAAAAGGGCAGTCCTGGACTGCTGTTAACTTTAAGCAGTATTTCTTCATATGTAAGTGAAATACACAATTGTGTGACCACGGTATAAATCAGATCTTAAAATAAGCATAAACTTTCTTTAGCCCTTCCTTATTTTTTTTATTTTCTTTTTTTAAAAGCTAAAAATGCAAGATTCAAGAAATAATCTTGTCCAAATTGTTATGGAACTGCATCATTTTTATCTTTACTATATCCTGCAAATATAAAAAAAAAAATTTCTCATTTAGGGATTCACTGGAGGAAAATCTGGAGCAGAATCAGTAAAACCTAAGCATTTAGCAAAACGTGTTAAAACTGTAGGCTTTTAAACATATAAAATATGTTTAAGTGCACGGTTTCTCTCACATTACCAAAACAAATGCATCCCATTGATCCTCAGAAGTCCCGATACATTTAGTTTTTGCTTGAACAATTTGAATCCCAGTAATACTTGTAGTGTTGTTTTACTCTATTGTTCATTTCAGAGTGTATATGTGTGCATCAGTGTGGCTGTTTGAAATCCGATGAAGGCTTTGAACACTCCCAGTGATCAGTGTACTGTTAGTCATCCACAGAAAGCAGGCAGGAATGATACGTGGAGCTGGAGAATGTGTACGGTTTCCAACCTACAGCGGTAATTACTTTCAACCTGATGAAGAACGCAGGCTGCCTGTGGAGGCGGCAGGCTGCTGCAAAGCTTTTATCTGAAGGCAAAAATTAAAGTAATAATAGGATAATTGTTTTGGAAGATGGCTGTCTCAACTGCTTGCAAAGCTCTACTAACTTCTGCTGGAACACAGTGTGCCTGATTTGGTGGTCATGTGTGTGTTGAGATTTGAATTGAAGTGTGAATGTGTAAGATCTTATATGGGTTTGAAGTGTGTATATATATGCGTTTTTGTGTGTGTGTGTCTGTAGTAGTGGTGAATTTTGTCCAAAACATCAGGTTGTCAGAGTTAAAAGAAACACAAGTAAAGTACAAATACAATCTGCCTTTTATCAAGCTTCACAACTGCATCTCTTAATCCGTGCCCTACAGCAACAACCTTGTGCTTTTTCCCTGCCTCAAAAACACATTTTTATGGGCATCCCTCAAAAGGAAAGTCAGCATGTTACAATGTAGGGCGTTACTGAATTTAGCAGAACATTTCCTCAGCAACAGACTAGAAACTGAGAACATGGCCAGAAAATGTTTAAGTTGCATCCGTGATGTAGAACAAAAGTGTTTCCTCCATGTAAAACTACTGGTTGAGTGTTATTTATATCACTCAATGTTTGACGAATGTACTGTGAATTTAATGTTGTCATGAATACTTACTTTACTCTGATATATAGACAGTGTGTATGACTTTTTTTTGCTTGACCTAAAATAGGAAATGTTAAATCTTATTTAATGTCAGTGAAAAAAAAATAGGTTATCTTTAATATTTAATAGTATGTGTAAATATCTGCTTTACGCTGTTTAAAACATCTGTCATTATAATGTTTCAGGGCACTTGGTTTGTCCTGCATGTATCATCTAGAAAGGATCTCTCAAAGTGCTGCTTCATCTGAATGCTGGAAAATTCAGAAACATTCAATTAAGATATTTGTTTCTTAACAACTTGTTCTCCAAAGTTTTATATGGAACAAAAAATACCTGGAGGTAAAAGACTGTAGCTCCTACCTGCCGGGAGTAATAAGGGAAGAAGAGAGGATGAGGGGAGAACAGAGTAGAGAGACAGACGACGAGGGACGAATCAAGGAGACTGTCCTCCCTTATGGATCATAAGAAGAAGGGAGGGAGAAGGTAGCAAGCATGGACTCTTTAAGCAATGACACCGTGGCTCGCTACAAAGGGAAGACTTTCTGTGAAAACAGAGAAACTGAGGATGCATGGATCTGGTAACATGAATAAGAAAAAAGCTGCATGGCTTTTCTGCGATATTTTGACATACTTTTTTTTTATTTCTTTAGTTTAAAGGCAGCCATAGATGACTGTGCTATAGTATGTGGTTTATGTCAGAAAAAACGACATGTCATTTATAAGTAAATATGTGCTGCAACACTTTCCTATGTGGAAGTATTTAAATACAAAGAGATAAAAAAATGTCCTGCCAGTGGAGATATGCAAGGAGCGGAAAGAAATACACGGGAGCTGGGTAAAATGCGGGAGGAGAAGGCGGTGAGGGAGGGCAGACTAAAGAGCATTTCACAATCTGAGCTCTTCTTCCATCAACACAATCCACACGGCTTTGAAGAAGGAGATGTGCATGCAAGCATTTTGACTAGAAATGTTTGCTCTGCACAGGAGGGTTCAGCGGCGCTCTGTGCCCTACGTCTGCGGTTGTTTTGGTGCCTGCAGAATCAGCTGCTTCTGTCAAGTGAAGGAAACGGTTCGGCTCAACAAACCAAAACTAAGAGACATCACACAAAATCACAGAGACTGAAAGGCTTTTCTGTCAAACAAAAACGGATCTGGTGCGACAAGAGAAAACAACATAATCCACCACGGCAGGAGTTGGGAAAATCTGGAACGATTCCACCCAGTAACTGTTGACAGAAGATATTTGATATTTCTTGCTGTCCCTCCTGTTGTTTATTAGGCCCACAAATATACTATAGCTACAAGTCTTCAAAAACCTGATAAAGGTATCACAGGATTCACAGTTAGTTAGTCACAGCTCGAGCCCTGTTTGTGGTTAAAAAGCACTGTTTTGGCTAAAATGTTTGCACTAAGAAGGTTGAACCAGAAGCAAATGAGTCACATAATACAATCTTCATAGTGCTTTATGACCATTATTACTTTGTAATGTGGCTCTTAATAAAAAAAGAGCATCTGCCGCTGTTATTTCACAGTTAGTGTTTTCATAATACTTTACTTAGCCCAGAGCACAATAATAGTAAGAGACATGGAGGAATATACAGTATAAGGTTTCTAAATTGTAAAAGGCTCTCCAAGGAGTCAAGGTTTCAGGTCATACCAGTTTCTCTAATGTTGTCATACCTTAATTTTCTAGAAAAGCAGTGCTTTATAAAAATACAGACAAAACTCTTATTATTCTTTTAATTTTAACATAACTAGACAAATATTATGTAATTACAGCAGCAACATTATATATATGATGACCACTTTCTAACTGTTTCTCTCTGTCTCTGAGGGACTCTTTTCAGATGCGAGTTTCACTTTTCATTTACACATTTGCACATTTCTGCTCACACACTCCTATTCGTCCTTTGCCCTCTGTCAGGGTGGCCATGGAGGTTTTCTTTGCTGCCATGACAACGCGAGATCTCTCTGGTCTCCCGTGACAACAGAAAGACCTAACAGACAGTGTTATGGGTGATGCAGACAGTTGTAGAATGGTAACAGGCAAGTACAGGGGAACCAGGACAACAAATGCACATTATCTCCAGATAACAAAGCTTGTTTTCTTGGTATAACGGGTTAACATATTTAGCTGCACCAGAAGCTGCATCTCCTCAACATCCCAACCTGGTTGATTCATCTCATTCACAATTTCCTCAGCAAGTGGCTTCAGTACACCACTTTTCCTGCTCTCACCATCAACACTGGAGCACCACAGGGCTGTGTGTTCAGTTCATTTCTATACACACTAAACACGGATCATAGTGTTAACCGATCACCTGGTACAAAGTACCACAAATACTCTGATGACACAGCCATCCTTACCCTACTCAAGACAATAACTCCATCCTGGACGATCACATTATAGTCTCACTCTTCACAGAGGACAACCACCTGGACCTCAACGCCAGCTGAGAGACATCTGAGAAAGTGGACAGTATCTCTGAGGTTGCATTAGACAGCACACTCACGTTTTATCAATACAAAATGGACATTCAGAAAAGAAGCCACTAAAGAAAGCCCATCATTGCTGGTCACAAAGAGTCCCTCAAAAATAGTTATTTCTACCTAAAAAGCTAAGATTACCATGATAACCAGTAAGCGTTTAGAAATTATTTAAACTAAATGGGTTACAATGTTTCATCAACTTTTTCCCAAATCAGGACAGTCATGAATGGGGGAACCGATTCAAACTGAAATGTAGGAACATTTATCAATGATCAACCTCCCTATTATAGATAACATTAGCTTTCAAGACAGTGACAATGAAAAGACTATAAACCCAAAAATCACACCATAATCATCACAGTCAACTCGTAATGTTTAAACAATTGCATTTAATTATTAATAGGAGATAACGCATTTTTGGCTTCAGTTAGAATAATAGTCCTTCAGAAAGATGTTCTTTCATGACTTTACTCTTCAAATTTACCAAAACCAGTTTCCTTCCAATGAAAAGATTTTTGCACACCCAGGTGTTTTTCTGCAGCTTGTTGAAACATCTGTACATAGACCCTCATATACTATATATATAGTTTTTTAGTGGTTAAAAGACCTCAAATGAATTATTTATTGGTTATTCCAGTTACTGAAGTTCAACTTATTTTAGATAAACAAGCAGTGTTTCATATTGTGACGTCTGTTCTGAGAATGTTGATGAGAAAACAACACACTATAGTTTTTAGCATCCTAAATGATCAAAAACAAGAAAATATGGAAGTTTATTACCTTCAGTCTCTCAGAAACCCCATCGGTAAGGCTGATAGTAAACTCCTCCACCTTGGGAACCTTCAGGTGCTTCTTCTCTGTCTGGTACTCTGTACGGGTTTTCACTACCACCTTGAGAAAAAACAAATGTAAAATTTTAACACAAAGATGTAATTTTTCTCAAGCTTTTCATATGCCATGACGCCTGCTTAGAAAACAGAAATGATGCCAAAATGCCAAAAACATATGAACATCATAGCATAATGTTTGGGCTTCAGATAAAACCCAAAAATCTCCTTATGGTAGCTTTATTGTAAACAATATCAGTCATCTATAAGCCATGGGCTGCTTGGTGGAGTAGTGGTGAGCTGGAAGGTCCTGGGTTTGAATCCCTGCCTGGTCTCTTTCTGCATAGAGTTTGCATGTTCTCCCCATGCATGCGTGGGTTCTCTCTGGGTCCTCCGACTTCCGTCTGCAGTCAAAAAATATGACTCTTAGCTTAATTGGTCTCTCTAAACTTGCCCTTAATTATCAGTGTGCATGCATACTTGTTATTGTTTGTCGTATGTCTACTCTGAAGGACTGATGATCGGTCCATCTATTGTCTATAAGCCATAGTATTTCTTATATACATCAGGTACAAGAGGACCTATGTAAATGTAAATCATGTCTGTGGCGACACATAAAAACACCAACCAACGTAGTCCTGTCAAACACTCATAATCTTACATTAATAGGGCACAAAAGAGAGCAGCAGCCAACATAGAGAGTGAAACTCAGGAACGACATTTTAATTTTATAGTTTGCAGAAATATAATGATTATTCTTAGCTTCTTCCTAACATTACGCTGATAACTTTCATTTACTGAGTAGTTTTCTTGAATATGAAACTTCTCCTTGGAATCATGAAATGGACAGTGTCTAAGCTGTTATTGTGCAATCCGTGTATTGTAATCCACACCAAAGTTCAGGGTAAGATATGTTGAACACAGCAAAAGGAAAAGTAGATGGAAGAGAAAAAAACAAGGACAATGTCTCAGTGTCTTTGTGGCTGACTGTGCTGCTGCTAAGCGGCTGACTGTCACCTTGAGACAAAGCCAGAAACTGCTGTGCACACAATCCAACTCCACTATCTGAACAACAAAGCTTTAATTTGGCTCCACAAAGCTCTTATCTGAAACCTGAAAGCTGCAGTAGGTGACTACAATGTATTTCATCGAAGTCCTGAGTGTAGCAGCACAAGACGCCTTGCTTTGCCATTTAAGTATAACTAATGTCTCATTTTTTATCACAACTTTCTTACTCTTGAAGTCATTTCACAACAAAATGTTCAGCGCCTCCAGGTTTAAAACACAACAGGGTTTATGTTGTTTCATTACATTTTTCCCACCTCCATGTCTTGTTTCCTATTACCCAGAGAAGTGGCTATCAATCAACTTTACTTCATTTTCACGCGCCTTTAGCCATCAGCAGCACCATCTCTGATTAGAGGGGTCCCAGTCTGCTCTAAAAACCAATAATTTAGAAACACAAGCCTTTTCAGTACAGGATGTCAAAAACATATTTGAAGTTATAAATTAAATGTTTCTTGTGGTCATCCCAGAGCACTAACGTTTATGTGGTTTTCGTTATGCTTTTGATCGTGCCCCCTTGAGGAAGACATTTTGCTGATAATGCTGAGGTAAAAATATAGACATATAGACACATTTAGCAGAGGTATACTACTGACAGTGTCCTGTAAATATTGCTACAGGCACGTTTTGCGTTTAACAGGATAACTTAACATTCATAATGATAATTTTGGTAGATTTACCAAACCAATTAGAGTAAGGAACATTAGGAAAGTTTTACCGAATAACTTTGTCCAGTTAAGTCTATAAGTGAAGATAACTCCTCTAACAACATGCTTTGTTTCTGCCTCATTGTAGGACTTTGTTATAATGTTCTGTACATGTAGTTTTACAAGTCTAATTTCATGCCATACCTCATTACTGTTATTTTCACAGGATATTTAAAGTTTTTTCATAAAAGGCATTTGGATTCTTAAAAAAATCTGTGTTTTTATTAGATGTATAATAAACAAAGTAGACCAACTAACTCAGATTAGTTTGTCTCTATAAGTCATATTCAGTTTCAGTTTGTCCATATAGGTCGTGTTCAGTTTCAAGCATTTAGCAAGTGAGATGAGTGAACTACCTGCGTAGCAAAAGTTTGAGCTTAAGTAATTTTAATTTAAAAAAATCTTAGAAAGTAAAATCTTTTTAACATAGCTTAGCTAGTGATCAAAGTGTGTACACCACAGTGTTGAATGCATAGTAAGGCCTTAACTACAAAAGCCATGTAATGTAGATTAAACCTGAAGCCGAATTACAAAGAAAAATCAAAACAAAGATGATATTAATATATATAGCTGTTCTGCTAATTAGCCGTTTCACCTGTATTATTTCAAACATATTTGATGAAATGCTGGAGGTTTATAACACCATTACTTAATCATAAAGAGAACCAGAGAACAAGACCAGACCTGTATAGGCATGGAATGCTTATCAGTATCAAGTTATGACGAGATTTAAAAAAAATATATTCTTTTGTTTGTTAGATTTTTGTTAGATTTATTAGATGCAGTTAGAATAGCGCGGCTTCTAGCTGTTGCTGCGCACTGCCGGTCAGCTGGCTGAAAACGGTTGCGTAACTTTTTCCTTGCTTACAAGAGAGAGAAATTAAGCTGTTTGGAAACATTTCTACAGTCATGGTGTGAAAGCTAAAGGACCACCACCCAATTAAAGCATTTAAGTTTAAAATATTTGTGTATATACCAAGCAACCATACCAGCCCATGCCTAAACCTAACAAATCAGAAGTAGCAAAATGGAGAGGAAGGTCAACTCATATTTTTATTGCAGAAAAACATTCTTCTATTTCGTTCTAGAGGTACAACACTAGGGGCCTGATCTTCAAAGATCCCAAATAGCGGGTGCTAATTTGCGTGTACTATAAAAAAATTGCACGTGCAATTAGTGGGCGTGTTGCGTGCGATTTTCAAAGATTATGTGTGCAATGGGTAACAGGTGCAAAACAGGTGCAGACCGCCCTATTTAAATGAGGAAATTGCGTGTACTACTGACTGGAACAAGAGGAAAAGCAAAGAGATCCTCTGCTGTGTTGCTAGAAATATCCAGGGATTGTTGTGCTGCATCATTATAAATGATCCAGTTGCTGATTTTTTCCTTCCGTTCCGTTCGGCCCTTGCTTTTCTGGACTGTTACAGTTAGTTAACTTTTGTTGTGCTACTCACAGCAAGTTTGTCATCTGCCCTGCTATTATTATTACTCTTATCTTGCTTGAGGTAACTCGCAACAAATTGGCCAATCAATATTAACAATATAAAAGACAAATATGTATGTTAATTAATTTGTCTCCTTTGATCTTTTAATTATTTTCGGACACTCACCGGGTTCTGTTGTTTTTCTGAGAGTATATGTTTGAAGAGTTCTGAGTTTTTCATAAACAGCCACAATATTTAAGCCTGAATCTAATATTAGCAACATAAAAATAGACTGTTGTAGGAGCTGGCAATCTGTATGTTATAGCTTTAGTAATTTTAAAACATAGCGTCACATAACTGTCCAGCAAAAAAATTTAATCGAACATTTATGTACGTAAAAATAAATTATTTCCCAATGATTTTACTAAATTGGTTTTGTTTGTTTTGCCAATATTTTAATGATATACAAAATATTTCACTGTTTAAATAGTTTTTTGGTGACACAAAATAATTTTTTACTACATAAACAAAACCTTCCCCTGGCATAAGTTCACATTTAAACACCCAACTGATCCAGCTCCAATTGCCCTGCAAAGTGTTGCAGTTGAAGTGGTTGTCCTCAAGTGCAAAATGTTTCACCTGCTAAGAAGTTATTTTAGCATCCAGTTTGCAAATGAAGGAGTTAATCTGCCTTAAATGTCTTTAGTTCTTTCCTATTAATTATGTTATCAACATCAAAGCACAGTGGGTCTTTCGCATGATGTGCGATTACAGGCTGTGCATGCTTGATCAGTTATGTGCACATTTTGCCATGATCAGGTTTGTGCGCGTTCAGCAGATGATCACTCACTGGAATGATGTTGAATGAAGTGTTGCAAGGAGTTTTACCATAGGAGAAATATCATGGCTTTTGTTTGTGATTGGCTCCATTTCAGAGCTTAGATAATCCTACATAGAATCCTCTATTCTCATCTACTTTTAATATTTTTATTTTTGACAACCCAAATCTGTTGACACATGTACAGAAGATTATCTCTCCCTGTCATCTGTCATTCTATCTATGCCTCCTTCTGGCCAAAGTGACAGCAGACATCTTTGCATCCCAGTTAGCACCTGCATTTCAAACATGCAAAATCCACACACAAAAATTGCACCCGCAAACCATTTCAGGCTTTGAAAATCGCATTGCGGGTGGTAAGGGATGACATTTGCATGTCCTCCTTCCATGAATTTGCGCGTCTGGGTTATTATCATATGTTTTGCATATCCATGAAGGCAGACACACCAAAAAGTTTGCGCCTGCAGTTCTGCTGATTTTGCACACGCAATTCGATTCCCACCTCGTTTGACGATCAGCGTTGCTGATGCAAACAGGTTTGCGGGCGGTTTTGTACACGCAAACCTTTTGAAGATCAGGCCCTAGATGTATCTTCTTAAATTAGTTCTCTTTGTGTTATTTGTTTGGAGGAGGGGTTCAGCTGTCCTCTGATGCTTTATTTTAACTTGTTCATAGCTTTGTATGAACAAGATATAGAAATTAAATTCAGACTTTAATTTGGAACCATAAATCTCATTTTAAAATAGGTATTTCTAAAAACACAATTTAATGCCTGAACAATGAAGTCTTAGCAAAAGCAAACCAAATTAGGCAATAACCATGCGTGCTAGCCTGACCAGAGGTCAATAATATAAAATAGAATATACATTAAACCTAAAAGGGCTCAGACATAATTCAATCTAGACACAAAAAAACAATGGAAGTAAAAAAGGAGTAAATAAAAAATACCAAAATATTGTTTAAAGATTAAAAAAAAAGTTAAGGTTGAATGTCTCCTTTGGAATTAAAGAAAAAGGACTGCATGAAAATCATTTTAATATGGAAAGATGAAAAGGGAAACTGATGAAAGCAGTGGCTCCAAATGGTGATGATCCCAACAGCATCTACTTTTTGCTTTTGAAAAACAATCTACAATTCCAAAAACTTATTTTTATCAAAACATTAAAAGGCTGTCTCCAACAACCTTTCTGATATTTGTTGATTTTAACTGAAAAACTTTGGGTAAATCATGTTTCTTCTAAAAAAAGTGATTTAATCTAATGTTAAACCTGCCTTCTGGGAGGCTGGATTAAAACCCCAGTTTAATCTGGGAGCAATTTTAATGTTCCTTCAGAAAAACATCTTAGATTACTTAGGACTAGTCTATCAAACTATTCAAGACATGACTGCGATGTCTGCCTGAGAAGCTGGCCTATAAACATATTACTGAAAGAAGGGTTTATTTCAGAGCGATTAGAAAATAGTCATGGAAAGCAAGAAAAGCAAACAAACACGTGGATCAAAGGTGGATCTTGTCCGTGATTACATGTAATGTGGATAACGAGAGGACAAAAAACAAGCTATCCTACTTTCACTAATAAGGACATGTGGTATTCTTTAGTTATCAGGTGTCAAGATGGTCAAGACAAATAAAATATCTGAAATTCATATTTTCTTCAGAGATGTTCACCACTTTCTCGGCTTGTTAATTTTACTTTTACTTTTGTCAACCCATCAAACAACAATCACAACAATGTTTCCCATCTCATTTTTTACCCACTGCACCTGTTTGATGTTGCTGGCTTACACCGGCTGCATTACAAAGCATTATCCTACCCGTCTTTTCATCTCTTGCACAACTGCCTACTATCAGCCTTCTTTTCTGCCAGCAAGACTGACAGACTGTCCAACATCAAGAAAAGGCAGGTTAATGAATGCAGCTAAGGCAAAGCTTCAGCCTTGGGAAATCTATTTAGTGAAATTTCATGAGTAATCTTTATTTTAGATACCTTGAAACCATGTGACCTTCGAATGTTTCTGTGTCTGAAATGGAGTTGCTTTTCAGTCTCTCATAGAAAGACACAATTTACAGCAAAAACATCTGCAAGCATATTTGGCATTAAAAACAGTTCATAACCACAATCACAAACCACAAACATAAATGTAATCATTGCTCATTTTAAGTGATGGGCAGGGTCATCCACTTAAACTGACAGACCAGCCAAGGAGAGTATTAGTCAGAGAAGCAGCCAAAATGGTCTGTAGCAGCTCTGGAGGAGCTGTAGAGATCCACAGCTTAGTTTGAAGAATCTGTCATGCACTCCACAAATCTGGCCTTTATGTAGGAATAAAAAGGCGAAAGTCACTATTGAAAGAAAGCAACACATAGACCCATTTGTAACTTGACCCATGCCATGTAGGGGACACAGCAAACATGTAAAAGCTGTGATTAGACCAGACTTTATCTATGTGGCCAAAATGGTTGTGTTGTGGTAAATAAACATTGTACATCACCCCAAAAATACAATTTCCAATGAGAAACATGGTAGTGGCAGCTATATGCTGAGGACTGCTTAGCCTTTGCATGGACAGGAAAGATGGTCAGAGTTGATGGGAAGATGAATGGAGACGTTCAAGCAGACAGCTGCACTAAACATAAACCCAGAGCTACAATGGAATGGCTAACATCTAACCTTATTCATGTGTTAAAACGGCCCAGTCAAAGTCCAGATCTAAATCCAATCCAATTCCAGAGGATCTGTGGCAAGACTTAAAGCTGAGGGACACAAACGCTCTTCATCCAGTCTGACTGACCTTGAGCTAATTAACAAAGAAGAATGGGCAAAAAAAAGTCTCTGGATCTGCAAAGCTGGTAGAGATACCACAAAAGACTTGCAGCTGTACGTTCTGCAAGAGGTGACTCTGCAAAGTATGGGGAGAGAGCCTGAATATAGATGCACACTGTATTTTTTGTTTATTTATTTTTAAAACAATTAAAAACCATGGATCGTTTTTCTTTCCCTCAACAATTATGCACTACTTTGTATTTGTCTATCAAATAAAATCCCATTTAAATAGATTCAAGTTTGTGGTTATAACATTGCAAAATGTGTAAGTTATATTAATACTTTTGCAAGGCTCCTTTTTAATGCAGTGAGCAAATACAGGACGTTTAGATGTTTCTTTAAAATACCTTGTATGTATTATTTCTATAATTGAATAAATGAAGAAGAGAAATGTTGCATAAATATAGGAACACATTAAGTTTAAGAGAACTCTTGCTTTATCTGCAATTCTTTATATCAGTTTTGATCTTCCTTGTAGAAAATCCATCAGAACTCCTCTTTCTGCGTCTCTTTTCCAGTGTGTTATTCCTTAAAACTGCTGCAGCAGTGATTGCTGTTTTATCTGTAATCCCTGGAGAGCAAACTGTGGGAGTGTAGGTTTTTTGGCACGGCTCAGTGTTGAAGGCAGCCGCAGACAATCTGTACTTTTTTTTCTTGGCATCTTGGATCCTTTTGTTTTCTTATGGATAAGGGAATCAACAGCATGTGTTATAAAGGAAGAGAAAAGGGTCTCTCTCTTTGTTGAAATATTGCAAAAGAAGTTCCAAGAGGATCAACTGCTATTTTAATCAAAGATGATTCATGTTTAATCAGTCGCTCTTTTTATGTTTTGTCATATTTATTTGATCAGAACCACAAACAGACATTGCTGGTGTAAATATTAACATGTCATGTTGCAGAGCAAATATGAACAAGGGGCCTGAATTCAACACATTTTATTCTATATGATTGCAAATCCATTCATGCTGGATTTGCAGTCATATTTAGTAGCCAGTTAGAGATAGAGAACCCATATTTATCTTGCCATTATGCACAGTGAGGAGAATTGTGGGACAAGTGAAAAAGATATTCTTTTTAAGGCTTTTTATACATCTTTGTCAGCAATGGCAATAAATGTAGAAACCTGTAACTTTTTAAATCTGACTAATAGCGTTGCCAATTCAAAGAAAGAAAAGCTTCGTGCTGCACTGTTGGGTTTCTCAGGGTGAGCACCGCTGAGCCTTTTTTCATCAGGTAAAAAAAAGCCGCAGTTTGCCTTCTTACAATATCAGACGCATTAATCAGTCTGTAATTACACAGCTAGAATAAAAGTACACCGCAAAACTACAGAGTAAGAGTCACTTTTAAAGCAGCTCAGTTGGGTTACACAGTATTTAAACATGGAACACTGTGACCATGAGAATATATAGTGCAGCTGCAACTTAGTCCTCCATGTTTGTCCTGTATGTCTGTAAATCTGCTCAGAACCAAAAGAGTGATATGAGGTCTGGGACTAATCACATGACCCAGAAATCATCCCTTTAAGCTTTGGAGGGCAGATTTAAAAGAACAGTCTTCGATCAGAGTTTGGAGAGCAGATAAAAACTGATTAACAGTGAACTTTTTACTGGACTGAACTTTGAATTCAGCGATACAGATATTATTATTCCAAGGATTTAATTTGAGAGCAAAGTCAGATAAAGTTATGATTATATGATTAACACTGAAAAGCAATTCTAAAAACTAACATCCCCTATTGGCTTTATGTAGTCAGGTTGCTGAGTTTACTGCTCTTGGTTTTTCTCACAGCTTCAGTGTTATATCTAGCAGCTTTGTTAAAAAAAAAAGCTTTCAAAAACTGCACATAACCTGCTGTGAAACATGCCTTTTTAGCAGGTATAGCTGGTTAATACTTAACACCAAAAGGGTTTGATATTTTTATTCTACTTAAGAAAAAAACCAAGCATAGTGAGTGTGTGTATCGGATGTTTGTAAATTATTTGCATTTGCCATAAGACGAATGCCAGTAAAAGATAGCAGAAAATGCACAAAGCAGTTTTGTTTTCGTAGCATTTCCGCTGCAACCCTACAGTTCAGGAAAATCATCTATTGCAGCTTTAAAAGTTCAAGCTTTACGATATTGGAACAAAAGCCAAAGTGCTCTAATAGAGAAAGAAATTGACAGAAGTAAAAGGTACTAAAAGACTTTTCTATTTTATTACAGTGCAGTAAAAAAACAATAGAACACTTATGAAACAATATATTTTTTGATTAACTAAACAAAGCTTTAAAGCACAGCTTTCTGTACGAAAAAAAATTAAGAAAAGATTAAATGGTCTCATGAAACAAAAGTGGAACTTATTTGAAGGTCTTACATCAGGAGATTCTTTGCTGATTCAGAACTTAAACAACTTACTGACAGAACCATGAATCCTGCTCTCTAAAAGAATATCTTAAGCTTAAGATGAATTACACTGGTTATGAATGACAACAATCTGAAGAACACCAGCAAGTCCACCTCCTAAAGGTAAAAAAAAACAAAATGAAGATTTTAGAGTGGCCTAGTCAAAGTCTGAACCTAAGTCCAATTGAAATGATGTGGTATGACCTAAAACAAGCTGTCTGTGTTTAAAAAAATGCCAATGTAGCTGAAATAAAAGAATAGTTCAAAGAAGAGTAGGCCAAAATTCCTCTACTGCGATATTAAACACTCAGCAAATCCTTTTCTCACAACACAGTATATTGTTAAAATAGGTAAACAAATTTTGTTTTTTTTTTCAGTAATGGGGTGGAACAAAATAATTATGAGTAGAAAATACCTCCGTTTCACCGAATTACAAAACACACATTTCAGCAGTTGTTCTTTTTTTTTTTAAATCAGCCATCATCTAAAACCAGGAACCTGTTCTAAAGTACTTTTTTTTCAAACAAGTGTACACAACAATGAAAGAACACAAATGAAAACTAAATAACTCATACCCGCAAAATGACAGTATTAGAAAACAAATGTTGGTCAGAATATTAGTTGTTCTCTGCTATTCTCCTGTTTATTTTACCAACAGACGTGCTAAGTATCATACCATGCTGCAAACATTTGTTTTAAAACCTCTCCAAATGCTTCCATTACAAATCTCACAAATACATTTTATTTGTAGTATTGTTCATTATTAAAGAAGAAGAAGAAGTCAGGTTGTTTCTCCTCTTTCTATCATCATACACATGCTGACTGACAGGTGGCAGCAACAGGTGGGGAAGCGGGGGTCTACTGTGTGGCTTGTTGAAGACCCAAACTGTTTCTGACTGCTTTAATTAAAACATTCTAAGTTGCAGAAGCATCTTAACAAACCTTTTCTGTGGTTTTTAAGCTGACTTTGTAAAGCTCTTGAATACCTTAAAAATGGAACATGGCCCATGTGTTTGAAATCAACGTTTCTGTAAGAAAAAGGTATAAACAAAGAACCTTTATTCGTCCTTACCTTAGCCATGAATCTAGCTTCTTTGTGTAATTAAAGATTTTATTTTATTCTTCGCTTGAATTGCATTCATGCACCTCCTGCCAGGAGCACAAATAACAATTAAAGCTGCTGACAAAGCAAATAACCTTTCCAACTCTTATTGTGTCCCATGCAAGAACAAATTGGCCCGTATGCATCAGCATGCAGTGTCTGGAACTGCAGTTGTTTTAGTTATGTGAGGCAGTGAAAAAGCATGCAATATCTGGCAACAACTTTATTCAGAAGCAGCAAGCAACTGCATTCTTTGCAGGAAAAAAATGCAGTAAAACATCAACCTGCATGTTTCTATGCTCCTATATAGGCTCTGGTTATAATGGCTGCTTTGAAGTAAACTAATCAACGGGAAATGAGTGACAGCTTGACTTATGTCTTTTCACAAACTGGTTGTCGCAGACATGATTGACATGCCAGTCACACACATGCTTGCGTGAATCCACAAGCCTGCACTGAACATACACACTGCTGGAATGCAAGCAACTGCTGTTCTGAATGAAAACGCAGGTTTCTGTGTATATGTGTGTAAGTGCATTAAATGACAAGTCATTGAACAGGTTTATAAAATGGAAAGAGACTCCCATGTCTCCCATGTAGAATGAATGTGGGTTCAGACTGTGCTGTGACTTTCTATGTGCAGTAATAGCAGCATGATGTGTTAAAATTATAGAATGACTTAAATACCAAGAACCCATCTTCAAAGTCCAGTATATGAGAAATATGACAAATTTGTTTGTGCTATGGTAGATCAGTGGAAATAGAGTAAGTACATATAATGTGCAAATCTGTTATCTAAACATTCAGTTGCGAAACAGCAACTTTAGAGAAATAACAAATTAAAATAAAAATTGATTCTCTTTATGTATTTTATTGTACTTTGAGGAAAATGCTAAAGTTTAGACAAATCTGCAAAAAAAACTTTTCATTTTGAATATCCTGAGAGCAGAACTTGCTTGATTTTCAAACGATAATGAGAAAAATGGTACATTTTACTGATATTTTTGTCAATGCATGTCTGAGCTGTTTTGTAAAGCTCAGACATGTTTGCAAATGACATCCATTCTCACTCCCATGACCACTTGAATCACCTCAAGGTTAGACTTTAGCAGTTCTATTTATGGTGGGGTCAACTGTGTTGTTTTAAATGTCCTTTGTATTTAAATGCTATTTGATTTGCGTTGATAACAGAGAATGTTTTCACGCCTGTGCTTACGAACTGAAAACACTAATCTGTTTATGAAAATCAGCACCCTATCATCTCTAAACATGCTGTAACTTTCCTGATTATGCTCAAAAGGTAGTTTAACTGCATTATTTCAAAATTCATCAGATTTATCTAGATGTTTAATCCCAATGTTTCTTACACCTTCATAACGTTGCTGTTATTGGTCGACAGCAAAACCATCAAATTAGCATGTGAAATGCGTCTTTTTTAGAAGCAGGGTCAAAATCACATAGAACAGTAACCTGATGTATCTTTCCTGGATCCATTGCACTGAAAGGTCATGGCCTTTTGGTCTGCAAAAGCAAGATTTCCTTGAAATTGGGTTTGTGTTCATAATTCCATGGCTAAAAAGGGGTACACTACACATTGAGAAACAAGGTCTCTGAAAACAAATTGTCTTTATTTGCTCTGTAGGAGTGCTGGCTTACTGTTGGTATTGGACATATAATTAGAATCACTTTGTTGATACAAATTTGTGGTTATTTAGCTGTTATTTAGGCCTTCCCCAAAGAAGACTGAAAAGCCATGTTCTGATAAGCTCATCAATGTGCTATACTTGAAAATGAGTTAGCTGAGCTCTGAAAGATACCAGTGGTGGTTCTTGAATGAATCAAACCCTGCAGGAAACACAGGATGCCCATTGAATGAACACGCATGAAAGCAACATGAAAACCTGTTCAATGGGCAACAGACAGATGTGTGACCCCTAACTAATGCTCCCCTGGGAAATAGCCCATGTGGCCCACAAAAAAACCCACCACTGACGTTGACCAATTTTTTTGCAGGTTGCTGTATCTGGTTTAGTCTTATTGTTGAGCATGTTGTGTGATTTGGTGAAAAAACTGTTAAACAGTCAACCAAACGCTCCTAAAGCTGAGGTTGACTTCATATTCAGGTGATAATGATGATGCTGTGTTGACTCATCAGTGCAACCAACCCCAAGGCTTCTAAAGTTTTTCAACTTGGAAAAAAAATGTTCTTCAATTAAATGATGAGTAGCACAAAAGTGAAAATATAGATTTAGGCATCAGAAAAATTAAATAATTGAGCTTTAATTGCTGCACAGAAACACGCCAAAACACTGGAACATATTTCATGCATAAAGCCCCCAAATGCGCTGGAAGTGATAATGAGCTTGCCTATTGCCTCATTCCTTTCATTTCCATAATGTGCAATCAGCATAACTCTCTGTCCCAACCCCACAGATAGATGCAACAATCGTCTCTGTTCCACCGCCATGGTGACTGGATTAACGAGCGGCGGTGGAGTTACTATGGGATGTCAGGATGATAAATGACAGGCTGTCTGGCACCAAATCTGTCTCCTAATCTCAGCTGGAAAACAAAGGACACAGCCGGGAGACAGCTGAGATGAATGAATGTGTGAATGAATCCAACATCGTAGGCATGTGTGTGTATGTGTGTGTGTACTTTGCAGGAAGGGGTTATTCTAGATAAGAGGGTTTCAGGATGGTATGGATCAACAACATCGACGTAAATGGCAACAGAAGGAGACAGACAGATGCAGATCCAGTAAAGCTCTACCTGACATAAGCTCTCAAACAGGGCCGGCCCAAGTTGTAAGAGATCTTGTGTAGAATGTCATTCGGAGGCCAACTTCAAGTTAAGCCCACCAGCCACTCCAGCGTTACTAACCTACCTTTTATTGACAGTATTTTATTTATTTTATGTTTTCCCCCTTTGTGCATCCAGGCAGGTCATTCTATAAAAAATGTTAATATTTTCCGCCTCTTTTCATTAAATGCATAAAATCTACCAAATACCAGTATTTCCAATAAATGAAAGTATTAACCAATGGCATTCACTTTGATGCACTTTTTAAAAAAGGATAAAGGTTTAGGGCTATTGCAACATAGCAACATTGGGGATAAAGTTTCACCGTGCAAATGTTTTATAAAAGTTCTTCAAACTTCTTAAAGCCTGTATTGGTCAAAAATACAAGTGTAATTTTAGTTGATATCAAGGAGGTTTAAAGTTCTGTAAGGTTTTGTTTGATTGATTAACTTAATGTGCAGACTTTATCATGCCAACCAAATCAGTGTTTCTTCATTCTGTTTTAATCACATTTAATTGTGTGTTTAATGTTAATAACTAAAATAGATCAAATTATAACAAGAAAAATAATAATACTTACAGTTAATGAACACAAATCATTTGTAAGTCATGGTTTCATATTATAACCTTTTAAACAAAGGGTGTCATGAACACAGATTTATTTTCCTCCAGGGTTCGCCTTTGTCATTCTGGAGGTGGAACTTTATACATTTATTTCATGCTTTAAAGTCCAATTTCTTTACAGTTTACTTTAAAGTTTATTGTAAAAAAAAAATAACTACAATGTTGCCGCCTTTGTTTAATGCATCAAAGGTAAGAGCTCCCATCGCTTTCTATTCCTAAATGGATCAACCAACAGCATGTTAATGTTGCAAAAAATAAAAATCATATACAGATTAGGAACATATGCTTTAATACATAAATTGGTGATAATCTTATTATTATTTTATTTTCAATTCAGTTGAAGCATAATGCAGCACTTTTTTTTCCTTTCCTCTGTGGCTGATATGTTTTTGCTTTATTTCTTTTCAGCTGCTGCATTTGTAAACATGATTTTTTTTATTTATCTCTCTTAGGGCCCCCTAAACAGTCGCCAGGTTTGCTTATACCTCAGGCCGGCTCTGCAGTCTCTCACACACTAACGTAGATGAAGCCTACAGAGCTGGTGGGCTGTGTCTCACCTTGTCAGGTGCTTGGCTCTGGAGGCTGCCAACATCCAGAGGAGTGATGAGGGGCACATTCTGAAAGCCGTCCTCAACACTCACAGCTTTGGCCCCTTTGTCCTGAAGATTACTCCCCAGTTTGACCATCTTCAGCCTTGTTATCTCCCTTTAATTCCCTCAAGAGCTGCTCCTGGAAACAGAAGCCATTCAGAAACAAAAGCAATATATCTTATGCTATCCGGAACAAACAGAGAAATAAGTTTAGTAACAGATATTGTCAAATTGTGGATTTGTTTACAGGGAGAAATTATTCTGGGTCTGCGATCATATGGAAAAAAAACCTACATTTTACGCAAGATCTTTGTTTTGGAATAAAATCAGACTACACATTCTCTTTCCTGGTTTTAGGATGGAAAAGTGCTGCAAAAGCCACTTACCTCCAGCTGTTCGTCCTTGTCCGTCCGCCTGCTCTGTGCTGCGGCAGCGCTCTGTGTGCGGACCAGAGGATGGAGCTCTGGGGCTGCGGTGTCGCTGCTGCTGCTGCGCGAAAGCAACGCTGCGCCGCCGAGGACAAGCTGGATGTCTGGCTGCGAGTTTTCCGTCAAGCAAGGCAGCCCAACCCCCTAATCCGAGCACAGCCCCTTCTTCTCCGTGGAGCTACACCCAACCGCTGGAGGTGCTGGCTGCTAGAGGGATGTTTTGCCTCTTTAATCCCCCGATCTCGTTTGTTTGGTTAAAGTGGAAACTGAATTAATGTTGCTTTTGACAGTGCCTCGTAAATTATAGCTTCCATGCTGGGAAGGTGGAACGTTTGATCTTAATGGGAAAAGAGAGTTAATATTGCAACGCCAGTACTTTTTCATAAAGCTAATGTTTAAAAATAGGGAAAAAAATGTTTTAATTTTTTTAAAAAACTTATTTTCGCATCAAAAATCCACCGCATGGATACTTAAATTGTTTATAATTCACACAATGCCAGTTATAATTTTTCTGAATAATTCATAGAGTTAGAAATGAATATGTACGTAGGCTATAGATGTAAAAAAAAAAGCAAGGTTTTTCACAGCACCCAAACGCAATCTATATCAGAGCAGTCAGGTCTATTTTTTGACCTGTAGCGCCATCTGGCGATCGTTTTAGTGTAATACAGACTTTACTGACAAGCACTGAAAAGGCAAGCATAACATCGTTGCATTAAATATTCATACTCCCTTAAATTTTGTCTTCTAATAACCACAAAGTTTACTTTATTGGGATCGTATGTGATTGACCAACACAAAGTAGGGCATAATTATGAAGTGGAAGAAAGAGAACACATGGTTTTGACATTTTTGTTTCAACAAAATGAAATCTGAAAAGTATGGCATGCATTTTGCATTCAGCCCCCTTTACTCTAAGACCGCTAAATAAAATCAACTGATCAAGTTAAGAGTCAGTGTTTGTAATTTATTGTCAGTATAAATAAATCTGTTCTCTGAAGCCTTCAGGGGTTTGTTAGAGCCAAAAATAGACAGACTATAGCACAACTGCTAACCAACCAAACTGACAACTCTGGGGGAGTTACCATAGGTAGCAGAAAACATAACCATGAACACATCATTTTCATGAAACATGGTGGAGGCAGCATCATGCTGTGGGGATGCATTTCTGCATCAGGGGCAGAAAAGATGGTCAGTGTTGATGGGAAGATGCAGGGTAATCCTAGACAAAAACCTGTTACAGGCTGGCAAAACGTGGAATTGGGGGGGCTGATGATTAACGTACAGCTGGAAAACCAAGAACTAATATACAACCAGAGCTTCGATGGAATCACACTGGAATGTCCACCACATAACATCCAAATGGCGTACAATCAAATGTGTGGTTGTAAAGAAACAAAGTGAGAAAAGTCTGAATACTTTTGCAAGGCACCATCCATGGGATGCCTTGATACAGTCTTTAGCAGTACATTAACATGAAGACACTTTGTTCATGCTGTAGCCCATGTATTATGGAACAGTCATGTGCTGCTTGTGATTACATTCTTTTAAAGTAATTTAACTGTGAAGATGTAAATGAGAAAACATGTATGCTTTAAGGTGATTCATAAATGTTTCTGAATAAGAATTCAAAGCTTTATTTTGGTTAAGAATGAAAAATAGTCCATATCTGATTTAAAGTGTTCACAAGATAGTAGGACTGTCTGAATTCAAGCATAACATTTGAAAATAAAGAGAAGAGTCTTTTTAATTGGAAATTAAAAATAAGACCATTCGATTTCCTTCTTTGAAAAACTGGACTTTACTTCTGTGAATAAATGCTGAGTAGTCTAGACTTTGCTGGCAGAAAATATTCATTTGTTTGGCTGCAAAATTATATTGTAGAAAAAGATTTTTGCTGCAAAAGAATGCAGCCAACTGGTAGTTTTCAATCTGTTGTAGGTTGTTTATCATTAATATGTATGACGTTTGGTATTCATTGATTCATATGTGAAATATGCCATTGCAAAAAAGTACTGTTTACACATCTTTACCAGGAATGCCAATAAACATGGACATAGTATCCCTCCATGATTTAGGTACTGTTCCACTTATAAATTACAAACCATAAATCTACAGGGTCCTACAGACAATATAATAAGCTGTTGGATTTAAACAGCCATGTGGTATGAAGTCAACACTGTGCTGGAAATGCAGGCCTATATGAACAAAACTGAGATATACATGCATGTAGACAAAACCTGGTATTTACATAACTGCAGGTGCATTTCAAAAAATTGTAATACTACTGAGAAGTTTAGTTTAGTAATTCCATTCAAAAAGTGAAACTTATTAGATTCATTACGCACAGAGATGTCTATTACAAGCATTTTGTTTTTCAATTTTGAGGAGTAGGGCTTACAGTGGATAGAAACTCAAAATACGGTTGCTAAAAAATTTAAATATTACTTGTCTAAAAAAAAGGAATTAACTTTTAATACAGAAATGTTATGGCTCACACAATTACACAATAATGGGGAAGACTGTTGATTTGACAGTTGTCCAGCAGACGGTCATTGACACCTTCCATAAGTAGAGTAAATAGTAAGAGTAAGAGTAAATCACGTCATTGCTAAAGAAGCCGTTTGTTCACATAATGTTGTATCCAAACATATTAATGGAAAGTTGAGTGGAAGGAAAAAGTGTTGTAGAAAAATGTGCATAAGCAATGGGCATACATGCAGCCTTAGGAGAGTTGTGAAGCAAAGCTCATTCACGGGAGAGATTCACAAGGGGTGGACGGCAGGTGGAGTCTCCACACACTTACACATCCAAGACATGGGCTACAACTGTTACTGTCCTTGTGTTCAGCCACTCCTGAACCAGAGTCAGGGTCAGAAGGACTTGACAGTTGCTGGGTGGTCCAAGTGTTCTCTTCAGATGAAAATAAAGGTTGACTATCATTTCAAAATCAAGGCTGTAGGGTCTGGGGGAAGAGTAGAGAGGCACAGAAACCACCTGTTTGAGGTCCAGTGTGAAACTGTAACAATTCTGTGATTATTTGGGGAGCTATGATGTCTGCTTGTGTTGGTCCAGTGTGTTTGTCTAAAGTCCAAAGAAAGTGCAATTGTCTACCAGGAAGATTTTAGAGCACTTCATGCTTCTCTCTGCTGACATAACTGTACTTTATCAGGATGCTGATTTTATGTTACGACAGGACTTGGCACCTTTTCACATTGCCAAAAGCATCAATACCTGCTTCAGTGACCGTGGTATCACTGCACTTAGTTGGCCAGCTGACTCACCTAACCGAGATCCCAGAGAATCGCTGAACTATTTTCGAGGTAAAGATGAGACAGCAGTTACCAAGAGCTGAAGGCCGCCATTAAAGAAACCTGAACTTCCTGTAACACCTCAGCAGAGCCATAGGCTGACTGATAACTGAATACTCTCTAGAATAAGAGTAACTAGAGCCAACACTACCTAATTAACCTAAGGCGTCATACAGTGAGTAGACAAAATCCAATTTTAAACTCCAAACATGAAGCATAAATAATCAGACCACAACACACACTTTCATCACAGTTAAGATTTATTTCATTCAACATTTCACATTACAAATATTTAAAAATTATGCATACTGTTATAAATAGTTGGCTGCAAACAATTAAATAACATTAGATTTTTCTTTTTCGTTTCACTAGCACTTCTACAGACCAACTCCTAGAAATATGGACATATCCGTATTACATAACTTAATTAGAAAGGAAAATACAAAAATAGGAACTTATAAAGTGAAATGACAATAAAAATTAAGGTGATATCTTAAGTAAAAAATGCTATTAATAAATACAACAACCTTCCCATACACAGTTAAAAACTATTGAAATCTTGCCATTAAGTAACATCATTAACAGACAAATATTTAAATATTCATTTTCCTTCAGAAAATGTGAACCATATATTGTTGAGCACAATATAGCAATTAGTAAAAACTAGACACTTTAACATATTAAAAGCTTCACCTCAAAAATATAACAAAAATCTGATCAAAATTATAAAAATCAATTATACATTCCAATTAAAAATATACCAATAAACATTGACCTAATAATTACAATGCAATCAATCAATCACAGTAGCTTAAAATCAACCAAAAAATAAGCAAAATGAGCACAAAAACCTTTAATGTTTTAAAAATAACTTCAATTATTTATATTAGTACAAATAGATTGATTTCTTTTCTTTTTTACAAACACCAGCATGAAAAGGATTACAATAACAGTAGAAAATGACTGTGAAAAACATATTAACATCTTCTTTAATTAAATGTCTGCAATTAAAAATGGCATTAAAGAATTACATTGCAAAGTCTTTCTCTGGAAAAAGGTTCAAAAGAAGTATTGCACATAACAACTTGAAGTTAACTTGCAACAATTTACCACATTCAAGTCTTTAAGCTCCCCTTTCCTCCAGATAGGTCTACGTAAGCTCACCGCGACGCACGGCGGGGATGAGTTCTCAAGTCTTTTCAAAACAGTGTTTCTTTTTGTTTGTGGTTTTTTTTTTGCCGTTTTCTTTTTTTTTTTTTTTTTTACACAGATGCTCAAAGTCCTGCACTGCCTGCATCAGATTAAAGGTTTTTTTCATGTTTATCTCTCTGTCATGTGCATCCCTGCAGAGGTCTGCGGCTAAGTGGGAAGCGGGGGGGAAAACAAATCGACACGAGGGGAGGGAAGTGGGAGGGGGTGAGCTGAGGTGTCCTTAACGTAATAGTTGAGAAACATTTGGTGCACACCACAACAATTAATTTTATTATCTAATTCATGTACTTGTCATTTTCTCTTTTTTTCTTCATGCATGCTAAGGATTACAATAGGTGCTAGTTGGCAAGTTCAAGAATATATTTATATATATGTATATATATATATATATTTATGTATATAGATTTTTTTTTCAAATATTAAAATATCTAAAACACCAAACATCCATTCTTGTGGTACGAGATTCAGCCTTTAAGCGTGAACCAGAATTTGCATTCTCCTCTTTATAAGTTACGCTCCATCTATGGAGAGGAAACCAAGACAGAATTTACCATTTCCCTCCCGCCCAACTAGTACAGCCACGTTTGAAGAGATTTACATCAATTTGAAATTCCAAGGTTTTTTCCTTTTTCTGTTGCCGCCATGCTTTTATTGACCAGATCGACTGGAGAACATCTAGCGTACGACCAAAACAGAACAAATGAAAATAGACCAAGAGAGCGCTCCGCTTTGGTCTCTCCTCTGCAGATCTGAAGTCGCATCAACACAACTGCGCACTCGTAAAGTTGTAAAGATTCCTCAGCACGGAAATGTATAAAAAGCATAATTGAAAATAATATATATTGAAAGCACTAAACTTTTTTTTGTCCTTTTTTTTCGTAAAATGAAACATCTCCATATATGCAGATCTCTCAGTAACAAAAGTACAAAAGCTACCTTTCACAATGTGAAAAATTGAGGTATTGCAAAAAGGAGTTTCCCCATTTTGTGAAAAATGTGCCTAAAATGACTGTTTGGAAAAGAAGACAAAAAAAAAGGAAAAAATATTTAGAAAAGTAGTGCATAATAAATGTTTATATGTGCATGACAAAATAATTTAGCTAGAAAACACTGTACCAAAAAATCAGCAGGCCATGTATAAAATAATCTTTTTTTTTTCATCTCATTTAAACAGCAAATTCTTCACAAAGTGTTTTTTTTTTTTAAACTTCTAAAATGCTCACCCGCAAAAGTGACGCTCGGGGCGCAAAACGACAGCCCCCTGCCGATATGAGGATTCTCACTAGTGTGTGTTATTAAATCAAGTTTCAGAACTAACTCCCTGACATTTAAATGCTCGGCTAGAAGGTCGCCACTGAGTGACGGAAAACACCAAAGAAAATATGAGGATTATTTTCATCTCCGCTGTGGGAATGTGCACTTTAAACTTGCAGAAGTGTTTGAGATAAAAGAAAAAGAAAAACAAAACAAAACAAAAAAAGAACAACACATGCCTGACAGTGCGACCTCCGCTTTGAGCTGCGGTCTTTTTATATATATATATATATATATATATATATATATATATATATATATCAGACTGGAAATGAGCTACAGCATGACCCACTACTGCACAGCCATCTTTGGTTCCCCTGAGCCACTGGGTACAACCGAACGGGCCTGAAAACTGCATGTGGGTCATGATTGTGTTGTAGCACTAGAGCACACTGCAAGAGACTATCTTCATTTATGCTTCTAAAACACTGGATGCTAAGTTGGATTCAGTTGGCAGCAGAAAGGATAGATGGATGGATGGTTGGATGGATGGATGCACAGAGGGTTGCCCCACCCCCACCCCCTCCGTGAATCGAACGAGTGCCGACGTTGTGCAAAGCAGATCAACTCAAACTGCACGCTTCATGGAGCGTCGCTTTCACTCTTGATTGCAAAAGGAGCACTTTTGTCGTTAAAGACTCTGAAGAATTGCACAAATGGGTTTTGAGGGAACCAGCGGAGACAGGCGGTTCCCTGTTTGGTAGCAGCCCTTGAGCTGGAACTGTCAAAAGGCAGCGCCTAACAAACGTACTCACACCCCTTTAACTTTTTCACATTTCAGTGTTATTTTAGGGGATTATGTGATAAGGCCAGCATAAAGTACTATATACAAGTTAACATGCACTCACCCCGTTTTAAGCCGCTACAGCTAAATGAAATCCAATGCAACCAAGCTTTGGTTTCATCTACCATTCAGGCCATGCATGAATGAAAACTAACACTGAACACCCCTTTCCACAGGGTGAAACATGGTGGAGGCAGCATCATGATGTGGGGATGCTATTCTTCAGCAGGCACAGGGAGGCTGGTCGAAGTTGACTGAACGATAGGTGGAGCTAAATAATGGAAAATCTATAAAGAAAACCAGTTAGAGGCTACTAAGCATTTAAGATTGGGGAGAGTTTTACCTTCTAGTATGAAATCAATCCTAACCAAACAACCAGGGCTACGGTGGAATGGTTTAGATCAAAGCATAAACATATGTTTGAATGGCCCAGTCAAAGTCCAGACCTAAATCTAATGGGGAATCTGTGGTAACATTTGAAAACTGATGTTCCCAGATATTCTCCATCCAGTGGGACTGAGATGGAGCTATGCTTCACAGATGAATGGGCAAAAGAAATTAGGGTGCAAAATATGCAAAGCTGGTGGGGAGACACCTCCACCACCAGCTGTATTTGCATGTGGTTGTAATGGGACCAAAATGTGAAGAAAAGATTAGGAGGTATGAAATACTTTTGAAAGGCGCTGTACCCTCACCTCATGTCCTAAATAATCTGAATCCAAACTCTCAGGTTTTGATCCAACAGCGAGGCGCTGCTCTCGGTTAGCTGCTGGTTCTAGAGGCCACAAGCGGACATGAGGAGGGGGAAGAGGGGCTGCATTCATCTCTTCGCCTGCCTCTCAAGTATCCTCCCTTAGCCATACATTCCCATATTAAACTGTATACTGTACGATACTTTACTCCGTCCCTAGCACAACCCTGGGTTTGATTACAAAAATAAGGAGGTGATGAAGCAAGCGAGTATAAAACTGTGCCTGTTAGGTCACTCTCTATCTGTTGCAACACTTCCCTCTGATTCTCACTCGAAGGGAAGCTTAACACCAGAGAGCGGTAATGTTTCTTTTCTTGCTTACTTGCTGTTTTTTCTTCTTCTTAACGTATTCGGCACATTAGCAGCTGAGTTTGAGGTATTGGTTTTTGCATGTGAAAAATGGAGATCAAAACCCAAATCTGTGTTGCTAAAAATTTGTTGTGTGGTTTTTCAAGTAACGTCAAAATGTCTGTATGGTCTTGGAACTCATAAAAAGAGTTTTTCTTCTTTTTTTGTTTCAAACAGGGAGAGAAAAGACTCCATTACTTCCTGCAGCCGGGCCCTTTCTGTTCTTCAAAGTTAATTAGGATGCAGCTTTGGTTAACTACAAAAGGGTCTCATATACGGTGTCTTCACTCTTTACAACAGGAAATAAGTGCACTCTTCTTCAGCAACACCTTTGTTAATCACATTTGCTCTGGAGTCTCTTGAAGCAGTAGCAAACTTAACCCCACGTCTCAGAAATAAATAGCCAATGACGCACTTTTTCAGCAGCATTTGCTGTGAAGACTTTGCACAAAAAGGAAAAAAGGCAACAGCTCTGCTACAATATAAGACAGCTGAATGTCAAATCCAAGGTGTTTTAAGGGTCTCTTGTATCAAAAGGAAATATTCTTTTTAGAAAAATATGCCAATTGAATAGCAGAGTACCATATTACACATCAAAACTTTCCTATATTTATATATATATATTTATGCGTGTGTTTTTTTTGAGAACTAATAAAAATATTTCAAAAAACCAGAAGAAAAATAAAATGTTACACTTTTTCCTAGATGAACATATTTGGATACAACTCCAGTTTTTCTTTTCTATCTTCAAAATATCGATATATATTAACTTTAAATAAAACCAAAAACAAAATGCTGTTAGGTGAAATTAGAGCAAAAAAGGAACCAGCAACAGAAAAGTGCATTTATTTGTACAATGATTTGCGACTCCTGCACTACCTCTCCTTCCCCCGCCTCTCTGTCGCCTCTCCGGTGCTCAGTTCCAGCGGAAGGAGATGTGGCGAGGCCGGTCGCCTCCCTCCTTTACCAGAGGCTTGTGGAACTCGCGGCCGGCACGGGAGTGGATGGCCGCCCAGCAGTACTCGCAGTAGTACTGCAGGCAGGTGACGTTGGCGCAGAAGAACGGCGCAAACTTGCCGCCGCAGCGGGTCCCCTGGCACTCATCGCACAGCTGGTCGTCGAGCACGTATGGCTTCACCTCCACCTGAAAGCCGCCAGGAGGATTAGAAGGTTTTACTAATAAAATCTCAGGTGATGCAGAGATTTGGCTCCTGCACATTTTTCATTTCAACATTTCATACTTTTTACAACTCAGCCCTCCAGAGTTCTCAGTGCTTTTATTATGAATTATGACAATAACTGGTAAAGAATAGCTGAGGGAAATAAAAAAATCTTTTCCATAGATTATTTCAGACCTGACATACTTATCCAATTTCATTCCAGACTGCATAAGAACCATGGAGAGCTGAGTGGAAGATATCCTATGATTAATGGTGGTGCTCTGTAACCTGCCCAAAAATCACTTCTTGAGGTGTTTATAGTGGTAAATATTTGCTTGTGGAGAAATCAAACCTGCATTTGACAAAATAAGGTCAATGTGACCCCTGCAAGCATATTTTCCTGGTATCTCCAGCTTTTACTATGTCTTTCAAGCAAAGCATTCTGATATTAAAATCAGCAAATCACAAAAGAAATATATGATATCAAGAATCCCATTTCTTGCCAACAGAATGCATGCACTTCCTACTGCCATTGATTGATATAAAAAAACTATCTGCTGACAGCAGTCATATAACGTGAGAAATGTATAGCAGAGGTCGGCTCTAAAGATCAATTTTTGTTATCTTCACTTACTCTTTGTGCAAACGTGAATTAAATTTGCATTATCCACAGGTTATGGTGCAACGTGCACCATTCCTGCAGATATTAGTGTGAATCCTCGACTAAATAAGCTTGCACAGTGAGCGAACCACGTGACTGAAACTGCAAAGCAGTGATGCTGAGAAGCAGCAAAGTTCAGGATTTTGTCTCCTACAGAAGATTTATTTTCAAATGACAGCAGAAAAAGCATTATTGGTACTATTGTTTCTAGGCTAACACACTGAAATGTCACCTGCAGTAGTAAAAATAAAGTGTTTACAGAGCTGCTGCAGAGTGGGAGGGGAAATTTCAGCACCTTTGTTCCAGATGTAAAAATCCCATTTACTGCTCCCACACACAATTTTGTGACTCACAGTTGGAGCACATCTACAGCTTGGATCAGCGCAGATCTTCCTGTTTAACGAGAGTGTTACAAAATGCATAGCTCTTCAATTAAAAACGCAAAAGTTAGGTCTCATAAGAGTTTATGGAAAAACAACTGAATCCTTGACTCCAAATCTTTTCAGCAAGAAGCTCTCAGTGCTGTTAAAGCTGCTGCCCATCCTCCCACTGCAGCCTGTTCTTCTACTCAAAGCAAAAATGCAATAAAACTTCATGAGAGTTAAATAAGAAAAAGGTTTTTTTTTTTTTACTTATTCTTTATGTAGAATAAGTAAGTATTTGACACGTTACATGCCCAATTTATTGTCTTACTTCCAACAAACTACTTTTATTTTCAGCAAAAATGAATTCTTTGCTCATCATAAAGACAAGGGCAGTTCAGTTTGAGATAAAGGAACAGGAAGTAAGACTGTGGTGTGTAGACGACTTCAGACCAAAAGGGGCTTGAGGAAGGAGACAGAAAAACACTGAGGCTGCCTTTTCTTTCCACTCACCCGTTTATCGATTTCTCCGTGCTGCAGCTGTACAAAGCGAGCACTGATAGCAGCAATGTAGCTCTGCTGATTAGAGAATGCGACCCGCCCCGCTCCCTTGGGGTACTTCAGCTCTGGGTCCGTGTCGATGCCTGCATAGCAAACTCCGCCGTACAGGCGGTCCATGATCATGGCCAGTTCCACTGAGGAAAAACAATAAAAGAAACATCGTTTTGACTATGGTCAACAAAAGGAGACGCAGCGGACCAAAAAATACTCAATGAGGCTGTGTTAACATCCAACACGAGAGGAACACTTCTTCCTGATGTGAAAAGACTAAGTTTACACTCCAGTGTGAAAGTATTCCTACTCTATGAACTTTGAATTTTGTTACATTATAACAACAAACTCCAGTGTGTTTTATTTCTGTTTGGAGAAAAAGTGCTTTGATCACAATCAGACAAAAAATATAATCTTAATCAACTGGAGACTATACAGCACAACAGAGCTGCTGTGGTTGATGATGGTGCCACCATCAAGGCAAGGAAGTTCAATTTTGGTCCCATCCTTGACAAGAGCATCTTCTTCCACGTTTGCCGAGTCTCCTACAAGACTCAGCAAATGGGAATTTTTATGGTTTTCTCTCAGCGATAACTTCCTCCTGCCCCTCTTCTCTAAACACTAAAGTTGTTGGCTGCACAACTAATAGTTGTCTAAGTCAACAGATTTTTCAGCCTGAGCTGTAGCTCTCTGCCGCTCCACCGGAGTTCCTATAATATTCTTGGCTCCATCTCTAAGTAATGTTCTCCTTTCTCTTCACAAACCAGCACAATTTATACTGAGACAAAATCAGACACAGATGGATTACATTTACTAGTTATGCAAAGTCTGAAGTCAAATAGTTGGACTAGATTTTATTTGGGGGTATTAGTGTAAAGAGAGGCTGAGTACAAATGCATGCTTCACTTTAGAGATTATTTGAAAAAAATAAATGCTGAAAATAATGCATTGTTTCCCTTTTACACCAAAATTAAGTGCTACTTTTTGTTGATGTAATACAGAAACTCCCGATAAAATACATTGTGGTTGTGTGTTGTCAGATAAGATGTGAATATTTTTTCAAGGCACTTTTTTTTGTCCTCATATTCAACTGAAAAACTTTGCTTGTTAACTTAGAAATGATGCAAATAATTAGTCTGCTCTATTTTTCTATTGTTTTTATAGCGGCTTACAGAATATTTACTATGGGTGACCTTGATCGCTACCACTAAAGCATGACGAGCAGCACCGTAGACATGAACTAATAATATAGATAATACTATAATAATAATAATGCAGCTATCCAGAAACAAAATTCAATATTCTAAACAGCTCAGCAGGCTGCAAAGAGCTCATTTTAATACCACCAGCGTAGGTCAGTGCCGCTGTGGGTTTACTCTCCAGCAGGTCTGATCACGCTACAGAGAACTGGAATGAAGCAGGAAAGGTACAGGATGAAATGTAGTATTTGTATGCACAGATGAGAAACAAACACGAGGAACATTTCAGAAACCTTTTGGAAATGACTCAAAATATAGGTCAGTTTTGAGGTCTGAAATTCAGCCCGTATGCTCAGTGTGTACCTTATATTCAACTGGTTTCATTATAAATACTCACGTGTTTTCAATTTACCCTGTAAAAAGACGAGTGAAAGATACCTGCACGGAGCGGACGAGGAACTCCTCCCACAAAGATGGTTTTTCTAGGGTCCAGAGGTTGAGATCCGTCCATCACGAAATCGCTGTCGTTCAGGTTCCATGGGCGAATCTGGACCTGATCCCACACACACACACACAAAGCTTTAGACTCTCACAAAAGCTGCTCCCAAAGTCTAATAAAACCCAGAAAAACAAAGAGAAAAGAAAAGGGGTGTGGCTCTAAACTAACCGGCTTGTCTTTAATGGTGGGACTGGAAACGCAGAGGTACAGTTTGCCGTCCTCTTCGATGCAGGCGTCGATCAGGGCCTGCACTGAGCTTTCGTCCTGGAACAGCAGGAAGGCGTAGCCTGCACCAAACAAAGGCAGATCATTCAAGTAGCTCAGGCTACAAAGTACTGACACAGAAGCAGTCAGCCTCTACTAAACAGGTATTAACTTTGTGCTTAAAAGTGATTCAGATAGCTACCTAAAGTTAGAACCATATGGATGAAGCAGAATACGGGACTAACAAGTTTAGGGTAATGAGGAATACTTGGAGACACATTTATTGACACCAGAAACAAAATGTTTTTTAATGCTTTATACACCTCTTTACCAGGGGTGCTAATACATATGGGTGGCCCCCTTATTTGCAATGTCACCCAAAGACAATAGATTCAAACAACACATGAACAAGTCCATGTACTTATGTACAATACCTTTAGGGGGAAAATAGGACTTGCTCTCTGCTTTGTGAGGCCAGTCCACAAACAGGTGTCCAAAACGCCGGAAACTGGCAGTTATCTCATCTGAGACAGAAAGGAAAACGATCAATTATCAATTAAATTACTTTGAAAGGGCTTCTGATATCAGTCTAATAAGGCTCGGTTTTAATTGTAATGATTGTACCTTCGTCTATGTCTGGAGGCAGTCCGCCAACAAAGACCTTGCGCGAGTAGCGTTCCACGCGCTCTCCGTTCTGATGTGGGAAGCAGTGTGGGGAGCCAAGGCCCGCGAGACCCTGATCAGCTCGCTCGTCGTCGGGGAAACTGTCCTCCATTGGAAAGAGAGAGGAGTGGCCTGAGAGAACAGAGGGAGGTCAGGACAACAGATTTACTTTATGGAAACAGAGGAATTAATAGTTCTGTTTCCCTTTCTTTGATACAGCTTTATGTTTAAATGTTTTATGATTGAAAATGTGTTCAAAGCACCTCCTACTAAACTAAAAGAAAGCATTTGGAAAGTTGCCTAGAGAACAGTTGCACTTACAAAAAAATACAAAAATAGAGTGACAAATTTAACAGCCTACAAATGTCAGAGTTTAAATTTAGCAAGTGCAAAAGTATTCATACCACCTTACAGTTTTTACATTTTGTCATGTAACAATCACAAGTTTCCTTTTATTTTGTTGGGATTTTACATGGTAATCGAACACAAAGTGACACATAATTGTCAAGTGGAGGAAAAATGAAACAGATTTTAAAATTTGTTTGAAAAGTGTGGCATTTGTATTCTGAGCCATCATTTTTTTTTAGTCTAAGCATTTCTCAATTAGATTTAGGTCTGGACTTTGACTGGGCCACTCTCATGCCTGAATGTTTTTTGATCGCTCCTGCTGTATGTTTTCTCCCAGGACTGCCCTGCATTAAGCTCCATCCATCTGTCCATCAACTCTGAGCAGCTTCTCTGTCCCAGTTGAAGAAATGATTCCCCAGAGAATGATAAACATGGTGTGTTCAGAGTAAGGTGTAGTGGTAATTTGCTGCCACACATTGCATTTTTCAGATATGACAGTTTTGTTTTTCTCTGACCAGAGCAACTGCTTCCCTACGTTTGCGGTGTCCCCTACATGACTGATAAGCAAACTTTAAACAGGACATCTTATAGCTTTCTGCCAATAATGGTTTCCTTCTCATCACTCTTCAATAAAAGCCAAATTTGTGGCACGTACACCTAATAGTTATCCTGTCAACAAATCATCCCTAAATAGCTGTGGATCCCTGCAGCTCCTCCAGAGTTACCATGGACCTCTTGGCTGCTGCTCTGAATAATGCTCTCCTTGTCCTGCCTATCAATTTAGGCAGATGGCCACGTCTTGATACCACATGTGTCATACAGATGGTTCCACTGGACTTTAAGTGTATCAGAGTCAAGGGGGCAAAAATAAACCTACACTTTTCACAACAACCCTTTTCAGTTTTTTCAATGTAAAATAAAAACCAAAAACGTTGAAAACCAAGAATTCTTTTCCTACCACTTCACAATTATGTGCTACATTGTTGCTTGACCACATAAAATCCATACGTTTGTGGTTGCAACATGTAAAAAAGTTCAAGTGGTGCGAATACTTTGTGAGGGTACTGTATAGGAAGCTCAAATCTAAAGAATATGATGTGTGAAAACAAAAAGTAAGAAATGTTCACAATGTCATGTCTCAGTTTTAATGAAGCAGACATGGGGAGTAAAACTGAACATGCATGCAAGCTTAATCACACGAACACAACAGTCCTCTTCAGTTAAGCCTGAATACTTTCACTGTGGAACATAAGCGTGATGGAGGCTAAGCCTTCCCCTCCGAACTGCTCTGAGCTCCTTTATAAAGGTTAATGCAGGAGTGCTAGTCTTAACCTCCAGTATGACGTGTGTGTGCTTCCGCCTCACAGTTGAAAGGTCGTTATTGTAGAAATGAATTTATTCTTAATAACTTACCTGGTTAAATAAACATAAAAAAAATTTGGGTAAATGACACACAACACTTTGTGTGCCTCATGGTCTCATTAACTCTCAGCTAAATGTAACACTGACTTAATGTTGTAGAATGTAATGAGGAGGAAATATGCAAGCAAAGTGAGGCCTGGCGAGAGGAAAAGGCAGTTTCACAAGTTTATAACAAGACTCAAGACTTTTCGCACATAAATATATTTCAAAATTTACATGGAAATCAATTGAAAGGAAAAACCCATGCAGGCAATATTGAATAAATCATAAAACAGTTCTTTAAAAAGAAAACATACATAAAGCTGGCTGAACCACTGATAGCAACGAAACAAAATATCCCACAGATGGACATTATACATTTATGAACAGGTTTTACCTCGTCTCCTGCTATAATTCCTGGCTGCATGAGGAACGAGGGGGAAAAAAAAAAAAAAATCAAAGGAGAGGCTATTTGTAAATATGGCATAATAAACCGAATCAATAAAAGTGCCAGGTGGTTCATGACAATGTGCTGCACAGTTAGCCCGCCTGCCTGCACTTGATTCTGTTAATCAGCACTGAATCATAATCAGCCAGCAGTACTGCTCTCACACACAGTTAGCAATTTATGCAAGCAGGTACAGAGTGTATTTGTCATTTTTTAGAGCTTGGGTTTTGGATTAGGAATTTGAAACTAACATGGTCATCTGAGAGACGTTTCACCATGCATGGTATGTTTTAAAATGAATAATAAATTAGAATATTAGAGAATGTAAATATCACATGAAACTATTTTAAAACAATGATTTTTAGTTCACAAATGCCAATGCTTGGTTGGGGCTCCTTTTGCATGAAGTCCTGCATCAGTGAAACGTGGCAGGGAGGCAATCAGCCTGTGGTTCTGCCGAGGTTTAAAGGAAGTCCTGGTTGCTTAAATAGCAGCCTTCAGCTCATCTGCATCATAGATTGTCTATAATTTTTCTGGCCCAATAAGAACAGTGGTCCTTTTGGCAGTGGGGAAGGACACAAGTTCTCCAGAATAATTAAAACCAGCATCTCCACGACTCTTGTCATCAGAGGGAAACATGAAGTGCTGTAAGACTTCCTAGGCTGCACTGATCTTGGACTTGACTTGGAATAAAACTTAAAATAAAAATTATACGTTGACTTCAACCAACATGTGCCTCTCCATTCTTCCATCACAAAATTTACTTTCATCTGAAAAGAGGACTTTGGGCCACTGGACAAAAATCCAATCTACTTTCACCTTTACCCAGGTGAGACGCTTCTCGTGTCATCTATGATACAGGGGTAGCTTAACACAAGGAATGCAACAGTTTCCCATGCCCTAAATACATCTGTGTGTAGTGACTCTTGAAGCACAGACGAATCCACAATCTTTTTTTTTTTGCGTCACTAGTGGCCTTTATTTTCCCAGTATTTATTGAAAGTAGGTGGACAGGGTAAGACAGAGGGGAAGACATGCGGCAAATGTTGCCGGGGTCGGGACTAAAGCCTCTATACATGGGTCACGCACTTAAACCCTGCACCACGCCTGTCTCCACATCCTTGAAAGGGCTTTTATTCATGATCTGCCGTCACCCTAGTTGCTTGTGCACTTTTTTCTCCCAGATTTCTTCCTTCCAGTTAACTTTCATGAAAATGCTTGGATACAGCCCTCTAAACAGCCAGCTTCTTTAGCAGTGACATTTTGTGACTTACCCTCCTTGTGGTAGGTGGCTGTCACTGTCTCCTGAATAACTGTCAAGTCAGCAATCTTATGAGTGACTGGAAAGGTCATAACATGACATTTTCGTATTTGAAAACCCTTTATGTAAAACTCAATTTTTTTTTGAGAAAATGCATTTCAGGATTCCATTAGCTGCAAGTAAAGCTTAAGAGAAATGCACTGCTCAAAAAAATAAAGGGAACACTCAAATAAGACATCCTAGATCCGAATGAATGAAATATTCTCATTGAATACTTTGTTCTGTACAAAGTTGAATGTGCTGACAACAAAATCACACAAAAATCATCAATGGAAATCAAATTTATTAACCAATGGAGGCTTGGATTTGGAGTCACACAGAAAATTAAAGTGGAAAAACACATTACAGGCTGATCCAACTTTGATTTAATGTCCTTAAAACAAGTCAAAATGAGGCTCAGTATTGTGTGTGGCCTCCACGTGCCTGTATGACCTCCCTACAACGCCTGGGCATGCTCCTGATGAGACGGCGGATGGTCTCCTGAGGGATCTCCTCCCAGACCTGGACTAAAGCATCCGCCAACTCCTGGACAGTCTGTGGTGCAACGTGACGTTGGTGGATGGAGCGAGACATGATGTCCCAGATGTGCTCAACTGGATTCTGGTCTGGGGAACGGGCGGGCCAGTCCATAGCTGCAATGTCTTCAACTTGCAGGAACTACTGACACACTCCAACCACATGAGGTCTAACATTGTCCTGCATTAGGAGGAACCCAGGGCCAACCGAACCAGCATATGGTCTCACAAGGGGTCTGAGGATCTCATCTCGGTACCTAATGGCAGTCAGGCTACCTCTGGCGAGCACATGGAGGGCCATGCGGCCCTCCAAAGAAATGCCACCCCACACCATTACTGACCCACTGCCAAACCGGTCATGCTGAAGGATGTTGCAGGCAGCAGATCCACGGTGTCTCCAGACTCTGTCACGTCTGTCACATGTGCTCAGTGTGAACCTGCTTTCATCTGTGAAGAGCACAGGGCGCCAGTGGCGGATTTGCCAATCCTGGTGTTCTCTGGCAAATGCCAAGCGTCCTGCACGGTGTTGGGCTGTGAGCAAAACACCCATTCCTCCTCCTGTTCCTCCTTGCACAAAGGCGGAGGTAGCGGTCCTGCTGCTGGGTTGTTGCCCTCCTACGGCCTCCTCCATATCTCCTGGTGTACTGGCCTATCTCCTGGTAGCGCCTCCAGGCTCTGGACACTACGCTGACAGACACAGCAAACCTTCTTGCCACAGCTCGCATTGATGTGCCATCCTGGATGAGCTGCACTACCTGAGCCACTTGTGTGGGTTGTAGAGTCCGTCTCATGCTACCACGAGTGTGAAAGCACCACCAACATTCAAAAGTGACCAAAACATCAGCCAGAAAGCATAGGTACTGAGAAGTGGTCTGTGGTCCACACCTGCAGAACCACTCCTTTACTGAGTGTGTCTTGCTAATCACCAAAGATTTCCCCCTGTTGTCTTTTCCATTTGCACAACAGCAGGTGAAATTGATTGTCAATCAGTGTTGCTTCCTAAGTGGACAGTTTGATTTCACAGAAGTTTGATTTACTTGGAGTTATATTGTGTTGTTTAAGTGTTCCCTTTATTTTTTTGAGCAGTGCATATTGTGTAATGCATCTATATACTATCTGAATTTCACTTTTTAAATTGAACTAAAGAAATACATTTCATGACATTCTAATTTACTGTGATGCACCTGTGCATCACAGTAAATTTATACAGAAAAATGCGGAGAAGGGCCGTCTCAGTTCATCAGGGAGGATCTTGAAAAGGATCGTTATTCAATACAGAACAGGCATTAGCATAAAAAGAGAGGCAGTTCAAACACAATGTAATAAAGCCCACAAGATGTGTTACACCACATGTATAGTTAAACTCAATCAGGCCCAAATAGGCCATGTAACCCTGGAGACACCCGAAGCCAAACCTGGAAATGCAGCCTAACTACAAAAAGAGCAGCACACAGAGAAATATCTAAGAAAAGCACTCTGTTTAGACTTTAATGTTCCGATTTGATTAGTTAGGCAGTTTTAGCAAAAACACTGTGCAACTGATCCATTTTGCTAAGCTTGACTGCAAAGTATAAAAGAAGGTAAGTGTGCTCAATCACAAGCAATAGCAGAGACGAGATGTGCTGCCTTTGAATTTAGCATGCAGAGGATAAAGAAAAAGCAGAAATGATGCAGAGATTAAAGCTCATCACTTTATCCGATCACAGCCTATCAGGGGACCTGAGGCGATTCAAAGATGGTGCCCTAACCGCAGAGATTTCAGTCAGTCAAAAGCAAAACTCTGCAAGGCATCAAATGCAGCTTGTCCAGCTGCCCCAGCCTGACAACGGTGAGGTTTTTGTTTTAACTAAAGAATATCTTTCTAGTCATAGGCTACGTTCACACTGCAGGCAAATGCAACCCAAATTTGACTTTTTTGCCCATATCTGACTCTGTCATGGCAGTTTGAACGTCCCAATTTTGATATTTTCACCTTTAAAAATATCCATATTGTTCCACTTCCATGTGTGGTACTGAACTGGATATGTATCCGATAGTTTTCAAAGTGTCCGCAGTCTGAATTATGGTCTGCATTTCATCCTACTTTTACGTCATTCACTTTTCTACAGAAGTAGCAGGCACTGCTCCATAAAAGGCCATTGTATCTAGTTATGCCCTATTTTTTTCTCACCTTTCTTTGTTTTGTTTTGTTATGATTTGATGATGATGATGATTTCATAATATTCTCCGCTCCAACTGCTCACAAACTTAATAATAACACAGAGACGTCGACATCCATTATTACTTCCGTAAGCAGTGCGCTGCTGTGTGACGTCTACATTCTCCTTCTGCGCAAGTGGGTCACTTTGGGATCATGACCTGTTCAGACTGAAGTCAGATGCAGTCACATTTAATTAGTAGTTTGAATGACCGCTCAAAAAAAATTTATTTCAGCAAAAATTCCAAATTGAGCATCAAGACCTGCAGTGTGAATGTGGCCTGAATCTATATTTTCCAAGCAGAGGAAGTGAACGCAGCTGGAGCAACATTAAAAGTTTATTTGCAGGGAACCGAAGATTTTTTTAAAAGCCAGCACAATCTGAAACTGGAAGGACATGGAATGGGTGAAGAAGTGGCTGGAAAGCCCGGGCAATAATCCTCCCTCTGTGGACATTCCAAACCAGATGGACATTAACTCTGCCGGGGAAGGTCAAAGGCAGCCAGAAACGGAGAAAAATAGAGAGAGGCAGTAAAGCAGATTGAAAGAGAGCAGAGAGTGCTATAAAAAGATGTGTTTGTGTGTGTGTGTGTGTGTGTGTGTGTGTGTGTGTGTGTGTGTGTGAGGGAGCATCAGTGAGAGAGAGAGAGAAAAATAGATTAGAAGCGATGGAGAAATGAGCTGATAAAAAGCCGTGTGGGGTTGAGCGAAAAATGAGAGTGACTGGAGGGAGAGAGGATGGGGGATGAAGAGAATGAGGAATGCAATCTGCGTATCCTTATGAGGCAGAGAGAGAAAACCAGGGCTGGTGTGCAGCCTCTATCCGCTGGCACCATCTGTCTCAGGGCGCAATGACAGATCCTGACCATGTGATCCAAACACGTGACCAAACAGGGTTTTCAAGAAACTACTGGCAGTTCCTGTTTGTCCCGCCGGCCGAAGTCCAGTCGGATGAAGTTTAAAAAACCACAACTATGCAGTGATTAATCAGGAAATTGCATGACGGAGAGTTTAAATTTGATCAGCATGAAAAGTCCTTTGTTGCAATCATTCTCTACATGCTGAAGCACCACAGGAGCTCACCAATTCCAGACTAAATCTGGGACTCAAAATCATCTGCATCAAACCAATGTTTTTTTAATCATTCCATCTTATATTTCTTACATCCCTCTACATCCTTCTCTAATTGAAGAGCATTGCAATAGAAATGGCCAAAAAATGAGATGAGAAGTTAAAAAGCTCGATATATAAGCATGAAAGCCTAAACTCCTCTCCCTTGAGTCTGTTTTTACAAAGCAACAGAAGAACCCCCTCAGCAGAATTTCTGCTTAGGCTGTATATTAGGACAGCACTTATATGCTAAACATGTCAAGGTTTCAGTGTATTTCTCTGGGCTAAATAAAGACAAGAGACAGGGACTTCCAGGCTTTGGAGGCAAGCACATTAAAGGTTTCTTGAATAAAAATTGAGTCGAGCAAGAAAACAGGCATTAAAACAAACTTAATTTTGGAAACAACAAGAAATCTGCTTTTGACCGTTATCGGCTTATGTTCAGTTTGATCGGTTGATCAGAATTTTAAAGAAGTTTACACCTTTTCTGATCAGTGAACGCACCATTCTAAGCACTACCAGGTCGTGCTGACACTCTCTTTGGCGAGCACTTCGTTGCTAAGAGAGAAAGACTAAAGTTTAAAGCTATGGTTGGTATCAATTGTGTGTTTAAAATGTACTCAGAATGCAAATAAATGTAAAGGCTACACAGAAAATGTATTTTCTATGACAGGTTGAGGCATGTCTGCAGTTATTTCAAGCTTTAAGAGAGAGCAAGACTATCAGCTGGTAACATGAAGGTTGATTAAAATACAGCAACGTTGCTCGTTTTTATCCTTTTGACCATTCAACCTCTGTCTTGGAACACGCCGCATTTGAAAATGCTGTCAGGGAATACACACAAAGATTGCTAATTCACCAATGGTGGCCATGCTAACCGCTAATATAACATGCTAGGACAGTTTAAAATGTAAACTTTGACATTTTATGTCTTATTTCTAAACCAGTAAAACCCTGTTTCACAGCAACTGCTCTCACACCTAGAATATAATCTAATCTCGACTCCTAATACATGTGACTGCTCACAGCACTAAGCCTAGGAAAAATAATTTAAATGCAGTTCTTAATATAACAAAAAAAAAACTAAAATCGGCTAAAACCGGTATCAGCAGGTCAAAGCTGGTCAAAAACTAGACACCTGCCCCAAAATTCTGATCAGTACATCTCTACTTTATTTAGAGTTACAGGCGGACATATTAATGTGGTATGGACCTAAAATGCTAATGATGATGACTTTTATCTTTCATTTATAGGGTAGGTAGATTTTTGAGGACTGTGTGTAGGTTACCATACATACCGTTAAGGGGCAGAGGGTTGTCCCCAACGGGGTGAGGGAATCCCAGACGACCTACAGAGGAAAACAGAAGAAAAATATATATCATATATTATCTTTACTCCCACGTTTTAACCCTGTGTAAATCTTTCTAGAAGACACCGTTGAGTTTAATGACTAAGAACAAAGGTTTTACATTTTTTTTGTGAAAGTAAGGAGCAAACTAATAAGTTGGCTTTCATGGTAATTGTGCAGCCTCCAGAAATGAAAAGTTGTTTTGTTTAAATGACAACCAAATAAAAATAGAAACTGAAATAATGTAACACTCCAAACTGTATAATTTAGCAGTTTCTAATTTGGCTAAAAAGCACCACAACAACGCGATAGGCCTCACTTGCTGCAGTATATCAGAAGATAACAGATAAGAGTCAGGATACCTCAGACTGGATCTGAATATAATTCCCTCTGTAGCTAAAAGTGTCTAATGTCAAGCTGCAGGGAAATGAAAAAAATAATCTAATGCCCATGACTTCTTAACCCCGATACACAACATAACAGATCACGCTGCCAAGACTCCAGGAAGTTGCTGAGCAGCTTTAAATGGGGACAAGTTTGAAGTTTCCAGAGACAGTGGAAAATGCAATGATACTGAGCAAGTTTATGACCAGACACCTCAAGGTTGTGTTTACATTCCTAAAGTGTCATCATTGACAATCTGCCAAACTCATATTTCCACCTTGGCAAAGAAAAGCCAAGAACACATGCTCACAGTCCCATAAAGTTTCCATCTCTTCAGGTTGTCTGACGGGGTGAATTCCTATGGAGAGTTCCTGTACCTTTTTTAGCGGACGAAAATGACAAATGGGAATGAATGTGCAACCGGTCTGATGTTCTGACCATTTGTTCACTAAAACATCATACATTCAAATAGAAATAAAAGCACTTCTGCTGAAGTTGTGCCTTTAGAACCCTCATTAACATATAGTGATTTCAAAGGCTTGACATTTTAAGTTAAAAATGGCAAAAACTTTTCAGGGTAGGCCTTCGTTTTGACCGTTGAGATATCTTGATGCTACAACCTGAGATCCTGTCCATAAACACCACAAACAGAATCGGTGAAAATGGGAAGCACTGTTGCTGTTCAACCCACATACAGCTTTGTTTTGGATATACAAGGACTGGATACCCCCTTAAAAGCAGCGCCAGGTCCCACACAGTCGTATGCCTTCTCCACATCCACAAAACACAAGTGGACCAGACACCCAACTGCAATGACACAATCAGCATTTATGTGAGGGTAAAGATCTGGTCCACTCTTCTATGTCTATGCTAAAAGCTACATTACTCCTCCAGGAATCAGAGGTTGGACAGTCAGTCGGAGCCTCCTTTCCAAAACCCTGTACCATGGGTCTGCAAACCTTACAATCCAAAGAGCCATTTCTGCCCTCAGTCCAGCTAAATAAAACCCCATCCATAGTTGTAAATATCACATGGCTTTTTGAAAAAAATATAAATTTTTTTTTTCAGCACCAGTGGCCTTTATTAATTTATTTTTTGACAGTAGGCAGACAGGAAAGAAGGGTAGAGAGAGGGGGAGACATTCGGCAAATGTCGCCGGGTCCGGGACTCGAACCCAGGACAGCCGCTTCGGGGACTGTAGCCTCTGTATATGGTCGCGTGTTTAACCCCTACACCATCAGCGCCGCGCCCCCAAAAAAATAAGTACGTTTCTATTTTGAGGTTTTAAAATAAAGAAAAATATAAAACATTTGCAAAAAAGAGGATAATATATATTTTATTCTATGGAATGTTAATATTTATGGAAAATGAAATTTAACAAAGGCAAAGTTTTCAACCTAATGAGGAAAAAGATCTACAAATTATCACTGGTACTTTTAGTGTCCTTCTGTAGTAGACATTCAATGCAATTATTCCATGCTAGAACTGGAAAACCGCTAAAACCTGCATTTGTTGTTATATCTACATTTAAAATATTACATCAGTTGGTTCTTCATTATTTTTAGCCAAAGGAGTAAAAGTCATAGTCGAAGGTCCAAAGATCCACTTCCAGATCCGGAGCCGCAGGTTGCAGACCCCAGCCCTAGACTAAGCTTTCCCAAGGAGACCGAGATCTACAATCTCTTAATAGCTAAAACACATCCTCCAGTCCCCTTTTCTTCATAATTAGGACCACCACCCCAGTTTGCCACTTCACAACTGCTATTCCAGCCCTCCATGCAACACCTTGGAGGTATGTCAACCATGAAAGCCCAACAATGTCCAGAACTGTCTCCATCAGGGTGAACCTCATCCGACCCTGGACCTTTTTAAATCTACCTCAGGGACTTCTGCTACAGTGCTTACAAAGTCCTCAGACTCTGCCTCTTTCAAAGAGGACATAATGACAAGATTGAGGGACTCTAATTAAGCTATTTCTTTTATTGTTTTGATATCTTATAAAAAAATTGTTAACTAAGAAGAAAAAATAAGCTGATACGCAATGGGCCAAGTACATGGTTCGTTTACAGCTAAAATGCCAATTTATAGACACAGATTGAGGATAGAAATTAGCAAGAGCCCAAACTGACCAGAAGCCACTTCATCTTTTTCTTCTAGACAAGATAAAAATAATTTGGTTTCATTACATATTTTTGATATATATTAAATTATAAAGTAGTTATTTTTTAGATACCGTAACTCCAAAATATCAACCATCTTTCCCCTTCTCATATAACTAAATGTTTTCTATCTGTATCCTCATACCATACTTTTTACACTGGGCAATTTACAAGGGCCACCTCCCAACCACACACATACACACGCGTGTGTGCGCGCGGACACACACACACACACACAAACAAGCCACACACAAATACATGTTATGATTCCAAACAAGCTTCAAAGTTATGCAAGGCCCACTTGCACCAAAAGGGATAATGAGATGAAAGAGCTGAAATAGTACAGCCATTGTTATATGGGTACGGACCGCCTGGTGATTGGTGCATTCCGATGCCCCCGTCACAAGGAAATCTGCGGGCCCCTCCCCCACACTCCGCAAACCCATCTCACAGAACAGGGGAAACAGAACCGTAGGGACTGACCCGAAGTAGATGAAAACAGCAGCCTGATTCTCAAGGCAGAATTTACCCATTTATATCCTCTTGTGAATTAGCCAGGTAATAAAAGAAGGTGTAAATAGCTACACCACCTAAAACCCAAAGTCCAACAAAGCGTGGGCCGTCATGCTGGATTTTAAACTTCCCAGAGCCTCTGAGGAGCAAACAGGTACACCATAACCCAGTGTGTCTGCAGGGCTGCTTTGTGAAGCATATTTGCATGCTGCTGGCTGCACACAAATAGTCCACTTTAAAGCACATGTATGAACAAGCTGACACAATGCAGTAGTGTGTTTATGTGCAGTGGATGAACAGAGGGACCCTTTCTGTCAGTCAGAACAATGCTGGAAGGGATTCTTCTGTAGACATTTTGTCTTGCCTCCTCCCTTGATTTGTTGCACTCACTTTTCCTTATTATGTTGAGGTCAAATGAGAAATTTCACGATTTGTTTTATTTATTGTGTTGTCTAAATGGATGCATATGTGTGACAAACTGCAAAAGTGAATAGGAGCTGGCTGACAGAAAAGTGAAAACCTGGTGCAATAATGTCTTTTTACTATTCTGCGTGGGAAAAAGAACAAATTTACTCAAGCAACACCTGTCATACTACTGTACAAGGCTGCACCATAATTATGAAAATTGTGATTGTAAAATTTTATAGCCGCCAAGAGCTGCACGTCAAATGAAAAGATAACAAGTAAGGGAGATGATATAGTGTGCTTCATCGTTTCTCCATCGTGCACCGTACATTTCACTTTAAGAACATCCCAGACTATGACAGAGGGAAAAAATAAAGATGAGCAAGGTGAAAAAAAAAAAAGTGCTGTGATGCATTATGGTAAAGTGCAAACCGAGTAAAAAGCTAGCGTCATAGAAACCTGTGCCAAAAAGCACAGAGGCTTTTAGCTTCTTGAAGTAAGATTTTCTACAACAAGCTCTGACAGCAGAACACACAATCATAGCTGGACGCACACAAAACTGGTTTGTTTAGGCCTAAAATAAGAAAAAGGTATTCATGAGGGGAAGCCTGAAGCACAGCGTTTTAATTATCTTGTTATTGTAGCATCTATACTGATTTTATGTGCTTTACAAGGTGAGGCCCTTTCTAAACAACTTAAGGTGTTTACTGGGACAAAAGAGAAATTTTCTTATCTAGTCCTACATTTTTGTAAGGAAATGTATAACAGAGGGAAAACAAAACTGGTTACTATGATCTCTTTTCAACCCTACCTGTCCCAGTGTTAAACGAAAACCAGTGCTAGCTTAGCCCCAATGCTGGTGCTATTTCTACCCCAACTCTTTGCTGTGCCAGAGATAGAAACCGCCAACGTTGGGCTCAGGAGGCAGGCTTGTGGACCTTATTAAATAGTTTATATGTAGCAAGTTTAAAATTACTGGATATATTAGGACAAAAAACAAGAACACTGAGCTTCAGCAATATTAAAAAGGCAGATTGGTTCTGGAATAGCACAAGCTCGGTGTCTAATCCTTCCACTTTTTGTTTTAATACTGCCATTTACATAATGGTTGCAGGTCAATTGTCTGCATAGAGCTGCTGTCACAGTTATTTACCAGCTGGTGTTTAAAAATCCTCTTTAAAACACTGAGAGTAACTCCTGTTTCCAGCTCTACTTATAAATACTGGTCATATTTAGAAAAGAGAACTGACAAACCTAGTTTGAGATGCAGCTCATAACTGGTTAGGATAGAGAGAGACTGGTGTTTATAATTCCTGATTGACACAATGTGTGTAACTCCTGCTTACAGCACCATTTATATTAGTTGCGCTGACAAACCTGAACTGTTTTTCACAATGAAATGGCTTCACGTTGGCTTCTAGACTTTAGAAAACCTAATTATTTACCGTTTTTCTTAGCTGGAGATTAACTGCCCTAATAGGGTTTAACACAAACCCTGGACTAGCACTGGAACAAGTTCGGTGAAAAAACACTTTTCTTAACCAAAGTGTGAAACCGTATTTGGATTTGAACCTCATGTCTACAAGATACTCAAACCCAATCATTTTCTGTTTTTTTTGTTTTTTTTACTCAAACTGTAACCGCCAATTAAAAACATGTCTGCTGTATGGAATGAAGCCTTGAGATCTATTTAACTACTAATACACGGGGTGACTACTGACAAATGTATTAAGTATGCACCACCCAAAGCATTACCCTAATGTAAAGTCTGTGTCAAAGGTGTAACTATTGAACCAGCTCCTCCCTCTCAACCAACAGATAACAGTGGTGATAATGCTTTACTAATAGCCAAGTATTGCTCAGCTGTGATTACTGAGGGATGCAAAAGTTTAAAAACAATTTTAAAAAACATCAACAAGTTGCTTAGGTTTTTGTTCTTGGTTAACAATGCTTTAAAACCTTTAGCAAATGTCTTGTAAGTCTTAAAAGCTGGTTACCCAATACCTGACTTAAATATCCAAGCTAAAACAACAGATCAGTACAATGAACTCTTATCATCCCTTCACATTGCAAAGTTTTGCTGGAAAAGCTTGGGATCTTGAATTTACCCTAAAACGTATCCTGCTAAACTAACCTGCAGACCAAAGTAAAGAATCAGGTAAGTAGGTGTAATCAAAGTCATCATCACAATATTTAACAATAGTATCCTCGATAAATGCACAGTGTCCTGATACTGTGAGGTCCTTGTAAAAATAAAAAAAAGCTATTTTCAAACTGGTGTCTGGGAAAGACCAAAAAAAGGACATTCTAACCGTTTAAAGTTTATATGTTGGCTGAAATCAATTGAAGAGTAATGCTTTGAAAAGATCCAACAGTTTAGAGACGCTTTATGGGCAAATGTTGGGGGTTTTTCAACACGTAATGGAATTATGGGAACTATAAGAGCATTTCAGTCAAAAGACATAATCACATGGAAAAATATGGTATTTGTAAAATGATTTTAGGAAACCGTCTTAAAATAGGACTGTAAAGAGAATTACAAGAATATGATGGGTTTCGCAAATCCTCTCCTAAGGACCCTGTCATTCTATCTTTGAAACGTTTTTACAATGGAAGAAAAAGCTTCTTATAAGGAAGCATAATTAATCCAGTTTTGGCTTCTTACAACCAAGTGTTCATGATCAACTGATACTGATCATGTGATGGTAAAAAAAACACATGCAATCGAAAACAGAAGTAAAACCAAATGCAAATCAAGCACAAATAAACAGTTGTAAAAGGTATATCATTCCATTCTGTCAAACGGAGAGACAACTTTAACATTTTTTACTATTAATTGAGCATAAGGCCCCTGGTTTTAAGAAATGGAGGTCATTTAGTTAATTAAAAACAAGACTTAATTTTAATGTCTACATTTTTAAATGAACAGGAACCTTCTAACACTTTAAAGTGAGACTGGAAGAATGCTTAGAAATAACTAAAATCAAAGAACAGTGTTCAATTTGCTTTGGAAGTCAGAACTGGCATCTGGGCATTACGTCACTTCTAATTTTATTGTGTCCTCGATGCAAGTTGGAATACCTGTTGGATTTGCTTTGCGTATTTCTGTCAATTGGATGCACTTAATCAACATGTTCATAAAAAGAGGTTGTAACTTACTGAGCGTGCTCCGGGTTTAATAAGTTACAAGCCTCCAGAAGTGCTAACAGTTACCTGCAACTTTCACCATATGAGCGTTGAGCCATATTGGATATTGAACAGAGAGACCATACCTTCCTAGAGGGAATTTAAGCTTCTTGATGTGTTCCTGTTGTATTTTTAAAAAGGAACTTGGAAAATCCAACTTCAGAGTACAAATAAAACACAATTTTACTCGTGGCTTTGTCCCACTTTGTAGTATCAAATGTTTATGCCAATTTTTTGCTTTACTTTTGACTCTCTTTATTATACATGTGTGTGTTTCTATTAGGTTAAGTGAATCACACTTGTTAAAAAGGCCAAATGGTGCACTATAGCTATCTACCAGAAAGCAAACATTGTATTGCTGCTTGTCCACACGTTTCCTGATGTTCAGTTGCCATATTTACCTTTCAGGGTGTCTTGCTCAGCTCTCATGATGTCGATCAGGGAGTTCTCCAGAGTGTTCATGTTGAAGCTGTCAAATGACCTGGTTCGTTCCTACAGGGGGAGGGAAAAAAAGGACAAATTTGACCTCTTTCTTTTCCTCAGAAGGCAGGTAGTTTAGATTCGTTTTTTTGTTATTGTGGGAAGCAGTGTTTAAAGTAGAGCAGGATTCATTAGACTTATCTTTTAATGCAGCACTGACCTAAATTAACACATACAGACCAAAGAAGGAGGAGACAGCATTTCTAATTTGCACATGAAAATATGATCCGAGTACTTCAAACACCGGCTGAAGACGTGTGTGCAAGATCATCGCATTGATAATGCAGAAGACATGTCAGACGACAGAATTTAAATCTACGTGTATTTTTTTCTATCTTTCTTTGAAGTGTGCAAAAACAAACAGCTGGATGAATTATATGTACAACAGTTAGTTACTGTTGATGTTCTAAGTTGCTTAGCCAGCAGAGACGAACCGGCTCGATGAGGCGGCGTTAAAAACAGCTTCAGCAGGGGCCATCCTTGGCATACCGGCGACGCCACATATCTGTGTATGCACACATCAGCATGTGTAAACACTCTTACACCCTTACAATGTGCATACAGAAAATATGTTCTCACGCTGAAAAATAAACGTCCTCGTCCACAAACAAATACTGCGAGTGGCACGCTGATAAGCTCTCCGCCTCAGCCAGCTATGCAGCCGACGACAAGCGGCGACCCTGACAAACTCGTCATGTTTCCCGCTTTTCAAAACAAACAAAGACCACCATCTCAAATTCAAAACCTTATTGTTTTTATCTTAAATGCCCAACAACCCCCACTGCATCACATATTTGAATACTTCATCCCTTCCTTCCTACTTTTTTTAAACATTTTTTCCAGTCACTCTACAATGAGTGTCACCTCAAAAGCAGAAATTCCTTAAATACTGTCATAATTCTCATCTGTGCATCAGAGATCCCACACTCCAAAAAGCAAGTGACTCCTCTGGTCACAAGCTGTTGCTTCGTAGGCTTTACCTTCTGTTTAAAAGAAGCTCAAAGATGTTTATTTTGCCATAACTGTCGAGTTAAAACCTACTTTCTGCTCTCATTTGTTCCACTACTTCAAGGTGCTGCTTTAAAAGGCTTGCACAAACCATTTTAATAGGGATCTATCTAAATATGGTTCTATGACTTGTAAAATCTGAAAAACATCAAACTAACTAATTTTCAGGCTGCAGCATTAAACATGTTTTAAACCTGGAAAATATTCACTTAGAACTCTATAAAATCTGACAAGATACTTGATTGACCAGACCAGACTGAAACCACAGAGAAGCACTCTGCATTAGAATCGACAGAAAGTTGTTACATGTAAACAACCTGAAGTTAATCAAATTTGATTATCCAGTTTGTCTCAATTTGTTATCTTCCCTTAGTACCTGTCCAGTGGCGCCGCAAGGAAGGTAGCAACCTAATTATTTTTGGATTAAAATGTCCAATCTCATACTCGGGATCAGAGTTTTAGTCCTTTAGTACCGATTTCAATCCTGATTATAAGTGCTGATTCTGTCAGCTGCACATGTAGCAAGCTGGCGCAGGCCAAGTTTTAAAACAACCACTGCCTCTTTTAGTGTCCACAGCCTGCAAAAACAAGTATTAAACTGTAAAATGATTTGGTTGAAAAATGAATCTGAAGGTTACCCAACAAGCTAAGAGAGACTGTGTTGGCTGTTGCCACATCCTGCGATATGTTCCTTGAAATCAGCTAAAAACCTTTTCAACAAAGTTTACACTTTAAGATTTAAAGCAAAGCATTATGTTTTTCCTTAGGCTTTTCTACCAATGACTATCTGGAATTGCACTGAAAAACGTTGCGTAAATTAGCATCAAATCACATCAAATCAGACAGGGAGCATGCTAGCACGCTAGTCCTACACTTCAGCAAACCGGTCCACATGAAAACACAGTCAGGAGGAGTAGGATAATCGAGTCAGGTATGTGCCCACACTTTTAAGTGATGGACATTATGGTTACTTTCTTGGCTTAATTAGCCCAGGCTGGAGCAACTGATGAGAGAGTATTATCCAGAATGTCATGAAATGTGGTGTGCCATTTCAAAGCCCTTTAAAGCTACTATGTTTACATGCAAATACATGAAACTGATTTTACCAACTCTAATAAAGTGTCGGACTGGGAGTTGGTATAGGGAACGTCCTTATGTTTAATGACATGGATTGGTAACGGGGGACAAAAAAATAAATCCTTTCAGGACATCCTTAGAATTGGATATATATTGATAGAAGCCTCCTAGGCTTTGCTTTGCGCGCTTAATGTTTTAAATAGCAGACATAAATATTTGAGCTGACAATGTAGATCAGGGAATGCCGCCACACACCAATTGGCCCACTCAGATTAAGAAGAAAAATGGTATACACTCAACAACATGTAACCAATAAACTTTATCTCTTGATAACAAGATTTCCTACTTAAGGTCTGGTTCTGAGTTACATTGTATTGTCTTGTACCGTTTCAGCTTTGCATTGTCTTTATGCCTTGTGACTAAACAGAAAAAAACAAAAACACAATTATCTGGAAAGTCTGAAAAAAATCCTGACAAGAACATTAACACTGCACAAGAACTACTGCTGTGACTAGAAAAGCTCAGATGTTGCTCAAGAGGAATAACCCCAACATGCCAGTCAACATGTAGGCTATGTTTGCACAGCTCCTCTTTTCACTCTCAATACTGTACTTGAGTCTGTGCAACTGTCTCAGGATTGTCTAGTATTTATAAAGAACCTGATTCAAATCCTTGAGAACTCCAGCGTATGTGAGTAAAGAAAGCCTTAGGGTGAAGTCACTGTGTAAGGAAAAGCTCACAGCACACTCTGCTACCATGAACTCTACAGGGGTTAAATGCTAAAGGGTTCAGAAAAACAGACCTGCTTCTGTGAACCACATGACCCACGCTCTGCCAACAGGCACCTCACTTTTTCATCCCTTCGCCGATGTTTGGAGCCGCTCCCAAACTCAGAAGCGACTTTATGTGGCTGACGGGTTAAAGAACGTTATTTACATGGCCTTGCAAATGTATTAACCCCCTTTAAAGTTTTTACATTTTAGTAGTGCTACATTCATAAATCCTTGGTGTATTTTGTTGGGTATTTTGTATTCGGTGTGATAAATCAACACAAACAAGCACATAGCTCTGACAAGGAAGCAAAAAAGGATACATGGTTTTTAAGAATAAACATTTGAAAGGTGTAGCATCTATGTGTATTCTTCCTTCTTTACGCCAATTCTGCCAAATAAGTTCCAGAGGATTTAGTTGCCTCTAAGTAGTCAGCCTTCTAACAGAGAATTTGTGTGCAATTCAATTTCGGTACAAATACAGGCATTCTGTGAAGGTTCTAGAGAACATCAGTGAACAAACAGCACTATGAAGACCAAGGAGCACAGCAGATAGACTCTGGAAATCAACCATGAAAAAACAATCCCCCAGTGAAACATGGTGGTGGCAGTATCATACTTTGGAGATTATTTTTTTTTCTAGCAGGGACAGGGAAGCTGGTAAGAGTTGATAGGAAAATGTACTACCACTAAAGTGGGGCCTTCAACGGGCATTTTTTGTCATATTTTACCTCATGCTGAATATACCAACCCTACCGTGAAACATGGTGTTGGCAGCATCATGGTGTAGGGATGCTTTGCTTTAGCAGTGACAGGAAAACAGGTCAGAGTTGATGAAAAGATGGATGCAGCTAAATACAGGGAAATCCTGGAAGATGTCCAGAGCCTACAAAAGACCTAAGAAGCAGAAGTTCGTCCTCCAGCAGGTCAACGATCCTAAATACACAGCCAGAGCTACCATACAATGATTTAGTATATTTGTGTATTAAAATAACCCAGTCAAAGGCCAGACTTAAATCTAATTAAGAATCTGTGGCAAGAATTAAAAGTTAATGTGAAAAAATGATCTCTGCAAAGAATGGGTAAAACCTTTAATCTTTAGATGAGCAAAGCTGGGAGCGGCTTACCCCTGAATTACTTGTTGCAGCTGTAATTCCAGCACAAGGTGGTATCACGAGTGTTAACTCAGTAGGGCTGAATACAGATGCACTAATATACTTATCCGATGCTTATTTGTAAAACATGTGTTTGTTTTATCCCTTTCTAAAAGTATGTATGACTCTGTGTTAACCTAACACACAAAGTCTCAACAATATACATTGAGGTTTATGGCTGTAATGTGACAAAATGACAAAAAAAAAATTCAAAGGGTATGAAAATTTTGCAACACCCAGCCGATGCCTGGAAATGAACAGTCTGGATTGCTCAGCTGCAGCCAGAATTTTAGATTTGTGCAAGAGCAGATTTCCCACACTAACTGAACGAACCTGCAAAAACAGAACTGACATGGCAGAACGCACCCAGTGCACATCTCTCTCCCTCAAAACAAACATAAGCGCAGGGATCCAAGCCAGACTGAGTCTTCTGTTTTCTGATATCCACCACAGTATCACATGCGAGGCTTAGGGTGTTGCTTCAAGTCAAACCAACCAAACACTAAATACAGATCTGCAACAAATTACACCTTTGAATCAAACCAAATTCCCATGCAAAAATAAACACGGATATAAAAAGGCTGATGCAGTCCTCCAGCATTTCTAGGTCCCCATCATTTGACTCTAAAGTAATAGAATTGTCATCTTTGTCCTGGATATTTGGAATTCATTCTGTGGCTTTGGTACAATCAGTCCAGAGGAGGTGATGGCCCGGTTGTGCTCTGCAGCTGGTAAAATCCAGCCCAGAAAGGTGGAGAGGGGGATTAATCATCAGATTTCTGCCGTATTCTATCTCAACAACTGGGCAGCTGACCAGCAAAGTGTTTATACATGACAGATTGAAGGGCATGCACAGATACACACTCGAGCACATCTGTAATGAGAAAGACTCAATTTATAAGGCAGCCTGTGTCATGAGTCTATGAGAAATTGCCCACTGTTAGCAAAGGTCATTGGTTTAGCTCATAGTTTGTAATTTGCTGACTTTGTTGTTTGCCTTCTGCTAAAAAATAAAATGCAGGATCAATAAAGTATCTCACTCTATCCATCTGTGGCCGGGAATAATACTTAAAATTGAGGATAAAAGCCAAGACACGACCTCTTAGAAAAATACTGCAGGATAAGGTGCATTTCTGTACACTGCAAACCAACAGGCCCATGCTACAATTTGTGAATCTTTTACCATTAACTAAACATTATATCTTAAGCTGAGCTAACTGTGCCTGGATCATGCAAGTACTGAATGAATCATCAAATCTGAAAACATTACCAAAAACATGGTGAAGAGTAACTGGGGATTATATTTTATACTTGGGCTGGTGGGAGCCGTCTCATCAGACTCAATAACAATGACCTTTGGATGCAGATACTGGTGTTTATAACACAGTGATGAATATTAATTGCAATCATCATTACGGTGATGTCAAAAAATACTCTTAGGTCAAAGAACAATGCTACTTCCTCCTATACAAATAAAAGTATTGTAAAAATATACATATGGAGTTTGCATAAAAACATTTTTTTATTTATTTAGATCATTACTTCATCTGAAATGTAAAGGCAGTGATTGCAAATTTAAATACATGGCCAATGCTGCCACAAAGTACCAGCCAGCACTGCAGTTCTGTCTATTCATTTGTAAGCTGTTTGGCTAAACGTTAAAATGCCGCTTTGCTGAAAGTAGAATGACATTGTATTAGTTTTGATTCATTAATAGATATTAATAGTATTTAATAGTTAAATCTTGTCAACTGTGAAACTGTGGAGATTGCTTTAAAAAAATTCTCATATGATTTGTGATGGGACTGGAAAATAATCAGACTCATCAATTTAGAACACAACAGCTGATTATGAAATGAATAATTAACAGAGATGAAGAAATATTATATATTTATCAATCAGACTGAACATTTTGTTACTTTATAGCATGCAGGTTGAGCTGATGGAGGCCGATGATAAATTAATAGCTGCCTTTATGAAGAGCCCGCCTACAGCTCCTTCTAAACGTTTCATAAACCTTAAATCATTTAACATTTTGTTACAATAACCAAAAAATGTAAATGTATTTTGTTTTCTGTGGTAGACCAGCACAAAGCACTTCATAATTGTGAAGTGAACTGAATTATTGTGAAGGGGCCTCTGTTCCCAGTTTTTTCTTTTTTTACAGATGAAAATCCAGAAATTCGAAATTTCTTAAACTCAGATCGAGTCTCTAAACATCAGTTTTTAAGCATTGCTTTCGGCCGTCAACGTTTCCATAAAGGCCAGATTTGTTGACTTCAAGAGTAATATTAGTCCTGGCGCCAGATTCCCCCATGTAACCTCGGAGGCTTTGAAGCCACAGTAGAAATATTACACACCTCTTGATTGCTTCTCGGATTAATGCAATTCAAGCCAGGCCTTTTAACTGCAGGCCTACCAACCATGTCTGGGTAGGGTAGCGGTTATGTCACACTCTCAGCTAATTTTACATATTGTTATTACCCAGCCCTTTTATGAAAGTCTTATACCTGCATTAATAAGAATAAAGTACACCCAAGTGGATTTACTAATTTACAGCGCTTTCACACCAAACCTTTGGAACGCTTTGAGCCGTGCCAGCTTCTGGAGCGGATCACGACAGCGTGAAGCCATCCCGGACTCTGAAACTGACCAGAGGACCGGACGCTGGCATGATTACAACTGCTGGTCTCAGTTCATCCGCACCCTGGAGCGGTTCGCTTGCGGTGTGAACGTATGGCGGGCCAGCGTACCAAAAGCAGGAAGAAAGTATGTAATGTAAGAGCAGCGCGTTTGGGTAGAAGTAATAGAGGGAAACAAAAGTAAAAGCACCAATCTGACTAGGTGAAGAAGTGAAGAGTGAATTACATTTGAAAACCAAACTAGCAACAGAAACCCCAAGGCGGACTTTGCTTTCTGTGCTTTTTTTCTTCTAGCTCAGTGCAATACTGCCCCCGAAAAAATACCTTGGATGACTTGGTTAGGTCCGGTCTAAAAAATCTCTGTATAAAAGCAAACCTAGCGAACTGAAGGTGTGAATTTTCTCACTTTTACCGATCCCTGGACCGTACCCGCAGTGTGAATGCGTCCTAAAAGACTGTTGGCTGCACTGGATTTCATTTCGGGGTATCACAAACATGAAGACTGATTGCTAGTGCATGCCATGCTTGCATCATGTACAATAATTGTACCTTTTTGTTCTATCACATCAAATCCCAATAAAATACATTGAAATGTGTGGCTATGATGTCAGAAATAGTATAAAAGTTCAACGGGTACGAATACTTTTGCTGGGCACCCCATGTGTAACGCCCTCTTAAAAGAATGACACACTGACAAAGAGGCTTCAGAATTTAGGTCAAAAAATGTCCTTAGCAGAGTGAACCTCAGGCTTATCCCGACTTGCTAATTTGACATATTGTCATTCATCATCAGCAGCTGTCAGCTCAGGCACCAGTAAAATCTATCAAAATGTTCCCTAAATTAAAACAAGTTAAAGCTGCCTCTGTTGAATTAAAAAAAGAACAAGGGGTTGGATTTAAAAACTTGACGAGAATGCCTGCAACATCGGAACTCCGGACAAAATAATTCATCAGATTTACACTGTGTGGCGTAGCAAAGAATGATTTAATGCACCATGGAGGTTACCTCCAGCATTATTCATGCTTGTTACCTGCCTGGTAATAAAGAATAAAACCCACTGAAGGCTGCAAGAGCTGTGAATCTAAATGAGGCAAAGAAACATAGGTGCAGCGTAATTTGTTCCAGGATTTTACGGTCAAGAGGTAGGTTCAGTCACTTCAGGGCATAAGTTGGAAAGCTCCGCTTCTGATCACTTTTAAAAAGGCAACAACATGGAAAAGGAAGGGAAGCAAAGCATTGTAAAAAGAACAGAAAGGAGGGCAGGATAGGGAAGTAGATTGTGCTTTTCATGCTCTTTCTCCTTGTCTGATATTTCAAAGACCCATAATGACCCAAAATACCCCCAACTGTCAAAACAAACCAATTACTCTGTGTTGGCTGAACAGCTCAATAGTGTGTGCATGAGTGAATTTAGTGAGGTTTTAACGGGAGTGGCTGAGTTACAGCAGTATTTGGCTCAGCTCGAGGATTAGATCAACCTGAAACCGACTCCTGGAAGGAGCAAGGCTAAACCCAAAACAGGCACATCCACATTATCTCTGCTTTGTCTTCGTCCTCTATTGAAACACGTGCAGAAAACCATAGGCTAGGGACTAATTAGGAGTCCAGCGCAGACACGCATGTGCAGAGACAAGCGCCCTTTCTTCTTGTTTCCAAGCATCTGTCAGGGGTGTGAGGAGGATACAATGAGGCTGCATTTAGAGCAGAGTTGTGCAGCTCAGACCACTCATTAGTTGGAAACAGTAGGTACAGATGTAGAGTTGGCAAGGTTGCTTTTGTGCTGCTCAAAAGACTCATAGAGAATCTTTAGTTTTGCATGCACTTATGACAAAATTACTTTGTTTTTCACAAATAACATTCATAAGTCTCTGATAATCTGTTACTGTCTTATAATGCATAAAAGCATCGGCATGTGAAAAGCTAAATTACCTCGAAATGCGGCAAGAAAATGAAAAACAAACTGCAAAGGACCTGTTTTGAGTGCCGACAGACTTTCTGTGGTTTCTGTACTTTTTGTTTGGAGTCAATTCCCTCTGGAAAACATTCATAGAGAAGTGAAATGCCTAAAAGATGGAAAGCACAGTCTGCAAAAAAAATACCAGGGGTGTAACTGTGCACTTAAATGATAGTTTGTTACATACATCGGATTTGGAGTCAAAATTGGGGACGGTGTAACGGTGTTTTAGTGGTTTGTTAGGAGGCTTTAAGGCAGAAGGTTATGTACATCGAGGCAAGACTAGTTGTAAAAAAGGTTTATTTGATGTATATAGGCCTTCTATTCACCGGCTAATTTACGCACCCGGTCCCTGATTGGGCTATTAAAAAGTTCAATTTACTTTAATATATGAAAACACATTTCAGCAAATATGTCAGGTAAAGTGTTTTTTTTAAAGTCTAAAACAGAAAAAAAGTAAAAAAAAACTAAATAAATTGATTTGTAACCCCATCCATCTTTCCAAAAACTCTGACCAGCTTCCCTGCTGCATAAAAGCATCCCCACAGCATGATCCTGTCACCACCATGCTTCACAGTGGGAATGGCATGTTCAGGATGGTGTACGGTGTTAGGCTGAAACGTTTAACCCTGATGTCATAAAACCAGAGCACTTCCTTCATCACGCAGTGTTGCCCTACATGGCTTGTGGCAAACTTTAAATGGAACTTCTAAATGCTTTTCTTCAACATCATTTGCTTTCTTCTTTCCACTGTTCCATACAGATTTTCCTGTGATTGACCTGACCGACTTATTTTCCATCTGAGTGGTTGTGCCCACGAGTGACTTCTGTTCTGATGATGATGGTCAAATGCATAAAACGTGTCTCGTCACTTCCTTAGACCCTTACACAACACTGACGTTCTTTGGCTCTCCATTTGACCCAACAACTGTGAATCTGGCATAACAACTGTTTTGACCACTCACCTCAACTATAGTTCCCCACTTTGGTACTCACTGTTAAAAAGAATTAAGCAAAACTTGATGTGTTTACTGGGGAGGTTCTACACACCATAGCAGCAAGCAAAGCCCCTTTTAGAAAAGAAATATTTTACTCAAATAAAGCGTATGAACTGAACTGAGGAGCCAGTTTAATAATGTCCTTGAAATAAGCTGTATGAAGCTGGAGGGTTAGGGAGCTACACAAACAGTGAGAGGGCAACCGTAACCAACAGTAACCCAGGTGGCTTACTGAGACAATATCCTGGCTTGGCTCACTTTCCTTCAAGCCCTGCGGGTCTTGACCATGTCACAAGCCGCATTTCAGTCCAAATCAGCCCGGTGTGTGCACCTGATACAACAGCGGGTCTAACAGGAGAGGAATCAGGGGAGACGCAACATAAAAGAGAAGCTAAGCCAAAGTAAAACAAACTATATGAAAGTATAATCTTTTGATCAGAAGCCACATACTGGCTGAACAGGACATTAGCAGCAGCTCAGCTGGACAAGGGCCCATTCTAAGCATTACACTGCGCTACTATTTGTGAGCCTCAGTGTTGCAGTGAAATGTCTTTCTGCATTTCACAGCGTTGAGCACAACTGGTGTTTTCACATTTACTACTGTACAAAACTCCAAGGCCTGAGGCAAACAAAGAAGAGGTTTGATCCTTGCATTGGCTGTCACCCACTAGAAAGCTGCATTTTGTAAGGAAAAAACATTCCAAAGGAACAATCCAAGGGATCTCCAATAAAACGCATCAGTCCAAACAACATTCAGTCAAGCCACACAGTCCGACTGCTATTTCAGCGAGCCCAGAGAGGCTGAACAATGACAAGTGTAAAGCAAAAGCCGTTGATCCCTCATCTGCAGCGTCTGTGCTAAAATGGGAAGTATGTGAAACAGTTGGAGACGGATTACAGTGGGAAAGTGTGACATCGGTTCCTCATCGGGTCTGTTTAGTTCGCAAAGCGCTATTCTATTTAATTTACTAAAACCTGGGAGCTTGTTTTGCATGGGAAACATTTGTAATCTGGGCCAAAAACATGTACCGAAAGGATGTATTTTAAAAGAAATAATAAAAAACTATTCATCGCATCAGATTTTGTGGAAAATGAAACAAAACTGAAGCGAATGACATGAAATGGCCATAGAGGACTCTGATGTGACTAATGGGGTACATAAAATGAGGTATAACCCTCATATTACAGACATGTCTTTAAGAATGAGCCATAACAGGGTTTATGTGAGTTTCAGCAAGTTAAACCAAGGGCTTTTTAAGAGTATTCTGATTTAAATTTAAGGCCTTGATGAATTATGAAAAATATCCTAATAACTTACTTAATAAGTTATATTTACCTTAACTCAAGCAAGTTAAATTTAGGGTGTCAACCTAAATTGGTGTTTCTAACCTCTGGCATGTGACTCATATGCTTTTAAACAAACATTACCCAATTTCAACATCTTTCAACAGTATGTGGTACGATTCATCACAGCTCCTGATGATGGGTTTCAGCCAGCTATTAAAATGCCTGTTTTTAAGGGAGACTTCCTTAAATATACACTTACCCATGATGAACAAGCTGGTTGTGGATAACACAAGAATGTTTGGATCTTAATCCAACAAAAACACCAAACTTTAAGCCTTTAAGGGAATTTCACAGGCAGGACTGTTTCTCAGGTTTCTAGGAAAGGCTGAAAGTCTGGGGGTATGGGCTCAGAGCCTTCCTGCATCATGGGTAGTGGCGTACTATTCAACCGGTACTGTTCTCTGGTTTTCTTTGTGGTCTGACAGCCGATTTCAGTTTTGTCCCATTCTGATGCTCTTTCAACCTATGGACTATAACAAACAGAAGAAAAAGAATACTGCAGGTTTTTTTAAAGACAATATTGTTTCCATTGATGCTAATCATCATCGGATTTCTTATCAAACTTAAAAAAAAAAAAGAAACGTACATTAGACCACATGCTGTTGGTTGATGTGTTTATACAACAAAAATATTAGGTGCTCTTAATTTTGATGCCTTTATTGAAGAGGAAAACAGAACATTTTGGTTTCTAGTATTTACTCTGCCGATCATCAATCAGGACCGATCAATGGGAAGCTGACCGGTTCCGAACTCTGGCAGATTGACTGGTGCTCGTCTATTCCTAAACAGTTTGTAGTTCTGCATAATAACACCTGAATTCGTCAGCCAGAGCTACAAATCATGGAGTAAACGAATGCCGGATGGTTATTTATCAAACGTTTAAAAATAATAACAAAACTAGTTGATTAAAGAATGGAAGAGGCGATTCATGAAAAATCGTTTAATCGATTTAAGACGTAACTAAATCTATTTCAAGACCTACTGTGGAAAAATCTTGTCATATTCAAGACTTTTTAAGGCCTATAATAAAGATTTTTAAATTTAAGGATAAACAATGGAAACTTCCCAGAAGGAATTCACAGCTACACCTTGTCAATCTGCATGAAAACAAAATCAGAGATTTTGTTGTGCAGAAAAAAAAAACTACAAATATAAATAATAAAATCTCCATGCCTTGTAAGTTACACTGACAAATTAAGTTTAAAATATTCATAACAAGTGCAGCAGCAGCCATCTTAATATTTCCTTTAGATCTGTTTAAAGCTGGTAAACAAATAAGCCAAGAGGAACTCCCAGCAGGCCAAAGAATAAAGTTTTAATGGCAAGAATAAAAGAAAATGTTAATTTTTTTTTTTTTTGGAAATCAATAATGATTTGTGTTTCAAAGCCTCCGAAGAACAAAATCTGACCTATGTGTCGTTGCCTGGGAAACTGCCGGAGTTATCCGAGCAGCACTGCCATCAGATTCCCTTTTTTATTTCTGCCTCCCTAAAGTACAAGTTATCAGATGAAGGTCAGTTAAGTGTGAACGTGCCAATGCCCGGGAAAAACAATGAAAAAGCTTGGGCATACAACAAAACACATGAATACAAACCGAGATGGGGTCGTCATGTGAAACCACAGAAAGGAAGGAAAGTAGGAAATGGACGAGATGAACTTCAGTGAAGTTACCCCCCAAAAAGACTGCTAAGATCTCTGCTGCAGGTCATACTGGAAAATATCATGTTTAAAGAAAAAAAGAAAAAAATTCAGAAACTGAGGATGGAACCACGAGGGATTGGAGAACAACCGTCTGTTGGACACTTTGTTCCAAGTCTATTACCGAACAAATCCTGAATGCAGACATGTAAAACAGACCACCTGCTGCACCATCTGACCAAAACAGACAGCAACATGCCACTCCCCACACACCTTGTTCATTTAAGCTATTAAACTAAGTCCTTCTTGTTGATTTACTTTGATTTTTTTAAAAAGACAGTCCAATTGTTATTGCCAAATGGGTTGTATTTACATAGTTATTCCCTTCACACAGAAAAGCCATTCAAAGCCTATGCTCGGTCTGCCCTTACAGAAGCAAGAGGCCAGGAGGACAATGCTACTTCAGTTGCTCTGATTCAGCCACGCAGAGGAACAAGCTGCAGCTACAGTGCTTTATTGGGATGTCATGTGTTGGACCAACGCAAACCAGCGCATATTTGTTAGTTTAGAGGTAAGCGATAAAAGATTTTCGCATTTTTTGTGATATGCTTGTGTTTTCAGCACCCCCACCGAGTCAACATTTTGTAAAAACATCAACCACCAAACCTTTGCCTGTTCTTTTTTACAAGACAAGTCTGCAAAGGACCTGTCAAGACAAGTCATATTTAAAGGATAACATCAACTTTAAGTCTTGTCACAGATTCTCAATTACATTTAGGTCTGGACTTTGACTGGGCCAGTTTAACACATGAATACACTGTGAAGCTTACCGTTCTATTGTTGTTATGGCTATATGTTTAGAGTTGTTTTCCTGCTGGAAGATAAAGCTTTTATACAGTCTCAGGTCTTCTGCAACAGGTTTTCTGCCAAGATTGCCCTCTAGTTAGCTCCACCCATCTTCCAATCAAGTCTTACCAGCTACCATGTCCCTGCTGAAGAAAAAGCATCCCCGCAGCATTAGGCTGCTGCCACCACCATCTTTTATGGTGGGGATAGTGTGTTTAGGGGGATGTGTGGTGTTGGTTTTCAGCCACACAAAGTATTTTGCACGCAGGCCACGGAGTTCAGCTTCGTCTCATCTGACCAGAGCACCCATTCTCCAGATGTTTGTTGAGCCATCTACATGGCTTTCTTCTTTTCCTCCCTTCTTGGAGTCTTGATTCTCAGAGTGAAAGAGAAATAGTCTCTGCAACTCCTCCAGAGTTGGCATCGGCCTCTTGGCTGCTTCGCTGAAAAATGCTCTCCTCTGTCAGTTTAGGTTGATGGACATGTCTTCTTGGTTTGCAGTTGTGCCATACTCTTTCTGGTTTGAGGCGATGGATTAAACTGTGCTCCATAGGAATATTGTTTAAGAATCTAACCCTTCTGGTGGCGGTTCTTAGTCTTCATGATGCAGACTGTCCACTAATGTTCTCTAACTGAGGCCTTCACAGGACAGATGAGTTTAAGTTACACACAGATGCTCTGTATTTACTTCTCTGGTTACTTCTGAAGGTAAATTGTTACACTGCATTTTATTAAGGGCTCTCTCAGCGAAGGGGGCTGAATATTAAGGCACACCACCCTGTTGTCATGTATTCTTTGCTACTTTGTGTGTGTCCAACACATAAAATTGCGCCAACATAAATTGGCATTTGCGGATGTAACAAGACAAAATGTGAAAAACTTAGGAAGTAGGAATACTTTTGCAAAGTGCTGTAAGTACTTTGAATAGGACATGTGTTAAGAGACTGAATCAAAACTGTAAGAGGGGGGTGCTAATTCTGTATGTTGATATCGAATTAGTAACTCAGACATGTGAATGAGGTTGAAAGGAACTTGTATCAGCTATACAAAAGTAATTCTGCTACATTTACATTTGTATCAGTTAATTCAAAACAGAAAGCCGAGATGTTTTTCTTTATCTCTTACATTTACGTCCTTGTCAGCTGCAGGACTTACTGAAGAGACTGCAGTGATGTCCACTGCAACTGCACAAATTTAGAGTGTGCTAACATATTCATCATTATGTAACGCAATACAGCAACCTCTTCCTTCTGCTTGCATGCAACAAAACAAGACCCAGTTTTTCTTTTCTTTTTAGTAAAAATGTTTTAAATAGCAGTCTAGAATGCTTATAATGACTGCAAGAACAATCGATTTTAGCAATGCAAACAAATCCAAATCTGGGTTTAGGCTGATATTAATTTAAAAAAAAGTTTCTAAAAATTTGCAGCTGCTACAACTATTTAACCTGTGGAGCCTCCTGACTTACTGACTGCAAATTGAGAAAAAAGGAAAGCAACATTTAGAAAGGTCACATCAAGTCATTTAACTATAAACAACTAAGCTGATTTGCTTGTGCATGAAAAAATCTGGAAGCGACATTCACTGAGAGAATGCAGATACAACGATGCAAAGCAGTCGCTTCGAGAATTTCAGAGTATTTTACAGATGACGCCCCTATAGGAACATTTGACCAGCAGGTAGTTATGAGCAAGTTAATGTTCATTATGGTACTGATTAATAAAATCATTCTTCATGAATTTACATCTGACTGTCTCCTCCTACCTTTTCCCTATTCTGTTTTTCCCCCCAAAAAAATATTTGGGCCATCTTACTGTCTGAGGATAAGCATTATATTAACAGCTACAACAGACCGAAACCCTTTGTGTCAAAGAAGCAACTAACCAGGCGATGATGGCGCGATTACAGGTTATCTTTGTTATTTACGACCGTTTTTTACTGAGGCTGCTCCCCTCCTAATTCTCTTCTCCATCTTTTCCTCTCCCCATCTTTTGAACCCCCCCCCTTTCCTCCTTCCACCACACCACTGCAGTGATATATCTGTGTGAGTCACCACAAGGGACATTCAACTGTGAAAGTGCAGAGTCCAGTGACAGCTTTTGCAAAGTAACAAGCAAATTGTGCAAATCTGTTCCTTCTCCCCGATTTCTAAAAATGGCAGCAATTCCACATAATGTTAACATATTAACAAGAAAACACAAGCTGCCCCTTAAAGTGATAGATTCACTTAAATGCATGTGTTATATGAGCTTAGGGAAACATTGTTTGCTGAAATTATCACAAGAACACTGACCTGAAAAGGGAAAATGTTATCTCGACCTACTCCATCATCCATCCACGACTTTGGGTTGAAGCCAGCAGGACTGTTTCTGGGGTACTTCTGCGACGCCACATGGTTGTTGGGAAAGGTCTTCTTCAGTGGAGAGATGGAATTGATGGGATTCATCCCTCCATTAAGCCCCCGACGATAATCTCTGCCCTGGGATCCTCCCCAGCCACCGCCTCCACTTCCGTAGCCTCCTCCGGGACTCCAGGAGGTGGACGAGCCGGGGGAAGGAGAGGGGCTCTGGTAGTTGGCCGGACCCCAGGGGGATGGGGGCTTGTTCAAGCTGTTGGACAAATGCGGCAACTGGCTGAAAGCCGGATTCCTGTGCGGGAAGGGCGGTGGCGGGTGGGGGAGGCCGGGGAGCGTCGATGCTGCTGGTGTTGGTTGGGGGTGTTGGAAGTGAGGGTGAGGCGGAGGGGCCGGGTGGTGCTGGGACAAGGCCGGAGCCGGTCCGATCTGGGGGAGAAGTTCCCCCCAAACCCCGGACTGACGTGGTGTGAGAAGTTCTGGAACAGCAGAGGCCCATTGTTGGCAGAGGCTGGGTTGAAAAAGCTAACGTCCTCGTTGATGATTGTTGACGGTGCAGGCTGGATGGCAGCTGACCAGTTGTTAAAGCCAGTAAGTGATGACGAGGTTGTGCTCGACTGTACCGGGCCTGTTCCGCCTAGACCAGATGTCTCCTGATAATCAAATACAGTCAGGACAGGTGACTCAAGACGAAGCTGCTTCTCCTTTCCATTGCTGCCCTCTGACGTGCCATTCTCCGTCTTGGCTTCCTCTGATCGGGATTTTTCCAGTTCTGAAATTATCCCACCACCGCTTCCAGTCTCCTGGTGACTACCAGGAGACAACTGCTGCTGTTTTTCTTGAGTTTCCTGCATTTCCTGTTGCTGCTGTGCTTTGGGCTTCTCTGTGCCCCCAAGGATTTCATCTTGCACACTGTTGTGGGTGGCAGAGGCAGGGAAGAGCCAGGGAGAACCTCCCGTGGTGCCATTCCCCGTGGCTGTGGTGCTGTTTATGAAAGCAGCGGGGCTCTGAGACACATTCTGGTGGTGGTGCTGGGGCTGCAAATGCGGGTGAATTCGGACAGGGAAAGCAGACTTGTTGCCAGTGTTGTTTTGAACTAGGACTCCGAACCCGTAATCCCCCATTTGTTCTCTCCCCCAGAACAAATGCTATTCTGCGATCTCTTTGGTCCGACTGTGAAATGAGCACACAGAAAGGCATGCAGGTTAGCACTCAGTCCTTCTCATTTCCCGATAGATCAAGAGATTTAGGATCCACCAGGTGGGTCCACGTCGTCACATCAAAGGTTTTCTTTGTTTTTGGTTGAGTTCATAATTACAGAGCTGGCAACTTTATGCAAGTTATATAATAATAGATATTGCTTATTTTTAAACTGCATTCCTAGTAAATGTTTAAAAAGTTCAAGCTATAAATGTTCTCTACAACACATTAATGTTTTCTAAGTTGGTAAATTAATGTCAGTGAATAAAGTCTTATGGCAGGATATACTTTGTTGGAAGCACTTAGTAGAAGAACCAGTAACCAGAAGAACCAGTAGAATTTAACGCCACCCTGCAGTGCAGAAGACGTCAGTTAGCTATTTTGAGAATAAGTTGGGTAAGAGAGTAGCATGTGAATATGTTACCTGTATATTCTAATGCATACAAGTTATACTGCTTGTACTGCTTGATAAATTGATTATTGAAATAATTTTTTTGTATTGAAATAATCGTCAACTAATTTAGTAATCGCATAATCGTTAACTGGAGTATACAGACTCTAAAAATGCCATTTGCTGAAAGAACAACCCCCTCAGAGCAGTTATTAGGCCAAATTGTACCAAGAAATATATACATTTTGTATTTAAAATGAAAAACCGTCTTTGTCTGTAAATATGCTCTATCCAAAACTCTTCAAGTGGCATAGCTTTAACTTCACCTGGTTCAAATTGTCTAAAAAGCAACTTTTGCTACGCGATTATTATATTGATTAACAGATTATTCGATTATCAAAATAATCGTTAGTTTCCAGCCATAGTAACAACAATTAGTAAATCCCAACTCGGGTGTGATGTCATTATCTGCTTCAATTTCATAACAAATCGAGGCTGGTGTTAGACTGTGAATGTTCCATTAAAACAGGCAATGACAGAGCAAAACTTTCAGCAGATAACAAGCAGGCTCTGTTTAATCCACCCGAGGTTTTTGCCTCTGTTATTGAACATGCTGGATTTGTAAATCTGCTAAAGTCAACCGTCAACGCCGCATTCATTTTGTCTTTGTAATAAAAGACCACAAACGAGTTTTACTGCAAATGCCCTGTCGTTCACCCCGTGTGACGTCAACTAAGTTGCCAACATTAAATACCAAGCATGCCAGGAAGGCCAGAAATTAATTTGAATGCTGTTCTCATATCTTCTTATTTCATGCAAGAGCTCCAAACAATTACACAAATAAAGCAGTGTTTATCTGAAGCAAAGTAGTTATACTTTTTTTTTTAAGTTTTAAATAAACGGTACATGGATTACAAAGGATAGTGAAGTAGTGCAAATCTACGGATGTTAATTTCATGATTTAGTGAAGGGACATGATAATAAAGTCATTTTCTTTCCTCAGGTAAAACCACTTTCAAAACTTCATTGGGCAGCATGCTTATTCAAAAAGTAGAATTTCAACATAAGCAAGATATTTTAAAAACACCATTCCTACATTTACATCTGTATCATTTGAAAGCAGCAACCGGAAGTCTGCATATGTGGTGCATATTTTGATCGAAATTCAGTTCTGGTCTGATCAGTGCAGTTCTTTAAAGTAACCAAGTAGCAGTTACCGTCAAATTAAGCAATGACGCTGTTTTTATATGTATTTCATTGGACACATTCTTTAAGCATAAATTAAGTATAAATCACTCACCAACAGTTAATTTTTTAAAGAAATTGTAGACAAATAATGACAAAATATGATCATAAATGAGCTGACCAGCAATACAAAACGACGACAAAAAAAAATTACGAAAAACAAGCAACGTTCTTGCTTTAGCTAATTTTAACCCCGTGACGTTGCTAGTTTGTAAGAGACCAGCTGAGCTCCAGTCAGCCTCCCGTAAAACCAGAAACACTGCTGTGTCGAAAACAGCCTTCCTCCAGAAGGAGGTGGTTTTCAGAAAGGCAAATTAGCTGGCAGGCATTTAACTGTTAACAGCACGACAACGACCTGAATGCACAAATGTAAGAAATCGGGCAATGTTTAAAATGCGACAACTTAACCGACTTAACGTTTGGGAATAAAACAGTCGACCTTGCTTTGACAGCTGTCAGCAAGAGATACTATGATCAAAATAAATCAGATAAGTTTCCGTTTGAGAACAATGTGTCACATTTAATCGGACAATATGTATTTTTAATTTTTCTGTCTTCGTAGTGACATACAGACAGTTACAATTAATAAAGCTGGCCAGGGAAGTTTTTTTTATCCGTTGCTAACATTAGCAAGCTAGCTATTAACGGCAGTTAGCACAGATGCTAGCTCGCTGGACAGGCTGTATATGCGGGCGAGTAAAAATCATTTTCACCTTCTGATCACCCCTTTCGACCTCGGCGATGCCTTTTTGTTGAGCTCCTTTGCTTCAGGCTGACAGCGAGAGGATGTCCTTGAAGCGATGAGTGCGGCAGGCAAAGCTTTTCAGAGGCGATTTAATAGCTGACTCGTACAGTGCAGTCGGTCAGCTTTTTTTCTCTCTCTCTCCCTTCTCCTGACGTGTCCTGCCTCTCAATGACACAGCTCTGTATCTGCTGCCTCTGATCTGGACTCGATCATCGAATAGCTTTGTTAACGTGGCAGCTGAGCGGGGTTCACTTTAAGCCTTATTCGATTGGTTTCATTGCCCGTTTGATTCGGTTTTGTTTTTTTGTTTTTTTTTGCTTGCTGTCCTTCCTACAGAGCCAGCCGATCCTTGTGTGTGTTTCTTGGCTGCCCCTCTCTCCTGGAACCGACCGTGGCCGAATGACAGCGAGAGATCAGCCGAGGCACGCTTCCGCTTCAAGCACCGCCCAATCCACCATGGCCCCGCCTCCAAGGAGGCACACCTCGATACGTGATTGGACCTGCCAGCCGGTAATCTCGCCCAGTGTCTTCATCATTTAACAGTCATGCACCAATAACACACCCATGCTATCAATAAGTACTGCCTACGGAGGTCAGGAAGATAAAAAAAGACTCCTCCCAACACGGTCCTGTCCTTTCACGATGCAGCTGGTAGCAGGTCGTGAGAAAAACGAGCACCCCCACTCCCCCTCTCTTGAAAGGATGAAAAATCCTCCGAAAATGAGCATAACCAGGCTTTTTCATCTCATGCTCATGTTGCAAAAGATGGAAATTAAACAGCAAGACATTGTGTCATTGCAGTACATGCTTTTGTTAGCGTTATTCAAAATGTCTACGTTTTCCAGGCTGACCCCAATTTAGACATCATTATCTTTACATTCACTGATTACAGCACCATCAAGATTTGTCTATGCTGAATAAAGGATAAGATAAGATATGATATGATGTGACAGGCCAACACAAAATAGAGAGTAATTTTGAAGCAAAAGGAAAATGACACATGATTTCAAATGTATTGAATACGCATATTGTTCCATTTACTCTAATACCCCTTACTCAAGCTGCATTGTTCAGCTCCCTGATTTTAAAACAATTTCCCTTTGAAAAGTAGTGTCAGTATCTTTGCTTTCTGTAATAATGAATTTTACAGAATTATTTGCATATATAGCAGAGAACTGCAACACATTCGATAGATATATCATGTGTTGATCTATGCAAAAGAAGGCATGCTGACAATTGGTTTGATGAAGCAACCAACATGTGATGTCTTAGTTTCTGACTCTGTGCAAAGTTTGAAATAAATTCAACACCTTCACACATAAACAGTGCAACTAAGCAAGATGCTATGTTTTCACATTTGGTCTGTGCTCCACTAGAATATATTTTTGCTGTAACCTCCCAGTTCTTGTTGCAGTTGTTGTTTCATTAAAAGGGAACAACAAAAGAGAATCAGTGCTGTGAAAAGTATTTCTTCACTTTTTTGCTATTTTTCACACCTAAATGCTTTAGATCATTCTTCTTTTAATTTTAGGCAAGAATAATGGGATTAAATACAATTTCTATTGTGATTAAAATATTTAATGAAAAAAAGCTATCTAAACTAACCTATGTAAAAATATGATTGTTCCACTGTCAGATCATAAATCAAATGTGATTAACTAAATTTTTTGAAAAGATTAGTATAATTTCACTAGCCAGTTCCAAGCGTGATTACTGTCAGAGCTGTAGAAAATCGGTCAGAAATATGTTTAGAACCTGTCTAACAACACGAAGTAGCCTTAGAATATCTAAATCTAAAAGCAACACATGTCCAATCTAAAAGAATCTAGAACAGATGATGATTCATTGACATCTATCAGTCTGGAAAGGGTAACAAATACATTTCTAAGGTTTTGGGACTCTAGGGAACCACAGTGAACAGCATTATGCACATATGTAAAAAAAAACAGAAGAACATTGGATAACCTTCCTAGAAGGAAGAAACCCCAAGAAAACCCAGAACAAGATCTAAAGCGATACAAGTCTCACTTGTCTCAGTTAAGGTCAGTGTTCATGATTCAACAAAAAGAAAGAGACTGGGCTAAAATGGGATCCAAGGGAGAGATCCATGACCAAAACCATTGCTGAACAAAAAGAACACAAAGGCCCATCTTGTATTTGCAAACAAACATCTTGATGATCCCCCAGAAAATATTCTGTGGACTAACTAGACAAAGGTTTTAACCTTTTAGAAGGTTTGTGTAAAACTAAAACATAGCATTTCAGAAAAAAAAAAAACCATCATGCCAACAGTCAAATTTGGTGCTGGTATGGCAACGGTCAGCAGCTACTTTGCTGCTTCAGGACCTCGATGGCTTCCTGTTATTGATGGAACCATGAACTTTGCTCTCTACCAGAAAATCATGAAGGACAAAATCTGAATATCAGTTCTTGACAAACTCAGGCACACTTGGGTAATGCAGCACAACAATGAACCAACAAGTCCACCTCTAAATGGCTAAGAAAAGCAATGAAAACGAACCAAAAAAACAAAAGGTGTTTGGAGTGGCCTAGGCAAAGTACAGATTAAAATCTGATTAGGATGCTGTGGCATGAGTTTAAAGAGACTGTTTATGCATGAAACCCTCCAGTGCAGCAGAATTAAAACAATTCTGCAAACAAGAGTGGGCAAACATTCCGCCACAGTGACATAAAAGACTCCTTGCAAGCTATAGTAGAATTGTTTGATGTAAGTTGTTACCTTCAAGAGTGGCACATACAGTTATTAGGTTTTAGGGGCAACATAGTGGGACGAAAAAAATCAAACTGAAGAAATCTGCCAATACTGCACATTTCCTGATTTTCTGTGATAACCAAGGTTAACACAGGGTTGCTAGGTGTCGCCTCATATTTAAATAGAAATGAGAGTAACATCTATCTTCTGACGTTCCAAGACTTTAAAGAATGGCCTCATCTTGTATTTAAAAACAGCCCTGCACATCATCAGCTTCATGCACATAATTTGATTCTTTTTACTGGATTAAAGTATGAAATAATTTAGCAAAAAACACAGCTTATCTTACAAGAGAAATTTTCATAATTCTGTTGCTCCTCCTCTCCACATGTTCAAAAATCCTAGCCATATTCCTTCAGCCACCCACACTATTCCTCTTTATCAGCTTCCCTGTATTTTCTCAGTGTCCTTCTCTCCTGTTTGGTCATTATCACAGAGAGGTCATCAAGCCCCTTTGACTCTGTCAGTCTTTCTGACTCTCATCTGGCAGCGGTACATGCAGTTAAAATGGCTATCTAATATATCTGTCACTTCAAGTCGAGCTGGGAGGGAGAGATAAATTAGAAAAATCTGCAGTGTCCTGCATTATTAAGTGCGAACAGAAAGGATGAGCAGGCTATGGGAGCCGATTAAAGCAATCCGATAAAAAAATAGATTACATGTCTAATGATAATACTTCTCAGCTTGTAAAAAATTTTTCAGGCTGACGCATTCCTGCACATTCGCATACATAAAGAGCTGAATAGTCTCAAATGATGAGCCTTTACTTGGTATTAATTCGTATAACATAGGCGGAGCTGGTGGAAAGTTTACATTCACCCATCATCAGCCAACAAAGTCTTCCTAATAATCCATTTGAACCATTCGGTTCAGAGGTTTGTATGATTAAAGCACAACTTCAGAGATTTTTAAAAACAAAAACTGAGGGAACAAGTTTGAATTTATTGTGGATATTCTCTAATTCAAACTTATACATACCTATATACATATACCCCTACTAACAGTTGGTTAAAAGTCCCATAGCAAGTTGCAAGAAAACTACACATTTCTTTTTACTATCAATATTTTAGGGCATAATACCAGCTAGATATTTGACCACTGTTCTTTTCAGATCCCGATTTAAATAGTTTGGTCTCCTTTAAAATGGTGTTCAAGTCTAAGCCATGTTGCCTATCAAGTGAAGTGATGTTGAAAAATTTGGAGATAGCCCTCCAGTACTGCTAAATTCCACAAGACAAACAGCAGCGATTGAAGCAATAAAAGGAAAAAAGCGAAACATACTGTATTTCTATGCCATGCTGCTCGGTAGGAGATCTGAGAGCTGTTATTCGCAGTTGTATCTGAGCTGTACCTGTGTTGATATGATCCCTGGACGGTTCATAAACTGAACTAAATATGCAGGAGTGTGCATGTTTTACAACGTTTCTTTTTTTCTTTTAAAAATGTACTAGATGGTCTGTAAGGAGATATTAAATAATAACAGAGCTGGAGTTGCAACTGATGATTTCCTAGAGTCCACTATCATCTCCACAGTCTTCTTGGTGTAAAGCGGCAAGTTGTTTGAATTCCTATCCTGGCTCAGGCTGATGACTGAGATGATGTCTGCAGATCTTTGAAGCTTAGATCGTCAGCATAATGCTGCCACCACTATGCTTCACAGTAGGTACAGTTTTTTTTGTTTTGAAAGCCTTACCTCGACTCCTCCAAAAATTCTTTTTGTCACTGTACCCAAAGACCTTAATTTTTGCCTCACCTTACCATAAAACTATTCTCAAGAAGGCATTTGGCTTGCCTATGTGGAGAGTGGCTAAATTTAGTAAAGCTTGAAGGTTATGACTTTGGAGCAGAGGCATCTTTCTTGGTAAGCACCATCTCAAACCACGCTGAAGTAAAATTGACCTACTTGTAGGTAGTGACACTAGTGTTCCAGCATAGTGCAGTTTATAATTGCTTTGATGGTTCTTAGGTTGTTTCTGAACATCCTGGACAATCTTCTTTCAGGGAGACAGTGTTATGATCCACAGCTGTTTGTGTTTTGGTTCTCTGTTTCCGTTCAAGATTGACAATTATTCTACCTTCCCTCAGTTTCCTGCTTAGATTTTCCTTCTACTGCTCTGCATTCTGTTGATTGTCCTCACATTGTTTGCATGCCACAATCACATCTCCACAGTATCACATCTCCCACGATCCCAAATACACATCAAAACTGGTTTTGGAACCAATTAAGCAGGATAACTTTTTTTCATTATGATTTTCAAATTACTATTATCATTTTGAGAGTACTATTTCACATTAAAAGCACAATACTTTCATACTTCAGTGTGCAAAAATATAAAATACTAGGTCCTTTGATTGCCTAAAGATAATAATGGTAATGTTTTACTTTTTTTGTTGAACTGATCCAACTATATAGTGAATCTAGCTTACTATTTGTGTCTTTTTGTTATTCAGAACAAAGTCATTTTATGACTTTTATCTTCCCTCTGCTCCACAAACTAACTTGTTCAAGCGATATCTTATTCATACACTGGAGGATAAGACTCAGCAAGAGAAAGGAGTAATGTTTGAGAGTCCTAAATGTGCTCCCGCTTTGCAGCACTGTTTGTACAGGATAATTTACCCCTCTCGCAGCAGGGTGGATGATAAGGCAAAGTGCTAGGCACACTGTAAATGGATTTCTAGGACAGAATAACCGGTCCTACTGGCCTTATCCAGGGAACAGCACCCTTTTCTTGCCACCATTTCTTCCTCCGTCTTTCACTCTTTTAATCACATTGTATATATATATACATATATAATATATATATATATATATATATATATATATAGACTTAGAGAGAAAGTGTGAGAGAGACTCTTATTTCTGTGTCGAAAGCTTTGGCCTATAATTCTACTTTGTTCAAAGCTTCTGAGATATGGGATTTGTTGACTCTGTGAAATCTCTAACAGCCAGTTCTGCCATGTGTTCACTATCTGGCTGTTTTGTGTGTTTTTTTTAGGAACTCTGCATTAGCCAAGAGTGGATCAGTAATATGAATTAAACATTAGATCCATTAAAAAATTTATCTCCTCTACCTTAGGCATAATTATGGTGCAGTTCCTCCCAGTGTGCACAAGTGTGTTTATCAGTGCAAGTGTGCACATGGATCGCTCAAACTGATTTCTTTCAGAAAGCTTATGTCAAAAATGTAATTGTTTGACTGCAACAGATCCGGGTCCTAGCTTGAACAATTGTCAGACCCGTTTTACAGGGGTACATGCCCCAGGATATATCTTTTTCATTCCAGTAAAATTCACGACCAAACTTCAAGAAATCTTTTCAACTAATAGAGCAAAGCTACTGTTTTCGCAAATTAGATTGCATTGTAAATCACATTCTGAAATAGATAATGAAAGCTTAGGTCTTTTAAACATTGGTGCAATAAGTTGTGCAAAATGTCTATATTAACTGTAAATAGGAATATAGTTTACTTTTCAATATATTTCCATGCAAAGTTGCATGGATATACAGATATCTACATACACTATATTCACACAACCTTATTTCTCACTGTCTGACATGAAATCAGAATAAACTTTTCCAGTTTTAGGTCAGTATAGGATTAACAAAAATTATTTTATGAGAAGTGTTTTAAACTTTCTGTAAAATAAGGATTTGTTATTTCACACATATCCTTAGTATTTGGTAGAATTGCCTTTCAAAATATATAATTTAGTTAAAATATATGTATATATTTTTTGGCATTCTTCCACAAGTTTCTCACATTAGTTTGTTGGGATTTTGGCCCAGTCCTGACAGAACTGATGTAACTGAGTCAGGTTTGTGGATTTTCAGATTTCGGCGGTATGCTTTGGTTCACTGTCCATTAGGATGACCCATTTGTACCAAAATTCTAACTTCCTGACTAAAGTCTTGAGACACTGCTTCAGTATTTATACATAATCTTTGTTCTTTAAAATGCTATCTACTTTTTGAGGTGCACCAGTCCTTCCTGCACCAAAATACCTCCACAACATGATGCTGCCAGTATCGTACTTCGCAGTGAGGAAGATGATCTCAGCCTTGTAAGCTTCCTCATTTGTCATTTAAATGTAACAATGGTCAATATGTCCAAATAGTTTTCAAATGTCAGTTTCATCAGACACCAAAAATGTCTCTAAAAATAAAGTCTTTGTACCTGAGCTTAATAGCAAACTGTAGTTTGGGTTTTAATGGCACTTTTGAAGTAATTACTTCTTCCTCACTTAGTAGCCCTTCTGTCCATGTTGGTAGAGTACTTGTTTCATTGTTAATACTGACACTTTCTTACCAGCTTTAGCCAGAATCTTTACAAGGCCATGTGTGTTTGCTCTGTGGTTGGTACGCACATTTTGCACAACTGTACCCATGGATGGACCAGGCTGTTGAAGGTTCTCAGTTCTGTTCCTAAAACCTTGGCTGATTTCTTTTGATTTTCCTATGAAGTTACATCTATTGGCATATTGTATGTTGTTAATTAAACTACCAGAAGCTTACAAACCATTAAACTACCAGAAGCTTACAAACCGTGGCACGAACAGTGTTATTTAATACATAAATATAAAAGAAATGTTGTTCCTGAGCATGGCTTTATGTCACCAATGGAATAAAAACATGTACAGAATTAATGTGAAGTTTAAACAGTGTAACATTCTCTGATCTGAAGTGCTGCTGAAGAATTGTTTTTGTGTTCCATGAAATATTCAGTGATGTTAAATGCAGCTAACAGCATAATATGGACAGACTCTCAGGGTGTTTCTTTGGGATGCAAATGACCTCTGGTGATAAGGTTAAAAGGTGGGGGAGGGAACATATTGATCCGTGAAAAAGTGACAGACATAAATCAGCATTTCAATTATTTCAAACTAAACGCAAAACCTGCAACTTCATCCCTTGTCTGTATAACAAAACAAAGTGTCTTCCCAGTGTTTTGTTCATCTTTTTCCAGCAGCCCAACTGTCTCACATCCTTCATCCTTCTAGTGTATTTTGCACTGCTGTGCTCCCCCTGGGGACCCTGTACTAATTAAGCCTAAGAGGTCTTTCTGGGTAGTGGGCCAGGATGACTGTTTAAAAAAAGCACATGGACTGGGTGCATGCATGCGTGCATCCATGCATGTGTGTGTGTGCCACAACGGCCAGGCTGATTTCATGACTCCACTGGGTACCGAAGGGATAATAAATTACAAGAGAGCAGCAGCTGGGGGTCTATGACGTGAGTGTTAAAATGTGTATGTGTTTGTATGTGTGTGGTTAGGTTGTGAGGACATAAACCTGTTTACACAGTCTAATTAAGGGGACTCATCTTCCTTTTGGGGGTAGAATCCAAGTCATTGTAACATAAATCATTAAATCATTTAAGGTAAGGACAGGTCTTAAGGATACAGCGGATTAGAATGAGGGTTATGGGCAAATAGTTTTTTTGGTTAATCTTAAAGAAAACCCCCAGGAAATCACTGTAAGCTAGTGTAATGACACAAAATGCTTGTGTGTGAGACTGCATTTATTTTGTGGCTTAGCCAATAAGTGTTGTGTTGAGTTAATGCACGTTGTGCAATACAAAGGACCAAATAATTTGTGGTCTAAGTCATTTTTTGTTTGAAAATTTAGTAAGTATCCCAAGGTATCAAAAAAGCGGTGTGGTTTACAACTAGCAGCATTCACCTGAGCAATGCATAAAATGTGCAGGGGGATTTCCAGAGGGAAAAGCCAAAAGTGCTGTCAAGCCCAGTATAGGCTTTTCAAATCCATTTAATTGAACAAAAGGATAACTACAATGTTCACCATTACTGTTTTGCAAATAATGCTATAGGGAGACTTTTGTCACAGATTTTATACATAGTGCTGACGTCGATTCTCCATGACACGTCGGGTTGTCCCACACGGACTGCTAAAATCTTTCTAAACACAGTTATGAGATAACAATGATACAACTTGTGATTTATGAATGGTCAGAGGGAGCTTAGAGGCAGCTCATCCTTGCATGTTTTGTAAAAGAGGTACAGTTTATCACAAAGTGTAAAGAGAACGTGTAAATCAGAAACAAAGGTCTTGTGAGCGCTTTGTTCTTCGTTATCAAAAGAGAGCACTCCTGATTTAGTGCTTCTGTATTTTTTCTGTATCTCCTTCTTTTCCTCTCAACTACCAACGGAACAGGCTGTTCATACTCAGTCGGGTTAGGCTGGAGGTTTCTTCATGTTGAAAGTGAAGTTTTTTCTCCCCTGTCACCAAATGCTTGCTAAAGATGAGAGGCTGCTGCAAAGTCAACTACCTGCTGTAATTGACTGGATATCCTCTGCCAGAAAGAACTGTATTACAATTTAAAGTGGAATTTGGCTGTAAATAATATAATCTAAATCTGACTATACAGTGTAGTTCTTCTTAAATAAACTGGACTGATTTTAATTAAATTTAGGGATGGAATCTAGATAACTGGGTATGAACTGGATCTGTTTGTGTTTCAAAGTACGCTGAGATGATTTATTTGGAATTGACACCATAAAAATCAACTGAATTAATATGTTTGACCTGTGGAAGTACACAAAGAAAGCTGCATTTACTGGAACAAAATACAGGGGTTAGACAATGAAACTGAAACACCTGGTTTTAGACCACAATAATTTATTAGTATGGTGTAGGGCCTCCTTTTGCGGCCAATACAGCGTCAATTCGTCTTGGGAATGACATATACAAGTCCTGCACAGCGGTCAGAGGGATTTTAAGCCATTCTTCTTGTAGGATAGTGGCCAGGTCACTACGTGATACTAGTGGAGGAAAACGTTTCCTGACTCGCTCCTCAAAAACACCCCAAAGTGGCTCAATAATATTTAGATCTGGTGACTGTGCAGGCCATGGGAGATGTTCAACTTCACTTTCATGTTCATCAAACCAATCTTTCACCAGTCTTGCTGTGTGTATTGGTGCATTGTCATCCTGATACACGGCACCGCCTTCAGGATACAATGTTTGAACCATTGGATGCACATGGTCCTCAAGAATGGTTCGGTAGTCCTTGGCAGTGACGCGCCCATCTAGCACAAGTATTGGGCCAAGGGAATGCCATGATATGGTGGCCCAAACCATCACTGATCCACCCCCATGCTTCATTCTGGGCATGTAACAGTCTGGGTGGTGTGCTTCTTTGGGGCTTCTCCACACCGTAACTCTCCCTGATGTGGGGAAAACATTAAACGTGGACTCATCAGAGAACAATACATGTTTCACATTGTCCACAGCCCAAGATTTGCTCTCCTTGCACCATTGAAACCGACGTTTGGCATTGGCATGAGTGACCAAAGGTTTGGCTATAGCAGCCCGGCCGTGTATATTGACCCTGTGGAGCTCCCGATGGACAGTTCTGGTGGAAACAGGAGAGTTGAGGTGCACATTTAATTCTGCCGTGATTTGGGCAGCTGTGGTTTTATGTTTTTTGGATACAATCCGGGTTAGCACCCGAACATCCCTTTCAGACAGCTTCCTCTTGTGTCCACAGTTAATCCTGTTGGATGTGGTTCGTCCTTCTTGGTGGTATGCTGACATTACCCTGGATACCGTGGCTCTTGATACATCACAAAGACTTGCTGTCTTGGTCACAGATGCGCCAGCAAGACGCGCACCAACAATTTGTCCTCCTTTGAACTCTGGTATGTCACCCATAATGTTGTGTGCATTTCAATATTTTGAGCAAAACTGTGCTCTTACCCTGCTAATTGAACCTTCACACTCTGCTCTTAGTGGTGCAATGTGCAATCAATGAAGACTGGCTACCAGGCTGGTCCAATTTAGCCATGAAACCTCCCGCACTAAAATGACAGGTGTTTCAGTTTCATTGTCCAACCCCTGTATCTATCTTATATTAAAACTGAGAACTTTCTAGATGGGGGGCTGCATGGTGGCACAGTTGGTAGCACTGTTGCCTTGCAGCAAGAAGGTCCTGGGTTCGATTCCCGGCCGGGGGTCTTTATGCATGGAGTTTGCATGTTCTCTTCGTGCATGCGTGGGTTCTCACCGGGTACTCCGGCTTCCTCCCACAGTCCAAAGACATGCCTGTTAGGTTAATTGTTTAATCTGAATTGCCCTTAGGTGTATGAATGAGTGTGTGCATGGTTGTTTGTGTGTTGCCTTGCAATGGACTGGCGACCTGTCCAGGGTGTACCCCGCCTCTCGCCCATAGACTGCTGGAGATAGGCACCAGCTCCCCCGCGACCCACTATGGATTAAGCGGTAGAAAATGTATGACTGACTGACTGAACTATATATATAAATATATATATATATATATATAAGTGAATATAAAATATTCACTTAATTCAAAAGAAATGATCACATTTTGATCACCATACCTAATCTTTTTATTATTTCTGTAAAATAAACAGATTTCATTACAGGTACATGAAAACCTAACCTACTTTTACTCATTAAACAGATATTAATGAAAATGTGTTTTCTCAGGAAAGGTCAAGACACCCTATCACCTAATAGCTGGTCTTACCTGCTACTTGAAATAACTTCAGTAAGATGCTTCTTGTAATCTTCTACCGGTCTCTGAGATCAGTCTCAGGAGGGTTTGCCCCACTCCTCACTTTCAGCTGAGAGATCTTTGAGAAGTTTTTGGCGTGTACAGCCCATGACCCTTACATGACCACAGTGAGATCAAGACCTGAGCTTTGACTCGGCCCAGGACTCTCCATTTCTTAATACTCAGCCAGTACTTGATGGACTTACTTGTATGTTTTGGGTCACGATGCAGGGTCCAGTTCTGCTTCAGCTTAAATGTGTTGTACAGATGTTCTCACACCCTCTGATTTATGTTGAATTTCTTGGTTATTTATGTGGCAGCAACCTGTCCAGCTCCTGCTGCAGCAAAAGATCCTGAAGAGGTTATTTTTTCCAATTTCAGACCAACAGTAGAAAGAGCCTGTTGTAGGTCATCAACTTTTAGACTTCTTTTAGCATTTTGCAGTCTGGATTTAGGGTGAACTTGCTTAGATAGGGCAGACGTAGACAATTGTTTTGAATGTCCTCCATTTGTAGTCTATTTCCTGTGCAGTCGATGTCTGATTTCAAAGAGCACATGTCCATCTGATGTGATACCTGAGCGTCATTTTAGGCATTTAACCTAAGCAATAAATATGAGGTTGTCCAAATTTCTTCTTCACTAGAAATGGCATTTTGTTTTACAGAAAAAATCAAAAAGTATTTTCTCCAGTTTTAATTTTTTGTTTATATCACTTAAATTTATCAGTATTGTTAAAATTTTTTTTGAAATTTGCTCATGTTAAACTATGTTAAAAACAAAGGCTGCCGTAGGGGGTTCTTATTTTTTCATATGACTGTGCTATTTGTGATATTGACTAGTATAAAGAGCAGTGTGAAAGTCCTTTGTTTAAATAAAGATTTTGCTGTCCTTTTAAACAAGTACTAAATGCAATGTTTGGGTTTAGTTACATTTTATTACTCCAATCATGACCAACACAGTTTTATTAATTTGATTTCATGAACCTGGTTCAAGAATGTGGCAAAGAAAAGTGTACCTCTCTTTAAACTTCATTCCCGTGTGCGTAATGATTCTCGTATTTTACCGTATGTGGCAGTCAGTGGTGTGGGAATATGCAGTTACCATGGTGATATCAAATTCAGAGTACTTGTACATTTATTCACTGTACTCGTGACATACAAAAAGGCCTCAGATACTGCTTGTTTGCATCTTTTTCATCCACATTTCTCAAGTGTATTATGAGAAGAAGTCTTAATGTTCTAAATGTTCTGTGTTGCTATGAGTTTATCATACATGGACATATAATAAAGGATGTGCACACACATGTGTCTGTGTAAAATGAATTGGATAGCAGTACCTCAAAAGGCAGAATGGTTTCATTCACCTTCTGGGCACTTTTCCATGCTCGTCTAATGAGCCTGGCTGGATCACTTTTTGAAAGGAACCAGAATTTGTCATTATACTGGATTGTGTTCAAGTCCAAACTCCTGAGGGGATTGCTTTACAGGTATCTTTGCAGGGTTTAAAAGCCATTCTATTTTGCTTAATTTGTCTAGTGGACTCACATTCTTAGGTTTTTATCTTAATAACCTTATCTACTGTATTTGTTTTCAGATGAACCGACATCTTGGCTTCATCCGTTTGATCTACAAATTAAGATTTTGTAAATTAGTCTGCTAGTTCCTTTCCTGATTAAGACTGTAAGGTCTGTCTGCATGGGGTCCCACGGGGCTCCCCTCCTCCTTTTGTGCTAGTCTGTACAAATTTACGTACACTCACTTTCAGTGTGCTGACAGAAGCTGAAAGAAAAAGCATACAACAAAGGTCTGCTGAGTCAAGCAGAACTTGGTCTTCCCCCACCCCAATAAAGGTACACAGCATATGGCCTCATCAATTATTGAATGTCCTTCTTAAAGCTCTGAAAGTTGTTGATGTGTGTGCAAGTTCAGGCGGTTTGTTTATCAAGTCATTGACCAAGTCTTCTCTATGTGTGTGTGTTAGAATTTTACACGTTAAAGGCTAAAGTCCTTCAAACAGAAATCATTACTGTTTAGAACAAATAGTTTTGGTTTATGTAAGGTAACTCTCCTTGAAATACAAGTCAAAGTAATGGAAAGAGGAGTGTGTGTGTTTGTGTGTGGGTGTGTGTGTGTGTGCTCTTGGCTCATCCAGATCTCTTTAACTTGAAAGTATTGCTCCAGAGTCTCTTATCAGTGGACACAGCCGTACCTCTAAGGATACTGTGATGTGCATGTCAGCTGGCGGATGAAGCAAATACTGGTTTGAATAGAATGCATACTGTGACTACTAGCTGGAGGTTTCCTTAGCTGGAGGGAGCAATGAGTACACATTGCTCCCTTCAGCAAGCTCTAATACTCTCTCCAGCAAGCTGTAATACACCCCCCACCACCAAATCTGTTACGTTCATCCCTTCGGCTGCATCTTAAGAGTTAAGCAATTCTTGGCAGATACCACAAGCATGCGAAGGACCAGTCATTCCACTCTACCTTAGTTGACATGTTAAAGTCATGACTTGTCAACATGGTAAGTCTTAGTATCTTTAAAAGTGTAGCATGTGGGTGCTTGTTTGTTTTATAAAATTGGTGCCATATACTTAGAAGTTGAAAGAAATCAAACTGCCTCAACTATTTAAAGCACACTTCTGATTAAAATCTTTTAAGGGAAAATGTTGCATATATTCCAAATTTCATGTTAGTGGATTGTGATTAGGTTGTAAATTGAGTTTCAAAATGTAAAAAGAAGAAACAAGGACAAGAGAAACATATATATATATATATATATATATATATATATATATATATATATATATAATATATATATATATTATATATATATATATATAGATAGATAGATAGATAGATAGATAGATAGATAGATAGATAGATAGATAGATATGTATATAGTATGCAATTCATTAAAAATAACATTTAAACTCAAACAAGGTTAAATAAAAAGTTCAAGACCATAAATCAACCCCCCCAAAACTACAACGATCAAAAAAGGATTCAGAGTATTCTGTAGGCTGTTGGAAAAGTAGCTCCATGTAGTGAAGGTGGCTCCACGAAGTGCATCTATGGTGTAGAACTTCAAACCAGGGGTGTTATTTCCCACAAAGAAGTGGTCTATTAGATGGGTGAACTGCAGCCTTGTAAAGAACCCGGTGATCACCACATAGACGATGGCTTTCAGTCTAGAAGTATAAATGCTGCAGCATCTCAGCATAGCAAGCTGTAATTTGCTGCTCCTGTAGTACCTGAGACTCCATTCTTCCCCTGAAGGAAAAAGCCCCCCAGATAATGATGCAGCCTCCTCCACTGTACTGTGTGGAAACCATCAGGACAGTCCAGATAAATGTTTTCTTGACAGAGAAAGAAGCTTTTTTTCACCTTTCAGTGTGCCATGTATGGCTCTCCCTTAAGTTAAAATGAGCAGTTTCGTTGCATAGGAGGAGACCTGACCTCTAAGGACGTTTTTTGTTCTCTTAGCCTTTCACTGGCAGATTCCACACTTTTGGTAATTGGGCTGCAGTCAGCATGTGTAAAGGCCTTAATATGAGTTGAGGATCTGTTTGTGTCTTCATGGATATCCCACTGGATCATCCAGCTCAGCGCGATGAAACATTTTTGGGTCTACCACCTGACCCAACCCCTCAGAGAATCTTCAGATCACTAAGGGGTTTTTCAGATGTCCAATTCAGCAACCATTGCTATATGTGAGTCACAAAATATTTGAATGCCTTTGTTCTAAGCTCTTTATAGCCAAAAAATTTAAAACCAGCCATCCTTTTGCTATCTATAAATCTTGCACTACTCATTGTTGCTTTCACACATAAAATCTCAATATAAAATGCAGAGGTTTATGGTTTTAACATGTCAAAATGTTGAAGGGGTTAATGTACTTTTGCAATGCATTGAAACGTAGCAAAAAAATTTATTTTGAACTGAGAGATTTAAAACTGATTCCCTATAATACTTACTTTTTTCTTGCTCTTAGTGGAAGACACGCGTTTTCTCTCCCTCCCTCCCTGCTGATCCCTGCTTCTGCTTTTGTCTGTATTTTTCTCAGAGCCTCCAAACTTGTAAATTATGGATTTGGTCAGCTGGACTCTCAACGTAATTGATAAAATTTTTTCGACGGGAAGACAGGGTAAAGGAGACCCTCTTGTCCAGACAGGACGTTCTTCTCTGGATACACAATGGATTCTTGGCAGCAGTGGAAGATTGTGTACCTGACTACGATGTCGGTCGCGGATGTAGAAAATGTGTACATATTTGGACTTTAGATAACAGGATTTCTGCTTTTTGGAGTTGGTGGTTACCTGGCTTATCGAGTGATTCGCAAAATGTGGGCGGCTGTTCAAAGCTTTCCAAAGCTGCCTGCGATGTTGGATGGAGTCTGTAGAGCGATCAACACTCAGAATGAAATGTTAAGAGAGCAGAATCGCAAGCTGGACACGATTCTTGAACAGAATCGCAGCCTGGCAGCGGTTGGACTCAGAGGTTAAAAGATATAATCCTGGAGAAGTAGTACGCTCCAGATCTGAGGAAAATACCAGAAATTTGGCTGTTTGGATTCACAATTGAGACATACCAGTAAAACTCTTAAGGTAGTTGGAAATTCACAACTGTCTGAACCACAACATTTATATTTTTTCTAAATCTGGCACCCTAATGTGGCCTTGGCAACTTCTGCTAACTGGCTATCGACAAAATATCTCCTGGATGTTATATAAACACGACGCTCTTCCCCAGCACTCCCCTACCAGCTGTGTGCTGATAGGACTATGCGGCCGATTGCTAAAACTTCCACCTCTCTTCTCAAGGACAACGGCGCTTCTATCAGTGTTGACAGTCTAATTCTTGCAAACACACTCAGACTTATATATATATTCGCACCCTCAAGATTCCACCGTACCCTTGCTGAATCTTTACTTATGTGTGTGTTGCTCACCCCTGCTGAGGTTTTTTGTACTGATATGATTTTTTTCCCTCCTATCTTACTTTACCTAAATGTGTGATGTCATTACTTTTCATAGATTTTCAGATTTCTCAGAAGGATTACCAGCAAAAGCCAATTATTACTAGTATTTGAAAATGTGACTACAGCTGTTTTTACACCAATGACCAGAGATTTTTAGATTTCTTAGGATTCACAGATTTTTTGATTTCTTAGAAGGATTGTATTACAACAATTTCATACCAGTGAAAGCCAAACATTATTAGTATTTAAAAAGTTTGTACCTACCAGTGACCCAGCTTCTCTACTTAGACTTCAGTGAGTGCCCATGACTGTTACTATTTGAATGACGGGACCACAGCTGCCTCATACCAGTGACCTCAAGGATTAATATTATCATTCTTCTTCTAGCTTCTTCTTCTAGCACAGGATGAATTCCTTACCACAGAGGACTTAATGAGCTAATTACCTCTACTAGAAAGATTGGATTAGAACCAGCTCTTACCAGTAAACCCCCAATGATTATTAATGCCATTTGATTTGTTTTTCTGTGTTTGATTTTCTGTATCATTGTAATGTTTTTCCTCATGTACAGCGCTTTGAGTGCCTTGTTGCTGAAAAGCGCTATATAAATAAACTTGACTTGACTTGACTATTATAGCAGCTCATACCAGATTGTTAGGTGCCTCAGTGTATTCAAGCATTGCACATTTCTGCACACAACAGCAAAGCTACATAACATGATTCACTACTTGGCTTCTTAATTTGCTAAACTTAGGCAAAGTCTCAGGGTTTTTTCTTTTCCAATTGGTTCAATGTAAGGTTTCATTTAAAGGTCATGTGTGTCACCAGTGTTACAAGATTTCATTAATCCTGTTTGGGTGTTTGGGTGATGATTGCTGGATGAGCTGTGTTAGCATCACTATCAAGCAAAAAGACCGTGTTCTTCCCAGTAAAGTGATTGTATATGAGAGTGTAGACCTTAAAGAGATTGATCCATGACCATCGCCACACAAACACACTCATAAAGCCCCTCCTGGCAACCCGCAGGATCTGTTTCATTTATTGACCCCCATTTTTGGAATTCACAATCTGCCCCACTGGTAGTTAGAGCCATTGATTGGAGTATAACGCATTCAAGATCAATGTGCTATAATCACACTCACTGGGAGTTTAACCAGTCACCAGGCACTGCGGTCATGTGAGGATCACAGCAATGTGACTGTTGGGGAGGGGTGTGATCTGTTGTCGCCTGTGCATGCATGCATGCACAGGAGAATTTGATGTGCATTCTTGCCTAGCTATTTCGTAAAATCATTAAATATGCCCATTAGCATGCAGCATGTGCTCTTTGTAAACATGCATTAATCATACAATGCTTTCCACATTAACATCTCTGCGCCCAGTCAATACTGCAAAAAATCCATCACACCTCGGCATATTCCTCCATCATGTGTGATTCTTCCTTCTGAGATGCAAATTAAGCTGCTAAATTAAGAGCAAATGGTGCAGCTTATTTCTTATCCATAATAATAACAACACAGTACGAAACACTGCAAAATGCTTTGGATATACCAAAACATCACCAAAGATAACCATGCTTTGAGGTCAGTAATGTTTCTAACAAGATTTTGGTTGAAGATAATCCTGTCTAACAATCTAACACTATAAAGTGGAGAAGTTGAAGTATCTTGGTCTCATGTTCATGGGAGAAGGATGGATTGGGAGACGGATAGACATATTGGGGGCTCGTCTGCATGGATGCCTAAACTACTATGGTCTGTCGTGGTGAAGAAAGAGCTGAACAGCCGAACAGCAAAGCTCTCAATTTACCAGTCATTCCATCCCTAAGCTATGGTAATGAGATGTGGATTGTACTCTGTATCCTGGGTACAAGCGGTCAAATTTAGAGAGAGGAACGCTTAGAAGCTCTGTCATTTGGGGAGACTTTAAAGTGAAAAGGAGATTAGGCATCTGTGAAACATCATCCTTGGCACCCTGTGGACGTATTCTGAGGAAGTACGACTGGAAGAAGACAGACCCAGAACTTTGAGGAAATATGTACCTCTTCTGGCATTAAAACACCGTGTGATCCCCTAGATTTTTTTGCCGCTAATGGGATGTCTGGGTTTCCCTTTTTGACCTGTTGTCCAGGCAGTCTGATCTCAGAAAAACTGGAGTCAGTAAACTAATAGTTATAAAAACGACCGTTGGTATCCTATGCTTTTGACCAATAATAGGTTTGTATGAAATGTTGGTTAATACCAAGCAAAAGCAAACTAGTGAGCTGAACAGAGAGACCAGCTGACCAAAGCCTTTGCTGCAGGAGGAGGAAGCCACTGGGAGCTGGAGAATGTCCATCAACAGCCTTCCTCCAGATGCCAAAATTGTGGAGTTTGCCATTTATTGAGTATGTGTCATAATATTCTGGTTTTGGGTTGGTGCAGAACAGAGTGAGGGAGCCACATGGTGAGTAGAAGAGTTGTTTAATAATAATAATAATAATAATAATGATAATGATAACCAACAAGAGGTTTACAAAGAACAGGACACAGAACATGGGCAGGGAAGATTTGCAGGGTAGTTTTCAGGGTAGACATCAGGAGGAAACAGTGGCAAACAATGAAAACCAGAGAGTTTAAATACTGAGGGAAGTGGAGTATGGACCAATGAACTGAGGAGGCTAATCAGGCAGAGAATCAGGAGCAGCTGGTGGAAGGAAGCCTAAAGAATACTGAGGGAGAGCGACTAATAAACACAAATGAGCAGGGAGTGCATGGAGGTAACAGAAAACATCAAAATGAACTGGAGCAAGTAAACAATGAGACTATCTAAATAATGTTAACAAGGGAGAACCAGATCTATAAGAAAAATATAAACTAGTACATGACACCAGGGAAGTAACAACACCTGAACAACACGATGAATCTAACAAACCTGAATCAACCGAAAAAAAAGAAAAGTGAAAAACATGGCAGTGCAAAGAAGGTACACAGAAAGCAAACCCAAATCTTAACATGGGCAGATTATGACAGTCTGGAATGTGTTATTAGAAATGAAGTGCTGCAGCCTCAAGGCTGTAAAAATGCTAAGACACTAAGAAATCAAGCACTTCTCAGTTGATTTTTTTCTGTCATGGGTTACAGGGCTAAAGGACAATCCTTCAGCCTAGTAACCCATGGCTAAAGAATCAATACGGATCACAACTCAAAGTTGAGAATGATCTCTAAGTAACCATTTCCAAAGGTAAACCCATAATACATCTGCTCTGTACTGACCATCATGTTCACCTGTAAGTCATCTGCTGTACATACTGCATATTTACTCATTACTACAGTCCACACGGATATTATGTCGACTTTCAATAGTAGTTGATATTAAGTAATGTATAGTTGTTACGCTGTTGTGTATTGTTGTTGTCAGTATTACCCATGATTAGTGGGCCTCATTGTATAAGTACATGTTGCAGAGGACGTTTTCATCTCACCGACACTGGAGGGTCAAAGGGTTTCTTGCTAAGCTGATTTGGGGGTCAGAGGTTTCAACATTTAGGGACCCCTGAACCAATTGACAAATCATGGCCAAAATAAAAAAAACATCCACTTTTTGTTGGTATAACATCATGCATCAGGTGATTGAATGTGTTTGTTATTTTTAACAAACCCCAGAAGACGTTATGATGGCTTGTCTGTTCCTTAGTTGACAACTCATTATGTAGCTACATGTTCAGTCTTATGAAAGGCATGATGCATCTGATCATTTAGTACAGATATTGATGCCAGGTGTGAACAGTCATGCTTAAAGCTATCCACTTGTGCCTGAATCATGCAAGATTAATGTTAATCCCAGGTCTTCCAAGAAACTTGTTCTAGAGGAAGTATGAGCAAAACTCTTCATAGCAAAAAGCACAGATTTACTTTAGAACTGTGACTGCACATAAATATATTTTTAAAGCTTAAAAGATGGGTATACTGTACAAGGTTGAAATTGGCTAAATATCTGAATTTGTTATTTGCTCATATTTAATAGAAGTGTTTGACCGGGGATCCAGAAAGCTTTATATGTGGCTGTGCGTGTATTTTGTATACATGTACTTTTATTGCCTTGTCAGAATATATTTATTCTTCAAGCTTTTTTACTTTACACACAAAAAAATCCTCAAGGTCCTCTTCCAAACATCGCAGATGATCAAGCCTCTGGTTAATATTGCATCACACTCCATACAAGAAGCAGTCACTTCTATAAAATTATAAATAATACATTTATATATAAAATGTAATGTGATATTACACTCATTCCTGAATTTTATCTACGTTTTATTCATTGTTTTAACCCAGTCTATCAGCAGCTCTTTTTCTCCGAGGCAGTTCTGGTGGACAGATGGTAAAATCAAACCCCATCAAAGATTTACAACCCAACTGACACAGCCTCATCACTCAGAGTGCACTGACATTGTAAAGGTCCATAGGTACTACCTCATATATGCCCACACACACACTGAAATACACACCAAGCCCTGAGTTTCTTTCTCTCTGTTTTTGATGGTGTTATTACAGCATTTTTTGCCATGTTCCTCAAACATGAGCACCTAAAGTCCATAAGAACTTGAGGTCTTGACCCGTTTCTGGTATATTGTTGAAATCTTGGTCTAGGCAGTTTATCAGGACACACCAAATCCATCTGTCCCAGTTTCGCTGCAGACTTGAGTGCCCAGGGTCCTACTTCTCCAACAAACGGAGAAGGACAAGGATGATGTGATGAGTCAAGGTGCAGGGAGAAAGAGAGTGTGAGGCGGAGGAGGATGACAGCATTGAGGAGGATGGGAAGAGAGAGAAAAAAGCAGATGATTAGCTAGCAAAGGAGAAAGAGGAGGGGGAGATGGAGATGGAGGAGGCGGAGGAGGAGGCACAGGAAGTAATATGGACAGATGGACTGCTTTCATTGTACAGTTTCCCTCAGATTTTCAGTGAAACCATCAGTTTTGCACCAGTATATGATAACAAGCAGTAAAACTCACAAATCAAAAAGAGTCATTCAAATTAATGTTGGTGTTGTATTAGTTTTATTTTATAAGTTTGAAAGGTAATCTTTTTTTACATGTCGTTACAGACATTTTTGAGACTACAGCCTTTGTATTGCATATGTAAATGCTAACATTTATACTGTCATCAATGCAAACGTATAGTTGGAAGAGTTAAAGATCTCAATAATCATCAGTCTGTTTCTATCCCAACGGCACCACAGAGATTCGGTTGCCAAGTCAACCGTGGCCACCTCAATGACAGCACAGTCAGCTTTTTCTTGTCGATGTTTTATTCAGCTGAGTCTTACTGGTCTCATCAGGATTGTTTTATTTTACTTCTTCGGTTTTGAAAAAGTTGTACGCTGTATATATATTAACTTCTTCAAGATTTACCTTACACTGCCTTGCAAACGTATTCACACTCCTTGAACGAAAGGAGTGTGTTAAGGGGAAATAAAAGATGGTTTCCAAAGGTGTATTGAAACCATTTTTGCTGCAGTTACAGCTGCAAGTCTTTTATAGTATGTCCATTGTAGCACTGGCTAGATGTTTAGGTTTGTTGTCCTGCTGGAAGGTGAACCTCCACCCAAGTCTCAACTCTTTTGCAACTTCTAACATCTTTTCTTTCAGAATGGACCAGTATTTTGCTCCATCCTTCTTCACATCAACCTTGAACACCTTCTCTGTCATTGCTGAAGAAAAGAATCCTCACAGCATGATGCTGCCACCACCATGCTTCACCATGAGGGGTCTGGGTGACAAGCATTGTTAGTTTTCCATCACACATATGGTTAAAACATTTTATAGGCTTCTTTATCCTTTGGAGAGAATATTGTAAAAAAATATATTTTGATGAAATGGGTTTTCATAGCTGTAGTCAGAAAATCATTATAATTAACAGAAATTAAGGTTTGAAAGCATCGTCTTTGTGCGATTAATCTATGTGATGTGATTAGTGAATTTAGTTACTGAAATACATGAACTTTGTACTAATATTCCAATTTATTGAAAATGAATGTAAATTAAAGCAACATATTGGTCAATATAGTAGCTGTTGATGCTGATTGTGTTGTTATTGTACTACTACTACGACTCAGAAAAAAATGCTTGTATGCTCAACCATGAGTCTGGGTCACGAGCCTCTTCTATTTTAATATTGAGGCAGAAGCTGGAAAGTTTGGGAACCAGTGGTCTACAGGACAATTGTTCAGTGTAGTATTAGAATTTATCACTTGCTGGTTTGGTAACCTGACTGTTAAAGCAAAGATCAAGATTCACTATCTGGTAAAGATGGCAAACAGGATAATGAGTACCCCGATTTCATCCACTTTACAAAAGCTGATTGAGCAGGTCATCATTAAACAGTCTAACAACATTTGGTCGGACACAAAACATGCATTGTCCTCTGAGTATGTGTTCTTGAGGTTAGGTAGAAAGTACAGGGTCCCTTTTTGTAAGCACAATCATATTAAACATACATTTGTTGGGTGGGTTTTGGTTTTCACATGTGTTTGTGTTTTATCACTTCCATGTTTGTTTATGTTCTTTAGGTTTTGCAATATTCTGTTGATTTCTCCGTGTTCATTACTACATTAGTTTTCTGTGTATTTTAGTTTATTCTCTTAGATCAATGTTAATCTGCTTCATTTGGTTAGTAGTTTCATTGTGTCTTAGTTTAGCTCTCTTTGTCATAATTAGTCTCCCTCCCTCAGCTTCCCTGCCTTCATTGTGCCACAGCTGTTCCACGTCTCCTTTAATTAGCTCTTCTGGTTCCTTTGTCATTTTCCATCCTTGCCTCAGTATTTAAGCTCCTGGCTTTTTCATTGTTCATTGCTGAATTCTTCCATTAAACTTTTGGGTACTCTGTCCATTACTCTGTCTGTTTCCCTGTTTGTGCTCCATGTCCTGTTCACCCTACTGAAGACCTGTAAGTTTTTCTGTTTTGTGATTAAAATCTTCACTATGGTCATTCTGAGTTCCTGTCTGGTCTTTGGTCAAACACGAAACCTCAACCTCAGTATTTCTTCCTCTTTCAATTAATGTTGTTAATCGACCGGTTAGTAAGAAATAAACAGAACTGAAGACAATTGATTATATGTGTTTTATGATTTTTAGTATAAACATTTAAAAATGTATTTATTGTTGCAATTGATGTTGCTTGTTTTGTTGTTATATTTATTTACTGTGTTGCAGCACAACCCTTTGTCTGTCACATACTTCTCCTCTTGGAGACTAATAAAGTAACTTTGAATCTTGAACATTTTTAAAAAGATGAGTGGTGTGTTTTCATAATGCAGCAAGAATTTTAAAAATCTTAAATTGTATATACAACATGTGAGGTACTATTCAAAAAAAAAAATACAGTATTCTTATCTAATATTGCATATACTTGTATTTCAGCAGTTATTGCAACCTTTTTCAATCATGTAATTTACAAGACCTAAATGTTATGTTTGCAATAAAACCTTGCACTTTGAAGCTTTCAAATTATAAATTACAGAAATTACTGCACTGAAGCTTTAAAAGGTTCTCTGTTAAAACCATGTAGGGTTCCACATAAGTAGTGACAAATCTAGAGCACACTGCTCATAATGTCCAAAGAGAGGATGGAGGAGTTTTAGCAAAGCAGTGAGTTATGGAACCAACATCCCCAAGTGATGCATTAAACAGTACAGGAAGCTGCCTGCTAGCCACTGACTTACTCACCACCCATAGACAATCTGCTGCTCATGCTGCTTGTTATCACACCTTCGCCTTTAATAAGCAATGTAAGTCATTGTACCATTAATTTTTTTTGTTCAGACAGGTAATTTACTCATAATGACATTATGCATGCAAGGCACCACAACACAGCCAGCTCAGAGGTCACAGTGAGATGCCTGCAGGTCAGTCAGTGCATATGTTGTTTTTACAACACAGCACGTTTGTATATCCTCTAACCTGAGAAAACATACTGCAAGAGGTTCATCTGATTAACAAACAGAGGCTAAGTGATATTTCTTTCCATCACTCTTTCTCTGCTGCTCATACATACCCACAAACACCTTAGCCTTTAAACATAAACCCAGTGCCAGTGATCACTCTGAATGCCATCACAGTGTTGGCTTTTCTTGACTCATTCTGCAGTGTCCTGCAACATTGAGATGCATAGCAAGGTCTAAACTGATCTTTGCCAAGTTGTGGGCAAGCGATTTAATAATCACAACATGCACACATGAGTGAGATACAGATGCACTTGGACTTAAGGGACACAGAGCTGGACCAGAGCTGGTTTAAAAGGCAATGTGTGGCATGTGAACTCAGAAATGATTGTTTTTATAATTTATATAAGTCTAGATCAATTAAAAAAAAAAAACACTAAAGCAACTTCTAAAATCAGATATCTACAATGCTCAGGGTTTAAAAAGTGTAGTCCTAGGGCTGTCTGTCTTTAGTTGCTTAACAAAAACAGATGACTCTTGATTGTAAGGCAAGTTTATTTTTATAGCACATTTCAGCAACATGACAATTCAAAGTGCTTTACATAATAAAAAAAGTATCAAAAATGTGTTTAAATCACACAAAAAATATTTTTGATTTAAACTAAATCTTTTTCATTAACCAAACTAGCTACATTGTGCACTAAATGTACTGGAAAACTGGAACCTCTGAATTCCAACTTGGAAAACTAAAATTAAATGCAACATGTAGTCCAACAGAGATTAGAGGTCATCGGTCAACCCTAGAATCAGATTCAGTCTCTGTGCTGTGAATGTACAGTTGTCTGAAAATAGCAGGAGTAAATTTGCTGCTGCTGCAGGTTCTATCACATTTAGCTAGAGGCACAATCAGTAGTGTACAGTCTCTATTTGTGAGCATGTTCCTCAATACTCTTTAATTTGAATGGTGTTAGAAGACCTGATGCCAGATTTAAGTAAGGCTAATCTTATTACACACTGAATAGATTAGTACGTAAGCACAATTTGACTCACAATTTTAGTCCAGGATGTCACAGGGCTTTTGACAATGTCAATGAATTTAGTCATTTGAGTGCCACAGCTCTCACACACCATTTATACCTCACGTGTGCACGACTTCAACAATTGTTGCCACTGCAACTTAAATATCTCATCAATGATCCAGTAATACTATTACATAATTCTATGAAGGTGTTTCACTCACAGCTGCACGCTGAATTCCCCTAAACTGAAAATAAAACTGATAGCATCAGCTTCTTTATGATTAACTGATTCAGCTAACAACTATCTGATAACTTGGAGGCACTCATTGAAGATTAAAACTGTATTCGGATATCGTCACTTCATCCTAGAACATGAAAACATATAAATAAAAGGTGATGGTGATGTAAAAGCAAAAGTAACACCTGACACTCATGCAGTTGAAAGGTAATTCCACATCCTTGATCCCAATCAACATGCACTATCCAGAATTGGAGCACATCAAAAGAGACACACATATTTCAAAGACATGACAGATCATGATGTCCACTTAATTTCCCTTACGTTTACACCCATATGACATGGATGCTTTCAATACCGTGGTAGAAAGCAGTGTGACAGCAGCTTTCTTCGCTTGAATGCATACAGTGGAGAGGAATATTCTTATTTTTGGCTTGTATTGCTAGTCAATTCAATTCAATTCAGTTTATTTATATAGCGCCAATTCACAACACATGTCGTCTCAAGGCACTTCACAAAAGTCAGGTACATACATTCCAATTAATCTTAATCATTGAACAGTGCAGCCAGATTCTGTTATTTATTCAAATTGGATAAAAAGTTTTTCTATCTAAGGAAAGGAAACCCAGTAGATTGCATCCAGTCAGCGACTTGCAGCATTCACTCCTCCCGGATGAACATGTAGAGACAGTGGACAGTCACTGGCATTGACTTTGTAGCAATCCCTCATACTGAGCATGCATGTAGCGACAGTGGAGAGGAAAAACTCCCTTTTAACAGGAAGAAATCTCCAGCAGAACCAGGCTCAGTGTGAGCGGCCATCTGCCACGACCGACTGGGGGTTAGAGAGAACAGAGCAGAGACACAAAGAGAACAAAGAAGCACTGATCCAGGAGTACTTTCTATGGGAAGGAAAAGGTAAATGTTAATGGATGTATGCTCCTTTAGTCGTTAAACCTAGAAAGAAGGAACAGATAAACTCTGAGCCAGTTTTCAAGTTTAGAGTCTGAAGAGAGCACAGAGAGTTAGTCACAGTAAAAGCTCAGTCAGTAGCTATGTCTAGGAGAGAGAATGGGTTAAACACTGAAAGACAGGGCCATGTGGATCATCGGTAGAGGGTGAGCATTAAGTTGTTGCCAGCAGAAGCTTGGAGGATTCCCCTCTCCAGAAAGGTGTTACAGGTAGACACAGAGTCAGGCCAGGTGTAGCTTCTAGGAAGAGAAAAGAGAGAGAACAAAGTTAAAAGCTGAGATAACAGCAAATAATACAAAATTGAAGAGTAGCGTGAGAAAGTAGCGAAGAGGGTGAAAGTGGTCATTATGTCCTCCAGCAGCCTAAGCCTATAGCAGCATAACTACAGAGATAGCTCAGGATAACCTAAGCCACTCTAACTATAAGCTTTATCAAAAAGGAAAGTTTTAAACCTAGCCTTAAAAGTAGACAGTTTGTCCATCTAGAGCCCACTGATGGCCATTGTTATACTAAAAACCACAACGATTTGGATACCTCTCTCTGTCAGATTGACCATAACCATTGGAAAAGAGAGGGGGTCATACAGGTAGCAGAAAAGGAGGGTGTGTTTGCACCCAGAGTCATTGCTCTGTCACTGAGGACAACAAGTAGCAAACCCTTGACGTCATTCCTAGATCCAATTTCCAGCTTCAGAGACGAATCAAGCACAGTATAGCTATTCTGTATCAACAAAGGGTTTAAAATCAAAATGCCAATCAGTCCAGACTTGCAAAGAATATATTTAGTTTTGCTTTGTGAATCATAAAAAAAATTATACATTTTCATAATAAATCAAGGCAACTGTGGCTCAGTAGGAAGAGTAGTCGTCTTGCAATCAGAAGGTTGTGGGCTCAATTCCGGCTTCCTCCTGCCATATGTCAATGTGCCTCTTGGCAAGGCTCTCTACCTCAAGTTGCCTCCCGATATGCGTACCGGTCTATGAATGTGCGAGCGTTAGTGAGTGCGATTAGGTCACTGCGGCTCTAGTGTAAAGTGCTTTGAGTGGTCTGTATGACTGGAAAGGCGCTATATAAGTTCGGTCCATTTACCATAATATAAGCACTATATGTATTTTTTTTTGTCATCTTCCAGTTCTACTACTTACCTCCCATTTAAGTTTTCTACACACCATCTCCCTTTGCATCCTGTTTCCTTTATGTAAGGTTGCAATCATAAAACAAGTGGTATGTTCAGTGTTACACATTTAATATGGGTCATTGGTAAGAAAACAGCAGACGGGTTTTATTTTATCTTCTTGTCTTTCCATACACCCAAATACTGCAAGTAGCCTCAAACACCAACATTTAACTTCCCTATAGTACTATTTGCACTCCACCTTGTACAAATGAGAAAGCATATATATAACAAACATTAAGTTAACTGCTGAAATATTTATAAATAATAGAAATATTTAAAATAATAAATAAAAAATCTATATTTGGATAATATTAAAATAAATCTGACCTTACAGTGATTTAACTAACTGATATGCTTAACATTGCTCAGAGTTGGAGCTACATCAATTTTTATCTACATACACATTACAATTAGCACCCAACTGCCATAGATCATTTAAGACTTTTAAGAAATGTTCACAGATAGATGTCGAATCTTTTCTTTTTTCATTTATTTTCTGGAAAGTGATTTAATTGCTTTAAATCAACAAAGAAATTACCTTGCCTTACTCATTAAACAATATATGTTAAAATGTGTGTTCAACGTTACTCTTGGAACTATTTTTCTTTAACCTTCTGTAACAAGGTATCTATGTTTTCCCATATAGCACTGAAGTTTATCTAATCGTTATCAAAAACATAAATAAGTCCTTTACGGCAGATGCAGACAATACAATGTACACATTTTCTGGCGAACTAGTGACTGCTAACTTTCATATAAATGTATGGCAAACCATCAAGATGTTGCTGGAAAGTGTTGCAATGATGTGCAGACCACCACTGATGAGGAAAATGTGTCCCTTTTTTTCCAAAAAGCAAAACACGGTTTGTTCTTTGTCCTACTTCCAGACACAATTTCTTAAGAAGCATAATCTGTTTTTGGAACAAGAAATAGGTCACAAGCAAACATTTCTAGTTGCCCTGTGCTTCCTCCTCTGCCACCTCGTTGCCGCAGGACAGATATAAAGGCGTGCACTATAAATGTCTGCAATTATTTTCCTCACAATTCATTTTAAAACAAGGAAATGCTCAAATTTATTGTTGTGGTGGTTGAAATGGTGGTTTTTCAAGGTGATGAACTTGCATGCTGGCCCATTGGATAACTTCGATTTTATGTACTGCAGTTCTGTATAGTTGTTGTATCTTCAATAGACTGCAATCAGAGTCGTGTGAGTTTGGATAAACATAGATTCAGCCCATTGACTAGTGCTGCTGGCTCAAAATCTTCCTGTTAGGCAAACAGAACTACAAATGTTACACTGAATTATTTGTCATTAGATATTTTCACAGCCTAGTTGTGCCTAACATTATAACATTTTGCAAAAAGGTTCCCATGGAACATTATCGGTCATGCTGCAGACCAACATGGTCTGTAAAAGTTAACTGTATCTTCTGATTTTAACTATCTCTTTGACAGTGGAGGGGCAGGTAGTTTGGATAAAGATACTGGCTCACAATACCACAGATATCACAGATAAACTCCATCTAACTCAAAAATTAATCCACTAATTAATACAAAATTTTGACTTTTAAAAATATGTTAATATAATGATTTTGTTTTTCCAGCAGCATAAAAATATGCTCACTGCCCACATTTTTATGTACAGATTGCTGGCACCATTTTGCCTTCAGAACTGCCCTATTTCTTCACGGCATAGGTTCAACAAGGTCTTGAAAACATTCCTCAGAGATTTTATTGACATGATATTGACATGATTGCATATATCCACGACGAAAATCTCCTGTTCCTCCACATCCCAAAGGTGCTCTATTGGATTGACCCATCAGAAGATGAGTATACTGTGGTCATAAAGTGATGGACATGGTCAGCAACAATCCTCAGGGAGGCTGTTGTGTTTAAAGTATGTTCAAATGGTGCTAAGGGGTCTATGGTGTTGTAAAAAAATATCCCCAACACAAATACACCACCAGCAGCCTGAACCTTTAATACATGTATTAAGTTCTTACTAAATTTTGACCCAGTTATCCAAATTTTGCAGCTGAAATCGAGATCAGGCAACTTTTATCAGATTTGTCACCCAGTTTTGGTGAGCCTGTGCAAATTGTTGCCTCTTTTTCCTGTTCTTAGCTGACAGGAGTGTGTTGCCGCTGCTGTAGCCCATCTTCTTCGAGGTTTGATGTGTTGTGTGTTGAGAGATAGTATTCGGCATACTTTAATTGTAATGAATGGTTATGTAAGCTATTTTTGCCGTTCTATTATCTCAAACTAGTCTGTCAATTCTCCTCTGACATCAGCAAGGCATTTCCAACAACTGCTGCTTCCCACATATTTCCTCTTTTTAAGAAGACTCTTTATAAACCCAAGAGATGGTTATGTGTCAAAATCCTTCATCAGCAGTTTCTGTAGTACTCCAGTTTATGAAATACTCCAATCTGTCTGGCACTGACATCCATGAAACGTTCAAAGTAATTTAATTTCCCTGTCATCGCCATTCTGATGCTGGCATTGAACTACAGCATATCATCTTCACTACGTCTAGATGCCTAAATGAACGGAGTTGCTGCCATCTGATTGGCTAATTTGCTGTTTTTGTTAACAAGCAAAAGAATATGTGTACCTAATAAAGAGGCCTGCAGGTGTACAAGGAATTCATTGTGTCACATCATTATTATCCAGTAACAAAGAAGAGCCTTTTTGTGACCAAAAGCTTCCAAACAAAATCCCCAAAGCAAGAATAATTTTACTGATAAAAAAATGTAAGTAACTCTGCATCTTATTTACACATTATGTTCACCCTTTTTACACCAGAAGGCCTAAATGTCACACCCACATGTGCAGAGAAAGCTTGGCAATTCTAAAATCCATTTCATAAGGATTTTCTTATTTTTTCTTAAAATATAAAACACCCTCTTGCCAAAAGTTTTTTATTAGTCCCCAAATTTTTGAACCAGTTGGAATACAAGTTTATGGAAATTTGAAATAGAAAATTTTTCAACTATCATCTCATCTGAAAATTTTCAAGGGGAACTTTCGGGGTGGGGGTTGAATACATTTTTTGGGGCATTTTTAGCAGTTGAAAACCGTAAAGCTTAAAATTTTAATCCAGCATGTGGAAAACTGCTGGTGTTTTGTTTGCCAGATTGTCACTCAGTGAGTTTATTCACCACCTGCTTCAAAGCTCGTAAAACTCACTGTCTAACAACTGCCTATTATAAAATTTGATGACATTCTTGGTCCCCTCGAGGATGAACCAACGATTCCTGGTATTTCAGACCTTTTTTTAATGCAGTGCAATAACAATCATACCTTTCCCCCCTTGAGCAACATTGGGTAAGAAAAAAGGCCCCCTAAAATGGGGGCCCAGAATTAAATTTAAACTTAAGCAAAAATTTATCCTGATCACCATGATAAAGGCGTCTCTGAATCTGGTGACCCTGATGGCTTTCGTCTTTTTGGACTGTCCGCCTCTTTATTAGAGGGGTTTTGGTTTAAAAGAGCGGGTTTTTTTTGGTCTTAATAAAAAAAGCTTTTTTGTAAACCCCAAGATTTTCTGTCACAGGGGGGTAATCGTTTTTAAGTTCACTATCTTTTGTTTTTTTTTTTTAGGTATATTTATATATTTATATATGTGTAATAATGTATCCCTTTACCGCCCCCCAAAAACAAATGGTTAGTTAGGGGAAAAAGGATAATATAGTGATTCCATGAAAATAAGATTGATAAAAAAGGTGACCTAAGATGCCAATCTCTGCCTCAGTTCTCCGACAAAGGCTTTAGTGATTTTTTTACATCCCTTACCATCCTCCTCGTGGCACATGGTGGCAAGATACTCTCTGGCCATTGTCCAGCCTTGCTAGTTAGACTTCAAATTGTTTTAGTTATTGCTCAGACTGTAGATATGGGTAAGTTTCAGTGCATAGCTATTTTCTTGTAGCCCTTTTCTGACTTATAAAGATCAAAAACCCCTGGCATATTTACATTTTCTTTTAACCAAGAAGATTGTTTGTGATTAAAATTGACACAGCCATCTCGCAAAAGGGGGACTGCTTTTGAGAAAAAAAATCGGTTTTATCCCATTCTGGCAAAAGACGTGATTTATATCCTTATCAATTACCAATGTAAAAGTTTTTCTTGGCATTATAGCAGTCAAGTCCTCATCAAGTGTTAACCAGCTGTTTGCATGACTTTATTTATATTTTAGACCGTTTATCCTTTGCAAAGAGCTCTTTTTGATTCTTTGAGGTTGGAAGGCCTCCTTGCCATCACCCTAATCTTTAGCTCCATCCTCAGATTCTCTGTTAGTTTCAAGTTGGGACTCTGACTGGGCCACTCCAAAACGTTAATGTTACTTTTGTTCAGAGGAAGCACATTGGTAAAATTAAAAGATTACAGTCTGACTGTAAGTCTAATTTAAATTTGCCAAAGATGCAAAAATGCTGTGTGTATGCTACATTTTCTCCACTCCACCTCAATGTCGGCAAACTCTGTCCGGTTCTTGGTTTTCTCTATTTGTATATTCAAATGAGCTTGAATAATATAAACTGTCATTTGCACCACACCCACAAGGACTTTGTGAGTGAACAATAAATGAGACTGCAAAAAAACAGTAGTAGCACACAACTGTCAGCTTTTGTCAACACACACAGACTGTTTTATAAGGAGGTATTTACATTTCTAAAATGCATTCAATAAAGGTATTAAAGTGCAGAGTGACTGTACCTAAAATATTAATAAACAGGGCAGTGTATGCACAGTGGCGATTTTTTTTTTTGTTTTTCTTTTTTTTTTTTTTTACAGTGGGGGTTTTTAAAATGGTTATATGGGCAGTTGCACAGGGTGTCATTAGAAAGGAGCGAGGGAAAACAACTAGCATACGAAATACGAAAAATTATAACTTATCTATCAGTTTCCTCCTGAACTTGTTTTCTATTGCTTGTATGCATGGGCAGTTCATGGGGAGTTGTTGCCTCCTGCATGCTACTAAAAATACGGAGACTAAGTTATGTGTGTTATGCAGGACTGCACTGCATTTATGCCGCCCCAGAATCTCATATAATTTTCAGCATTTTATTTGGTTAAGGTGAGGCGGAAGGAGGGCTTGACCAGAGGGCAACTTACACAAGAACAGCCTCTGTGTATGCATTCACAATATATGTGTACATATTGATTACTGGGGGCTCAGGCAGAGCCTTAGCATTAATGGTTGAGTTTTTAGGGGCAACCTGGAATCTGTGACACAATACATTTCCTACTCGTTCATTTTACAATATCACATTTTATGCATGCTTTTCTCAAGAAGTCGTGGCTGCTTTTGTGGTTACTGTGTCCCCATTTAAACTTTGCATTTGAAAAATCCCATTGTGCATTCACTTGAGATCAGCTGCCAGTAAAAGACGGCACATTTATATGCACGTGTCATCCACAAGGATACAAAGGCGTACTGTTTTGGCACCCGTGTGGAAAGATTTGCTCTTTTACGAGTTACAATCATTACTATTCATTTAGCCAATTGTCTATTCCTCTGCTAGAATAAATGTCTTAATCCATTTGTTCTCTTCCTAAGAAAGAAAACTCTTCCTCACCAGATACATTGTTATAATTGGGGTCAAAAAGAACTCATCCTTTATAAAGATATATCCTCTTTTTCTCCCATTTTCCATTTGATCAGCTTCTACAAAGGTTGTCGTGGCACCCAAAGGCAAAATAAAAAGAAAATCAACCTTGCTGTTCCACTCCAGCTCCCATCCATTTGTGTGTTATGTTGTTGTGTGCATGCATGAATGTGACTATTAGCAGAGCTGCTGAAAGAATGGAGGTTTTTGTCTCTCTAAGCCCCACTTACAGAATCTTTTTGACCCAATCTGCAAGTTTGGACACATACACCTAGAGACAGAAACAGTAAAAGTGTATAAACAAAGACTGGTCCATACACAAGAGAAATTGCATCGTCATTGTCAGCAGTAGCACATCACAGCTGGGATGGACATCTATTGTCTTTTGTTTTGCCACCAGTAAGTATTTTTTTTATACATAAATGAGTGCTGCCACAAAATAGTGACCATACTTCCAGTTTGACGCCATCATGAATTTATCTGTCACGCTCCTATCTTCCCATAAATCCTCTTTCTCGTGCTTGAGCCTATGTGTCTTGATGCTGCCAAAATTTCCTTGTGTGGTAAAAATAGGGTGATAACATTACCATGACAACATGAGGAAGTGATGCAGGGTTATTCTTGAAATGAACCCTGATGACATGGATGAATCATTGAAGGGAAAGATGGTCCAGTGTGTTTGACTGTTCTGCATCGCCTCTTTAATATAAACCATGTGCACTCACATATTTATTGGCTGATTTCAATCTCAATTTCTTATTTGCTTCTTTTGCACCTTTCTTCTTTCCCACATTGTGCTCTCTGAGGTCCATTCTTTTTCCTCCTCCATTCTCCCCTTCTGCTTACCTCCATCTTCATTCATATATCATGTTTGGTGTAGCTGCAAACACAGTCCTCCATTTTCACACCCAGGGACCCGTCACGGCAGCAAAAGTGCGACTGGCTGCTTATCAAGGACAGGAGAGGGAAATAAAGGAAAGGAAAAGCCAGAGGGAGGAAAGTGCTGGATCCTCGATGGAAGATAGTAAAGGGAAACTCAGAGCTGCAGTGGGGAAATAGATAAGTAGGTCAGTCCTAATCTGGGGTTGAGTTTAGTGCGTAAATAAATGATTAAGTCTGTTTCACTGTCAAAACCACATAGAAGAACAAACTCTTGCATACATGAACTGCACTCTGCAATGACCTTTGTTGTTTTTAAAAGGGCTTACTGTCACTACAACACAACAATTATGATTAGCTTCTGTGTGTGTTATAACAGAGGTTATTATATACAGCTGAACAAAGCCAAGATCTGGAAGACAGGAAGTAGGTGATAACAGCATCAAATGTTGATTCCGCATGTGTTTGGTAAAAAGGAGAGAGAAAAGGCTATTACTTTGTTGAGATTGTGGGGGTGTTGAACATATGGCATCTATTAGTCAGATGGAACATGTGTTAGGTCATATTGTTGTGCTCATAAGTTTACATACCATGGAAGACTTCATAATTTTTTTCAGAGAATATGAAGATAATACAAAAAACTTCTCTTTAACTTTTGATTTATGGTTAGGGTGAAGCCATTTCTAATCAAACTGTTGTGTTTGCTGTTTTTAGTTCTAATGACAACTGAAACCAACCCAAATGACACTGATCAACAGATTACCTAGATAGCCTAGTTCCTGATACAATGTATGGCCACCTTTACCATCATTGACATGGTGAAGTGTTTTGTGGTACTTGTGAGCGGGGCACTTTTGTTTCTTATGCTTCTTCCCAAAAAGCCTTCAGTTTCTGTAAATTCCTGGGCTGTCTTGCAGCATCTGCACATTTGAGGTCTCCTCAATGGGATCAATTATGCAGATCTGAGAAGACTAAGGTCAGTTTGGCCTTCTGTTTTGGATGCCCATGTTGGAACATCCAATAGGTCCCATGTGCAGCTTCAGGGCTCATGAGTGCATATTTTCCTATGGTACCTAATAATAACATGCTGCATTCATTTAGCTATCAATTTTAACAAGAAATTGTGCACTTTTATCACAGGCCTTGTTGACTCGCTATGGTTGCGTCCATAAAGTACAATATTGGTCTCGCCCTACCAAATAACTTTGCTCCAGGTTGTCTGTTTTTGCAGAAAAAAAACTTTGGTTTTCTGATGCTGGAAAATAATGGCTGCTTGTAAAATTGAAGTAATTTTTTCTTAAATACCAGTTTTAATTAAATATATTTATTTTTGCTAAAACAGCAACTCCCACAGGGTTAACAAAGCTATGCTGTGATGAAAAGTGCCTATATTTCTCAGTCATAAGTACAAGAACAGTGGAATCTAAATAGGCTCAGATATTTATAACCGTAGAGTATTTGACATATTGTCAATTAGAATTACACTTCTTCTTTTGTTTAACTTCTTTTCTTATTCAATACATATTTGTTTTACAATAGTGTGAGAACTTTATCAAGCTAACTTTATTTACATGTTGTGCACAATCAACAGGGTTTAGAGAGTGTATGGCTGCAAAAAACAAAACACCACTGGGAAATATGACACACGTCCACTTTGCAACATTTAAGGTATCTACTCAGGCCAGAATAGAGCAAACTAACATCTCAGTTCTTTTCCTGATTTTGTCGTCTGTTGCATCTGACTGACGTGTGCAGATGTGTTGCAAATCTGAGAAGCAGAGCAGGATGAATTACCATCTTATTTATAAATCCTTCATTCGATGAACAAAAAAAATAAATACCTTGCAACTAAAAATACCTTCAGAATATTTTACACTTTATACTCTTAAAATATGTCTAAATGTAGATGTGGTGTCACTTCTCCTTCATGAACTGTGATGGTAATATTTTCCCAGCCATCTTGCTTTAACCCTGCGTTGAATGCACAGGTTATTAATCTGCTTCCATAACACACATGTTTGTTTTGAGGAGCCACACCTGTGGTTAACCTGCACTGATATCTGGGGCACCGCTGTGCAGCCTGACACACTTCTTTGTCACCATTAGCCTCCACCGATTGAATCCATTTCCTGTTGGCCCAATAGGTTGTTATAACAACACCTTTCCTTTTCTCCATGATCTGAAATTACAAATTTTTCTCTCATGTTAGATTTGACCTATTTACCTCTGGGAGATTCTGTGTTTTCCAGATGTAGCCCTTTAATCTTTCCATGTTTTTTTCCTTTTATAACCATTAACTGCAGTGTTTATTTGTCAGTCTATAACAAAAATACAAACAAAATACGTAAAGGTTTGTGGAAGTGCTTACACAGGCTTTGGGAGAAAAAAAAACTGTCTGTGTCTCCTCAAACAGCGCTCTAAATACAATCCTCACTTTTCTGTTTAATTGCTGAGTGATTTAAGGGTAACTGATCCCCAAATCAACTACCAACTAATATATGTTTATGTTTTGTTCTTGCACTTTTACATCATAAGGGAGCCAAGAAACAGTAAGGTGGTTTTGAATGTACAGTTTGGCAGAAATGTGTGCCACTGTGGGCTGGATGTGATAAGTGATCTTACTCCCGCGAGCATCGAGAAACCTCACTATGTGACTGAAAAACCAGCTCCTTACCTCTGGTTTCATAGCAACCATTGCAAACGCCACATGTCTGGATCTACATTGGTGATGGTGGCCTGGTTTGGACAGTTAATCCCATCCTGTTAGCAAAATTCCTTGTTTGCATGTCCATAATGTTGTGTGTGCTGATATTACCCATCAATGGTCACCTTTTCCTGTCATACTCCTATAAATATTCCTTAAGAATGAAAAATGTCCTGATTTGCTGCCTAAAAATAGAAACGAACAGTTTAACAAGTCACATAAATGAATTAATATTTAAAAAACAAACTATAAAATGAAACATTATGATCAGGTATTGTAATTTGTATTTCATGTATATGCTGTCCTGATGGGGGCTAGATGAGAAGACTGATTTAACTTTCATCTCAGTTCTGTGGTGGTGTCTGCAGGATGCAGGTCTTGCATCTGCTGCCTTAGCAAACACAAAGAAAACAAAAAAAAACAGAACAGAAGAAGAACTCTTTTTTTTCCCAAATTTTTAATGTGTCTAAGTTCACTCTGCAAGCAGAGGAATCAGAGATAATAGTAGCATTACTTGCTGTCCTAAATTATCCTTTCATCCCAAACATTTTCTTAAATGCATTAATTTTGTGAACATTTTTTTTTATTTTTGAAATGTTTAATGTAGAAACAGTCACTACTCCTCCAGCTGAGAAATATATTCACATGGTAAAACTGCCAGTCTGTTTTTTATGTTTAGCTTCTCTTGTTTAATTGTTTTATAAAACCCTATTTTGGCAATAGGGCAGCACAGTCTTCTCCTATAACATTTCGCAATGATAAAGCATACATAGAGATGGATCTTTCACCATCCTACTTTACACAACCTCTTTGAATTGTCCAGAGTCCTGGTTTTGTGGTTTGGGGCCCCCAATTGGCCCCCAAGCCGCAAACCCTTGAATTAGTCTCTTCAGACGTTTCTATTTGTAATAGTGGTACAAAAGAACCCCTAATGATTGTTATGGATACTTGGAGAGCCCAAGATGCCACTGTTGTAGTTCACTTAAAGTGGACCTCACTTTTTCTCCTATTTTTTCCTGTCCTTTCTTAAAGTTTGTCAATGTTGGAACTGTAAACTGTGTTTTTCTTGTTTTTTTAACACTTTTGCATATGAAGTGTTAATAACCCTGCTGAAAAATATTTAAACAGAGCAAAAACTTTATTCTGCTTCATATATTTCATTTCTGTTTGATTATCTGTCTTTCAATGGTGGACTTGCTGAGGTGACCTTGGTCATTGTCCTGCTGCATAACCCACACGCACTTGAACCCAGAGTTACCAACTGATGGACAGACATTACTCTTTAGGATTTTCTGGTAGAGAGCTGAATTTGCGGTTCAATGAACTACAGCAAGTCTTCTTTATCCTGACACAGCAAAAGAGGCACAGATCATCACACTACCACCACCATGTTTAACTTTCTGTGTGGTATTTTTCTGAATACTGTGTGAGTTTTATGCCAGATGTAAATGGACACACAACTTTCAACTTTTGTCTGGTCAGTCAACTAGACATGTTCCCAAAGTCTTGGAGACCATCAAGATGTTTTTTTGAAAATGTGAGATGGGCCTTTGTGTTGTTATAGGTAAGCAGTGGTTTGGCCTTGAAACCCTCCCATTTTGGTCCGGTCTCTTTCTTACTGTTGAATTATGAACACTGATCTTTCCTGAGCCAAGTGATGCCTGATGTTGTTCTAGGTCCTTGTGTGATCTCCTACATGACTTGTTGACGAAATCCTGGGATGATGGCTCTCACTGTAAATGTCTTTGGAACTCTTTCCAGACTGATAGGATTTGTTTCTCATCTGTTTTATAATTTCCTTAGATTTGATCATACAATGTTGAGATATTTTAGCCTACTTCATGTTGTCAGAAAGGTTCTATTTAAGAGATTTCTTGGTTCTCTGGGTCTGGCAGCAAAGTGTGGCTAGAAAAGGTGATCTCCACTTTCCAAACATGTCTGGTTATCACAGTTAGTTCATTCTTAACTAAAGGGAGTAATTACATTTTCAAGAAGGGCCAAGTTGGTCTGGATTGTTTTATTTTCTCTAAATAAATGAAATCATCATTTAAAAAACTGCTTTGAGTATTTACTCAGACTATCTTAGTCTTATACCAAATTTTATTTAATGATATGGAACATTTGCAAAGAAATCTGGAATGACTGCAGAAGTAAGTCATCAGAAGCCACCCCCGGCAGGGACTGTGAAGTATCAAATGAGTTTCAATAATGAATTTTACAATGACAATTTTCCAATTATAATAAAACCATTTAATCATTGCCTTGTACAGCAAGCAATGCACTTACCAACAGCTCAGTCGTCACAAGACGAAATAGAACAAAACGCATTGTTATGCACTGCCATTGATCATTTTCTGTCTTGATGTTCCCTGCTCCACTTGGTCACTTTGTATCGGGTTTCATAAGACAGAGGAGCTGATGAAAATTGTGGTAAATCCTCAGACTGGGACTGAGACACCGGTTATTCTTTGTGGTCCATTAGTGCAGTCCACCAAGCAGTTGAAGAAAATTAGAAAAGCCAACACAACACATGCAGCACAAGAAGGTACAGTTGAAACTACTAAAATTCTCTTAAGGACTGTGCTGCAGCTTGGTGGAGATGAACCACTGAAATATGAAGGTTCGGGTGTAATACCAACCTTGAAATGTCTGAATATTGTCTTTTTTCATGGAAATTTGTACTAGAAAAGCTACATAATAACAGCTTACAACACTCCTTTACAAGTACAAATCACTCTGTTCTTTTATTGACTAACCTCTTTCTGTCTCTCTCAGCTCTACTCCTGGTCGTGTACTCTGACTCAGATGTGTTGTGCTCTGAATCCTTTTTGCAGCATGTGACCTTCACTTCTGTCCTTTCATTTGCCTCCTCTTCTGCTCTTTCTCTCTTGGCCTCTATCCCCCCCACCTCACTCATCTCGATGCACTGAAACTTCCTCCCTTTGTCATCTGTGGGCATTGTGCAGAGAGTCTGAAAAGAGCAAAGAGGGACAGTGGGGAACAGAGACACGTGAACAAGAGCCAACTGCTGCAGACGGACACAAAGATGGTGTAAAGAAGGTGCTTTTTAATAAAGACAGGCTGCATGAGAACGTTTTTGGCTTTTTGAGACATTAAAACTACAAAATTTAATGTATTTTATTATGATTTCATGTGATAGACAAACTTAAAGTAGTAGTAAATAATGAAGTAATGAAGTGGAAGGAAAACAACTTTCAAGATTCTTTACCAATTAAAATCATAAAATGTGTGCATTCAGCTTCCTTTACACCGACATCCCCAAGTCAGGTGGGAGAATCTGTTCATAAAACAACTATAAGTCATTTAGCCGAAGGGCAACCACAGGCCTGGCCTACAGGGAAGTGAAGAAAAGTACAGTAAGCTGTTGTTGAAAGCAAAATATAAAAAGTCCAATTTAAAGCTTGCCGCAAACCATGCAGCAAACACTGCAAACATATGTTAGAAGGTGCTCTGGTCAGATGAAACCAAAATGTTTTTACTTATGTGCAAAATGTAAGTGAGGAAACAAAACAAGCACTGCACATCAACTTGACTTAACCAGTGTGAAACCACAGTGAAACATGGTGGTGAAGGAGATATTCTGGGGTGATGCTTTTCTTCAGCAGGGTCAGGCTGCAAAGAACTTGAGACTGGGTTGAAGGTTCACCTTCCAGCATAACAATGACCCTAAACTTTTTGCCATACCTACAAGGGAATGGTTTAGTCAGTGGTGGGCAACTGTGTCCTTAGGGACCTGCATGTTTTAAAAATGTCCCTGCTCCATCACAGCTGAATCAAATAGCTCAGATGAATCTTCTAACCCAGTCATCCAATTCTCAAAGGGCCAGCAAAGACCAGATCATGTGATTCAGGTGTGTTTAGGGAGGGGAAACATACAAAAAACACAGGTCACCAGCCCTCAAAATGCACATTCATGTGTTAGAATGGCCCAGTCAAAGCCCAGACCCAAAAACAATTTGACTAATGTGTGAAGTGCTGCACAAAACTGTCAAAGTATGTGTCCGAATGTGTTTCAATGTGTGAAAAATCCACTTCACATACTTTTTCATTACTCTGATGTTTTTTGTGCCTGTGAGTGACTAAAAACATTTCCAAAATGTCAATTTTAACTGTCAAATTGTTAAAGGTACAGCTCAGACTTTTGAAAGTGGGGATCTGTGTTTCACATGGGAAGGTTTTTGTCACTACCATGGACTACCCCAGTCTTTGTAGTAAATAACCCTGGACTTCTGTGTCAGTAACTAGCTAATGCATATGTGACAAAACTGTTAAGGTTTATAAAATACATTCACATTAGCCTCTATGACATGTCTTAGTTTATCGTTGGTTTAACTTTGCTGTCAGTTCTGCTCTGAAATGTCAACTAACAGGTTAACCTCAGTTTCATTAAAGTAAAGACTCTGAGAAAGATAACAGGAAGTTGCTGGAACTCCTTTTACCTAACATTTTTTACCGCACAGTAACTGTTAATATGCATAGCATATTGCATAATTTATTATCAGCAGGGAAGCGAACAACTGAAGTGTGTGAATTTTGTAAAAGGCAATTATGATCAAACCTCTTAATATTTTTCCCCTCTAAATGAATGTGCTTAAATTAAAGATTTTTTTCTCTCTTTTTCACTGTGATATTATATTAAAAAAGAGTCCAGAGTCCTGCAGGACTCAGGTCTGGTGACTGAGAAGGCATAAAAGAAGGTTAATTTTGTGTCTGATTAATTACTTCTGTAATGATTTGGCCATTTGGTTTCGGGTGATTCTGCTGCTGAAAGACCCAATAGTGACCCAATTTTAGTTTTCTGGCCAGTTTTTTTTTTTTTTTCTTGCGCAGGCCAAAAGTTGTTTTTTTTTATTTAAAATCTGATATTTTAAAGAGTTCTTGATGTCATGCACCCAAACTAAGTATCATTTTCATTTTGAAGAGAAATAGGCCAACATCATCACACACTCCCACCATATGTACATACATGCTTAAGGTTTTATGGTTTATGTGTTTTAGTTATTTATCCTCTATATTTTTTACACCAGACCCACCTGAAGCTTAGATTTTTCTAAAAAAATTCAGTGGGAAATGATGAGATTATGCTGCTGCTTTAAAAAATGTATTTGTTTTAAGGCTATTTTGCATATATTTATCAGGGGTGCCAATAACTGTGGAGGTCACACTATGTTTTAAACGAATAGGGTTTAAAATTGTTTTTTAAGCCATTAAGTTTGATAAATTTAACTTAAATTTTTTTTGTTTTTTTTGTTTAGATTTACATTATTTTTAACTAAATTTATCTTTCTCTGATTTAAAGCAAGTTTGTTCATATTTAGGCTTTTTAAAAAGAGGTGTAACTTTTACGTCTTTAGGACAAAATTTACTTTATTCTTAGCAATAAGCCCAGCCATCCAAACAACATGTATACAGCTTTCATGCAGTGAAAAGTGAGAAGACTGCTGCTTGAAGCCAGTTTCATCGGGCCTTCAGCAACAGCACATGCTGAGCCCATGTGACCACTTCCATGTGAGCCTCTGTGTCTGTTTATGTCTCTTGGGCACATCTGCACCACTGCAAGCAGGGAGATGCAACAAATCTGACATACACATACTCACATATAGGGTAAACTCACACAGTTCTAAAAACCTAACACATAGGCCAACACTTACAGCACAAACTCGGAGAGGACCCCACTCAGATTAAACTTTGACCTGCAGTGTAAATGCACAAGCTCTTTTTGTTGGACAGAAATCTTGTGATACTAATCACATGATTATCTTGTTCTTTACAGTGAAGCTATACCTCTGTTTTAGTCTCAACAAAATGCCCCCTGTGCTCCCACGCTGTGTTAAAAATGCAGCACTGAGCGTGTTAGCCAAGCAGTGACAGCTAATAATAAGCTCGTATCGGAAACCAGCCAGATGGTCACCTGCAAACACTATGTGACAAGCCAATTACTATCCTCCTGAACAAGCCTAATGTGGTTATGTTTTAGCCACACTCCACCTGCCAGGTGTGATTAGAAAATTCACAGCTGTGTGAGAGGACATCCAGACAGAAATATTTGGACATTGTGCAAGTATAAATACAAACAGTGTAACAAAGGAAACAAACCCACGACTTTTAAAGGTTACGTGGAACTGCAACATGAGAAAAATTTGATCCCCTCTCGCTTTATTTTATTTTAGTAGATCCAAGATGGGATCTATCGCCAGTTAATTTAGGAATAACAATACACCCAGTTTAAATGTATTAGAAAAACAGTGGTATTCTCCAAACAGAGCTGCTAGTTGAGGAGGGACAATAAACAGAGAGATTTCTCAAGAGCAATCTTTTGGGGGGGGACGCACAACACTAGAGGGTAATTATTAGCATCTGAGTCAGAATTGGCAACCGTCCAATCAAGTAATTCAGCCATAGTCCAAAATTGTAACAATCCAAACTACCGGTAACTTTGTGCACGAGCTTTCCTTCCAATGGAAAGTAATCCTGGCTCAGTGCTTCTGTGTTTAGCCCTGTCTCCATCCTGGATGAAGTAATTGACATGGGGATTGTTGCTCTTATGTTTTATGCTCTTTGGTTTTCTTTCCCAGAGAAAATAGTTCTTACTTTGTGCTTCTGTGTTTAGTAGTGTCTCTTTCCTGAATGAAGCCATTGACATAAACACTGGTACCATTAACTGTGCATTAAGTAGTGCTGACTCGATGCTTCTGTGCTTTGCAGTATCTCTTTCCCACTTAACAATAGTAAAAGAGTCTCACTAGTGAGCTTTTATCTCACTAAAATGTCCAAAAGGCTGACATTCCTGATTTGCATATCTAGTTAATAGGAAGTTTTTTTATTTTACTTTTGTATGTTGTAGGTCATTGGCTGCCTTACATGACACACCTTTCATTTGACCCCTAGTCCACCTCTGATTGGCTGATCAGCACTCCTGATGTCTCCTACCCTGGGAGCACATTGTTCCCAGCAAACTGGATTCTAAGAAGTGATGTGTAGGATCCGAAATAAACGACTCTTAGAGACATCTCTATAGAGTGGCCAATCTGAGCTGAGGTTTTACTCCCTTCTTTTTTTGTTTTGGTTGATGTTGTAGTTTTTTAAGCCAAACAGAAGCCGGACATGGAGTAGCGGGTTTGAATGAGAGAGAAATCAGAGGACCAACTTGGAAGAGCCAACTCTTTTTAGTGAGGCTGAGGTTTCTATTACTCATTCTGACCCACAAAAAACAGCAAACCCACCAAGAAGTCTTGAACAACTGTTTCATACCCAATCACCCAATCAGGTTTGGTCATGATAATTGATTTTGTTTGAAGTGAATCCTTTGCTACTTTTGTCAAATTTTTGTGACTTTCCTGCAAAATCTTTGTTTCATTTTGAATTGTTTTCCTTCGCCATGAGCTTCATGTCTTTAGGGTAACTTTCTTTGAACGTTTCCCAAAGTGGGGAACCACCAAGACATCCAAAAGAATTGAGCCAGAACTCCAACTTGCCAGTTTGCAACTCACGCTTTCCGGAGGTCATGTCTTTGTTTTATTGAAGATGTCAGTCAAAATATCAAACCACAACCTTGGAAATATTTGACATAAACTTTTTTCTTTCCTGAACCGAACATTGCTCATAACAGAATTATTACTGTGATGGTTTGGCAAAGTTTTAATTTTGCTCATAAACAAAAGACCTCTACTGTCCTGACAGTATGTGTAGCCTTTGTCATTCTTGTCAATCTAACTGATGCCTTTTTAAGGCATATTTAAGAAATGAAGAGGAGCAGGTAATAGGGCACCTGCAGTTGTGATTGTGTCCATGTGTGAGATAGCATGGATGTAACTGTCCTTGTGAAAATGCTCTGAGCACATCTACAGAGGAAGAAAAACTGAAAAGTGGCTGCAGCTTATCTTCGGACCTCAGGATCTTCTTCCTTTTTCTTGGTCCTTTCTGTCATGAGCTGCAGCTCACTGAGACGAGTGAAAGTAAATTTACCTAGAGCATATCTTTGTGGATGACCGTCTCACACAGCAGTATGGATAATGCAATTTGCTGCATATATATGTGGATTAGCAGCACACCAGAGGGGACATGATGTTGAAGGGAAACCCGCTGCAGGACAAGCAAAGTAAAAGAATAGAGGACACTAAACGAAGAGCGACAAGATGGCAGGATAGAAGAGGACATGAAAGGCGACTGCAGCTCTGGCTGCGTGTGTGTGTGTATGGGGTGGGGTGTTTGTGTCCCGGCCAGCAAGATCTAATTGACTGAGACAGCTAACTTTCAGTAATTCAGCTGATGAAGCTTTTCACTCTCAGCACTGCTGGCTGGACACAAACAAACTCACTCACTTACGGGGCAACAGAGGACAAAGACAGAGGAGCAGAGAGAGGGGGAAGCACTGTGTTTTGTTAACATGCCGACCCGCAATTGCTGACTTCCCTCATGCACACACACTACAACGGAGAGGAAAGGCAAAGTGCTGATAGGGCTGTTCCCATTCCAGCTTTGGTGAAGGCACATGCATGGCTGGCTGGAGCTGTGAAGATAATGTGGCATGCTAGGCAGTAGACAGTCCAACTGGTGGTGCAGAGGAATGCTGTCTGACCCTGTTTAGTTTTTAGAACTGGCCTCATCCTGATCTCTTTCGCCCTGATTCAAATGATCTCACACAGATCCATCAGTACACAAGTGACCGTTCACTCTTATCACTTCTGTCTGATGCACTGCCAGCCTGAGCAGCTCAAGCATCAGCAGCTTTGTCCAACCAGTTAGACTGTTTATGTTCCATTAAGGGAAACCACCCATCACCTTCTTTATTTTCTCTTTGTTCATTGAGCTTCTCTCATTTGATGCTGGAGTAAGCAGCAGCAGATGAGAGAAGCTGCAAAGAACCCACAGAGGGACATATGCAGATGCATGACCCAAACACTGCACCTGCTACTGCTGACTCCAGCGATGCTAAAGTCTGGGTGGTCATGAATCATGAAGGAGACGTTGCAGAGAAAGAAAAAGAAAAAGAGATAGGATTTTAATACTCTATCATTTGTAGCTCAGATTCTTTTTAAATTGAGGTTTCCCCAGCTTCACGTCAGATATTACACAGATATTTCATCATTGCGCACTCCAGTAGATTAGATTCCTGTCCTAAAATCTCTCCTCGTACGTGGGCATGAGACGTCTCTGGTATTTATTTCGAAAGCAATGATCCGCCTCAGTGTAAAAGCTGCATCAGATAAACTCGTGAAACAAAGTGAGGGGGAGAGAGGAAGAAGAAAAAAGGGATTATGATTCAGAGTGGATGAGAGAAAAGTCTGTGTGATTAACCTTCTCTGCTGCAGGTGTGCCTAGAGAATATGAAGGAGAAAACATTAATCATTAAAGCATGTCATCTTCATTGAAAAATATTAAAGTTTGTAGTTTGTCAAATAACCTCCACAAACTTTGTAGGGCTTTTGTGTGATCCAAGAGCATAACTGAAGTGGAAAATAGATTAATATTTTCTAATTTATTTCACAAAAAAAACTCAAACAAGTGTTGTGGGCGCTGATATCGAAATAAGAAATCCACTGCTGGAAAAGCCACAGCTTTCCAAAGAACATAAAGGGAACACAGCAAACTATGTGTTAAAAAGTGTTCGTAGCACATCAGAAAGCTGGTCAGTTATGGAAAGGTGGATGGAGCAAATTAGATGGGGAATACTAAGAAACAAACCCTGCTTGTGCAGTTATTCTCAATCCTCAGGGTCCGCTGTAATTCATTTTTAAGTGTTTTCCTGCTGCCACAAACCTGTCTTAAAGGGTTGAGTGATTAACAGGCCTCTGCAGCACTTGATGGCATCCTGAGGAGTTAGTGCTATCATTTGAATTAGGTGAGCTGGAGCAAAGACTAATATCAAGGAGAGTATAAACCTGAGGACCAGGATTGAGAACCAGCTTTTTGAAAGCTGCAAAAGACTCGAGACTGGGACAAAAGTTCCCTGTCCAGCAGGAAAAAACCCTAAGCTTACAAACAGGGCTGCAATGGAAGGGTTTAAAAAGTGTCCAACTCAAGTCCTCAAGAGCTTGTTTTCCTGCTCCAGCAGATCTTAATTAAATATGCAGGCTACTACCGAACCTGATGACATGCTCAGGAGGTAATACTGCCACTTAAATCACTTTTGTTGGAGCAGGGACATCTAAACCTCTGGTTTAGATCAAAGCATGTTTGTGTCAGAATGGGCTAGCCAAAGTCCAACACAAATGTAGAGAATTATTCTCTTCATGTGTTGTTATTAACCCAGTAAAACTTCAGAAAGAAAAGCTTTTAGGTCTACTAACTATTGATTCAATGCGAAGTGCATGTTTTTGCTATTTGTTTGTGATAAAATTTGAAAACTGTGCACAGTTTTTCTTTCCATCCCCCCAGGTATGCTGTAGCATGCTATGCTCTGGTTTCTGCTTATAGCATGACACAATGTAAAAATGCTCAAGGGGTATAAATACTTCTTCAAGGTACTTTATGACAATGATTGCTATTTTTGACCTTTACTGGGTGTCCTCCATTGTAACCTTAGTGGCTCATTGTTTACAGAGAGATTTAATTGTGGTTAAGCTGTGTCACAGAAGAAAATGTATGTGATAAGCAAAAAGGGAGACTATTCTTTGAGAACACAATGTAACAGGCTCTTTCAATACCTCAGACGTCATGTTAAACTGTCCTGTTATTTAATCTAATATTATAAATAAAAATGACAACAAAGTCCTGAGGGCCAAATCTGTCACGCAGGCCTCATTGATCTCAAGTAATGAAATACTGGAAGAGGTCACCACAAGGTCACCATGGCTGTAATTAGAATGAGGAATGGTCCAATTAAATAAGAGGTGGGAAGAAAGGAAGATATTTTCACCACATAACATTACAATACTGTAAGAAAATGGGTGAAAATTGAGCTTCTATCCATCCATCCATCCCAAACCCTTTCCCTACAGTCGTCTTTTTCGGGGGGCCCCATAAATTAAAAACTAAACCAAAAGTACTAGGGTAAATTAATTTTTATAAAACTTTAAAAAACCACAACCTTAAATTTATTTTATTGTTTTTTTTTTTGGGGGGGCGGGGGGGGGGGGGGGGGGGGGGGGGTGGGGGGGGGGGGAAATAAAAAAAAAAGTAGTTTTCATAGGCCCGGGTAAGGGGAAGAACAAAATTTGAAAAGTGTGCATTCAGCCTGGCATACTCCACCCTGAAACCCCTAAATAAAAACCCAAATGCAATCAAAATTTTTTTCTGGAAGTCAAAGCAATTTTTTAAAAAGAGGGGCCCAAACCCGTGGGGTAAAAACTATGTAGTATAAATAAAAAAGCAGTTTTTGTGGGAGTTCCAGGGTTTCTAGAAGGGGGGGCATTAGTTAAAAAACCTTTTTTGGGTTTTCAAAACAAAACACCCCGGCAAACCATCACCCCCGAAAAAAAACCCATCCCACAGTTAAAACAAAGGTGGTGGCAAATATCGTCCGGGGGGGATGTCCTTTCTTCCCGTAAGACTGGTAGTGGGTTTAAGGGAAGATGGATAGAGCAAAAAAGGGGTTAAAATTTTTAAAGGGGTAACCTTTCCCAAACGCTGCCAAGCCTTGAGGGGGGTTTTGGGCCCAAATTTCCCCATCCACCTAGGCAATTGGGATATAAAGCATAATGGGAAAAATTTAGGGCAAAGATCTAATTTTTAGAAAAAAGGGGCCCCAAAAAAGCTAAATGCAGCTCCAAAAATTTTGACAACAAATTGGGGAAAAGACAGTTTACAGATATTTTCTATTTTATTTTACTGAAACTTAAAGGGTAAATTTTTCAAAGAAAAATGGGGGGAAAAATTCTGTCCCCCCAGATGTGAAAAATTGGTACAGAAAATAACCCAAAAAGACTTTTTTACTATAACTCAGGGGAAAAAGGTGGTTCTAAAAAAGATTGATTTATTGGGGGTTTAATAAAGTTTTTTTTTTTTTTTTCTTCACAGTAAAGCATTACTTTTGAAGTTTTTTTGGTTTGGTTTTAAAAACCAAATTTGTGGGAAAAATCCCCAAAACCCATATTTCTTTTAAAGGTTCCAAAACTCCCCCAAAACCCCCGACCAAAAAAAAAATCTATTGAAAACAAACAATTTTTGGGGAGGATTTCTCCTTCAAAATACAATGTTTAAAGTGGGCCAGATGGTGGTTTTTCATGGAGTGGCCCCCCATCCCTGATGTTTATTAAACTCCAGAGAAATTTTTTGCCAACATTAAAAAAAGGAAAAAGGGATTGTTTTTACAACAGAAACATGATTTCATTTTTTTTTTTGGGAAAAACTTTTTCTTTGTGCCCTGTGATTAAAAGTCAAAAATTAAAAAAAAAGGGGAGCAAAACTTAAACCCCAATATATATTTACTTTTTTATGTTCACAGTTTGACTTTTAGCTGGGAAAGTTGGAAAAAAAAAGAAAGGGAAAAATTTAAAAAAATAATGTTTTTGTTGTCATTATCGTCTTGTAACACCGTTGCTTTTAGTTATTACCAATAATCTAGATTTCATTTAATAATTTGCACTAAAGCCAAGATTTCGACAAACATGTTACAAACTATATTGAAATTAAGAATAAATACATTACGTGATCCAGTTTGTTTAAAGATTTCCTCAATTATCAGCTCATTATTCAGATACTGAGATATTACACATACAACTTTTAACTCTGCAGTAGGGATTTTATTTTTTTATTTTTCCACAGATTTGTGACACATCAGATGAACAGTATGTGGCTGAGCAGACAGGCTTGTAAGTGGGCGAGGTGGGAGGTGGTCAGGCTCTCCAAGGATTGGAACTGAAGAGAAGGAAAAAAAGGATCCCAACTCTCAAGTAGGCAGAACAAACAGGGAGGCAAGAAGGCAGGAAACATATTGGTCTGCACTCATTACCCCGTCACCAGGAGCACCCTATCTGGGACTAGTTGGCATGAGTAATCTGGTCCAGCCTGAATATGTGTAGTTTGTGTGTATGATAATTCATTTTTGTCAATGCAAAGCAAGTTAATTCGCACTTGGGCAAACATCAATTCAAGGATTACACCAGAATAACGCTGCAGGATTGAGTCATGTGACCATTTCAGTGTCCAATTCTTCTGTCGCTCTGTGTGTGGCCATGAATCTGCCACATGCATGCACTGTGACTGCTCATGTGATCTCTTGGTCATGCTGGTGCATATGCAGGCACATTCTGTATGTTCCTCCCTCTGCTCCCCCGTGGGTGCTTGATGAAACTATGCTCAGCCATGTTTATGCATGTGTGTGGAGCATCAAGCTCTTGCAGATCGAGGCTGCCATTTGTTTTCGTTTGGCACAGAGAAGAGTAGCCATTGCCAAATCCTGGCTCAAGTAGAAAAGGGGTGTGGATGATGTGAAGGATCAAGTGAAAGAAACAAAAGATAAAAGTGTTTTTATTTACGCTGTCTTTTAGTTAGAATAATAGCTCAAATTCATAAATAAAATATTGGCTTTTTTGCAGCAGTCTGTTCCAGCTTTTACATATATGAAGGCAACAATAAATAAGTTAGCTTTTGAAAATGCGCAAATGAACGCCTCAAACCATTTATTAAAAGTGGTATTAATTTACAAAACACGCCACACTTTGAATACTGCAAAAAGTATTTTCAGCATTAGCTTAGCAATATAGTACTGTATGAAATGCTTTCAGGAAGTCATTTGTTCGGAAATGCAACACAGCAGATGTAAATATGTAGACCAACTTGAAACGTTGATAAATGTTGAAATAAATATATTTGCTCATTGTGGGTCATTGTATTAAAACACTTTTCATAAGTCAATATGAACAGAACAAACCTACCCAAGATAACCTAATTTACCATCTTACACCAGTCAGGTGTAACATTATGAGGCTTTATAGTATGTTGGTCCCCCGTCTTGGCTGTCAAAAGTTAAAGGGGATAAATTTCAGTTAAAGGGTGGACATTGTCTCCAACAATGTTTTTTTTTTTCTAGGTTGTAAATGTCAAAGTGACGCTTACATGGACGGCAGAACCCAAGATCTTCCCAGCAGAACATGCCCCAAGTCATGACACTGCCTCCACCAGCTTGCCTTCCTCCAACTTCATGGTCCAGTTCTGAGGCTCACATGTCCATTGTTGGTGCTTTCAGTGGTGGACAGGGCTCAGCATGGACACACAGGCTGGTATGTGGCTATGCAGCCCTGTAGGCAACAAACTTGCATTTAACTGTTTGTTCTGACATCTCTTTATCAGCAATCGCATTCACTTATTCTGTGGTTAGATGAACTGTAACTCATGTGTTAGAGGTTCACTCCTATTCCTTCCTTGGATCACGTTTGATAAATACCGACCACTGCAGACTGGGAACACTCCATAGGAGATGTGATTTTGGAGAGGCTCTGATCCAGGCTCTGATTGGCTTCGAACGCATCAACTTTTAGAAACAGAATCAGAATCAACTTTATTGCCAGGTTTGGACAGACAAACAAGGAATTTGACTTCGGCGCACTTTGTTCTCAAAAATACAGAATTATTTTTTTTAATGTACATATATACACAATAATAGGAATATATACTACCCATTAACAGGTGCTAAGATGAAGAGATATATAATTAATTGTATTTTATGACACATTTATACTTTCTTCTTACCCAATTTTGCTATGTACATCTTAATAGTGAACTATTTTGCACCTTATTATTATTATTGCTAAAAACTAGCAAAAATTCTCATTCTATTTATTATTTTTAGTTTTGAATTACTTTATCGTATATATTAATATAACATTTATATTTTATTCATATAATCTATACTTTATTTATGTAACAATATCTTTTATAACACATAGTAGATTAAATATCACAGAAAGAATGAGGGTGAAGGGAAGACAGTTGGCCCACAGTGTGGTACAGACCTTGATCACTTATTCATTTAAACCTGAGGAGAGAGCCAGTAGGATCAGGTTGCCTAATGACTGTAAGACACACACACATAACTGCAGGCAGTGAATCCCACAGGCCAGGGCTCCCCTGCTCAATTGAATTACTGTTATCATACACCAAGGACTGAGACTAGGACCCTGTCTGCCCACCAGCCACACCCTCTCTGTTTTCTCTGCACTGAAGGAGACACACCCGCACACACATAATGGATCAAATATCAGAGCTACACACACTCACACAGATGCCATCCATGTCAGTATTCTGCCGCAGTGCCTTGCAAATGCACTCATACCTCTTGAACTTGCTAGATTTTGCTGAACTTTTTTTATTTTTTATTCATATAATCTTCATCTGCATTATAATCCTGTCTGCATTTGGGCTCTTCAATGTTAACAAACATGACATCAATGGGTTCTTCCAGGATTGTCCAGCATTTAGCTTCATCCATGGTCCCATCAAGTCTGACCATCTTCCCCCTGCTAAAATAAAACACATTCCCACAGCATGATGCTGCCACCACTGTGTTTCACTGAAGGTGTGTTCCAGGTGATGCAGAGCGTGTGTTTTCTTCCATTAAAAACCTTTTACATGCAACCCAAGCTTTCTCTCATCTGACCAGAACCCCTTCTATCACATGTTCACCATGTCCCCTGCAGGGACACCTATGCACTGGATTGTATGTGGGGGTAGCACAGTAGAATAACTGAATACAAATACACTGCACACTTTTTAGATTTTTATTTGTGAAAATCTTTGAAAACTATGTACACTTTTCTTTCCACATTACATTAATATGCTACTTTGTTTTGGTATGTTACAAAAATCCCCAAATATAAGTGGAAGTTTGTGGATGCAGCATCACAAATTCTGATAAAGTTCTAAGGTATTTCTAAGGCACTGTAGGTCCAAAGACTTAGTGGTCTTTTTTGTTACAGCTGTACTGAAATTTGGCATAAATAAAAAAAACAATAAATCTAGCGACACACAAAATATTTAAATAAACACCAGAGTAAATATAATGCATCAACACACACATCGAGTCTGCACTCACTTTACCCAGATGCTGATTTCCACAGGGAATGTCAATCCCTACTCGTCATCACACTGCTTCTGTTGTCTTTATCTTGGTTCTGATGAATGTTGTTTCAGTGTGCAAAGTAGATGGAGAGGGCAGGATCCACAGATGAGGCGAAATATGCAAACCAATGTTTTGCTTCACTGAATCAAAGGAAACTGCAGCAAGAGTAAGTTACATTGAAACCACTGCAGTTGAGCTCCATATGCATGTATGCACAACAAATGAATAAAATTAAGCTTTCAATGAAAAAATACACAGGATATAAAACATGTATCATTAAACTGTAACACAACAGTCCTGGGGGAGAGGGGAGAGTCTCATTCTGAATGAAAATGCAGAAATTACCTCATATTTACAGAGAACTTGCTGATATTGTGGTGATTTGTATAACCTTTTCATAATTTCCACCTACAGTATATCTCCTTGCCAGAAATGAGGAGAGCCTGGATCCGGACCAACTGTGCCGTGGTGCAAATAATGCCTGGTTGCCTGCTCACCGTGCTGTGGGATGGAGGCTGCACGGAAAGAGGGAGCATGTGGGGAAATGAAGACCACAGAGCGAGTAAAAGACAGGGGGGATAAAAAAGTAGAAGAGTAAGAAGAAGAGGGAGAGATTCAGAGCCGGTGTTGCTGCCATGGTAACTGGCATCACCTTGGAGAAGAGCGGAACAGAACCGCTCTGGGGAAAGACCCAAAGAGCGCAATCGCTCATGAAACTCACCAAACAACCATGGCCTGATTCATGTTTAATCGACGCAGCTCTATTTTTGGGTTTGAGGCTCGGCTTAACATAAGAATTTTTGTGGGATTTAAATATAGGTTCAGCTCAGCCCGAGTGATCCCCTACTGGCCATTTATGTTTAATTAATGGGTCTTAGCCATACAATGTCATGTCAATGACCTTACTTTCATGTCTCACTGTAACTAACTGCTCTTTTGTGTGCTGTACAAACCCAGTTTTATATGGATCATGCCTACATTTAATTTGCATGTTTGCATACTCACACACTGTGGACATTTGGATTTTACACTCTATACAGTACTGCACCTGCCCTTGAAATGTCTTGGTGCATGTCCTGAACCTTATGTTGTCTTTACAATATGAATTTGAACACAGTTCCCCTGCTGTGATGGTTAGGAGGAGACCCCATCCCCCAATTAATCTAAAGTGTAATGTAAATGTGTTCTAATTTTGTATGAAAGATTCCCTCATTGTGTAATGGTATCATCCATATGATTAATTTTGCACTTATATAATTAGATGTTTGATTACCTGTGGCTCACATTATCCAAATCTTGTATGTGTCTATGTGCTCTATCTTTTCTTGAGTTTTATCTATGCTTTAATACTGTTTTCCCTAATATATCTGCAGCATCTAAGAATGCACGTATGGTTTTTTGTTATATTGATGGCTATGGGATTGTCTCAGTAGTGAATTGCAATTTTTTAGGTCCATTAAAGCTTGGTTTCTTGCTAAAGTGATCAAAAGCCATTTTCCCACGTTGTTACTATATAACTTTTTTTGGCATACATGCAAAACACTGGGCATCAAGAAAATGTAACACATAACCCAGAACATTGATGACAGTTGATAGGTAGATGGATGATGCTAACTACAAGGAAATACTGGAAGAAAACCTGTTAGAGGCTGCAAAAGACATTCAGACTGAGGAGGAAATTCACCTTCCAGCAGGACAGCGACCCTAAACATACAGCCAGAGCTACAATGATATAGTTTAAATCAAAGTAGGTTCAACTGTTAGAATGGCTCAGTGGAAGTCACACTCCATCGAATCTGACTAACAATGAGCTATTTTCACACAGAGGAATGAGGAGAAACAAATTCAGTCTCTATATACGTGCAACAACTTGCAGCTCTAATGGCAGCAAAAGGTGGCTCTACACAATCTGACATAGAGAGGCTGCAGACAGGAAGAAGTGAGCTTCTTCAGTGGCTCTGCCTTTTTGAGTCTTGTTTTTATGGGAATAATTATTCTGAGGGCAACTTGTTTTTTATTGACAGAATTTTGAACAATTGTGCAATTGATTTATTGCTAAATCCAGTTTAGCATGTTTTGTTTTGATGTTAAAGCTATCTTAGGCCCATACTTTTTTAAGCAAGAATGTGTTTAAGACCCCTCTGTTGCTTTGCTGTTGTTTAAACTAAGCATACAAAAGGAATAAAGTAATTACGGGGCCCATTTTGCTATTTAAAGATTTAGTCTGTGCTTGAGAAATGTGTTGACAGATGGGTGTAAAATTAGCATAATGGCAAGATGTGGAGGTAAAGACGACAATGCTTCAGGATATACGCAGGACCTTTTATAGAGGCCTTATTATTTGCTGCTGTGCAGGACTTAGAGACACATAGGGTGAAAAAAATCAAACAATTAACAAGACCCACATTCAGCTAGAGGTTTGTTTTTAACGGTGCTTTGAGCTATATGCTAACAACCTGACAATGACCAGAACATGGTGTGTTACTTACCCATGCTATCGCCACAACTGTAACTTACTGTTAATTAATTTCACTGAAAACTGAACAGCATGTTGGATCTGAAACTGTATTTAGCTGCAATTACAAAAGTGTATGTGCATGAAACATTTTCACAGCGAAATGCTGAAATGTTGGTACAGTGAATGTTTTGAATTAAAAAAAAAGTTAAAGCTGAGCTGATTGCAACATTTATTAGAACAGATTGGGATAGTTACAGCATTAGGATAGAGGATTAGTATCCAACATTTGCAGCTGGTTCATATATTTCATCTTTGTCCTCATCTGACAGCAGAAAGTTACATGCAGGCGCCAATACATCTCCCTTTTCAAGATGCCAACGCATGGCTGGTACCTACCTAAAGCCAATAAAAGCACATTTCAAATGAGTGAGTCATACTGATACGATTTCCAGCAGTGCCTGAGGTTAGCTGTGTGTTGGCCCTATCTTCACACACATATTTTTTATCTTAAATGTGATAATATGAGGTCAGCATCTGTAGACCACATGCTTTGTGGAATGCAGTGGGATCTTGTGATAGGTGCCCGTACACATCTCTGCTTCAGTATTGATTGCATTAGGACATTTAAGGGAATATATGACAGGTTTAACAGCGGTGGTAATAGTCTCAGAACCTCACAACACACCCCTGCCTGGATTCAGCAGGATGTGGAGTGGTCATCTTGTAGGAGCTGAATGTGCTTTCAGAACAATGATTTACAATCTATGACTAATAATGGGCACATAGTTGAATTAGGGTTGCCTCAGATCAGATACAGAATGCAAAAGTTTTCATTCAGTGTTTTCACATTCTTTCTTGCTACATCTACAAACTTTGATGTATTTTACAAAGACTTTTACAAACAATTGTAAAACTGAAGGAACATTATACTGTTTTTTCTTTCTAACTAATAAAAAGTGTGGTGTTTATATGTATTTGTTTCTATTTAGTCATCACCTGTAAGGTCCTCGAGTGTATAGCTCAATCATGGTGTTAATGCAGCTGTTGTGTAAAGGTCCCTGGGGTTTGTTGGAGAACATCAGTGAGCAAACAGCATCATGAAAACCAAGGAACACAACAGACAGGTTGAGATAAGGTTGGAAAGAAGCTTAAAACAGGATTAGGTTATAAACAGTATTTCAGGATTTGAATATCTCACAGAGCACTGTTCAATCTGTCATCCAGAAGATGACTGCTAAAGATGGAGCTAAATGCAGGACAATCCTGGAAGAAAACCTGGGAGAGGCTGCAAATGACTTAATGCTTGGGCGGCAGTTCAGCTTCCAACAGGGCCATAACCCAAAACATACAACCAGAGCTGCCACGAAAGAGGTTGTATCTTAGAAAATCCATGTGTTAGAATTGCTCAGCCAAGGCCGTGACCTAAAGGCAATTGAGAAGCTGATTCAACTTGACTTATTTTACGAAGAAGGACAACCAAATGACTGGGCAAATTCTCAGTCATCCGGGTCATAGCAACTACAACAGGGTTAAATTAAAGGCATATTACAATATATGACAGAGGAATAAATACTTTTACAATGTACTGTAGTTATTCTTGCTTCCTCAGCGGCTGAATACACGAGGAGTTGCAAACTTTTATTTGAAGAAAGCTTTGCAAACCATGCATCAATTTTACTTTTCACAGTAATGCGGTACTTTGTGTTGATAAAATCTCAATAAAATACTGAGAGGTTTGTGGTTCTCTTGTGACAAAATGTGAGAAAGGCTAGGGGGATAATTACTTTCACAAGGTATTGCAGCTATTCTTGCTTCCTTGGATCGGTTAGACATCATGTCCTCACTGTGGAGCAGGTAAGGATTCCAACATTGTTTGTATGACCTAATAAAATGTAAATGTGATTTTGTCATAAGGACATATTTTACATTTGTTTCCTTTTTTCCCTACTTGTTCCATTTATTCAGTTATACTGAATATTTTAGGAATTCACAAAAACCAGTAAATGGGAGAGATGTTCTAGATAACAAGCAAAAGACCTGAGGAAGATAGGGATGCATGGAAGACAAAACAGGTGAAGCTAGGAAAGGAAGCAAATGCAATGGGTAGGCGAGGGGGAAGGGAGGATGAGGGGGAGGTAGGGGAGGTCAACAGAAGGAGAGGCAGATGCTCGTGCTTGGGATGCCTGTGCACGAATAATTATCCTGATGAGATTCACAGAGAGCGACACAAAATGCGGAGGAAGAGGAGGCAGGATCTGGGGAAGACCTCACGTTGAAGAAATAACAGAGCTGGAGAGAAACAAAGGATGATTCTTTCTTTTTTACATACATGCATTCTAGTAAGGTGACTGGAAGCATTTTTGTTGGTTTGCTGTCTTGCTACCTATTGTTTCTGCTTCATCCGTTTCGTGTTCTTTTCCATCTCGCCATGAATGTGCGTGAGAAAGTGGAGCCTTCCTTTCATCTTTTAAAAGATGCATAAGGCAGCTTCTACATTGAGTGGGCAGGAGACTCAGGGATAAAGAAAAAAGCAGCACAGGGCGTATTGGTCTTCTAACCAAAAAATGTACATATCCAGTTCAATTTAAACTCTCAATTTTTATTAGATCCGACATTTAAAATAAGTGCATAAACCATCATTTTTTCACATTTTGAATATTACACCATCCAATATTAAAATTACTAAATGCATCCTATATTCGCAGCTACCCATTGGCACTGTTGGATGGCACAAAGATGGCGATCTCACGCTTTGATCAAACAGTGGGATTTGTGTCTCTTTGTATCCTAGACCCTATTCCGAGCATAAAAGCCAGCACAGGTGTTTCATGGCGTGCACCACAATACTATCTCCTTTTCTCTTCATGCATTCAGGTAGATGAGACACACACACATACAGACCCTTAGAGCACCTGCACACACACTATATATAATTGTTTTTATCTGAATGGACTGTATTACAGATATGTCAGTAGTACAGTATTACATTGCCATACTGATAGCCTATCATGTCTGGTACGTTTTAATCTTTTTACATCCTGAGTAAAAAGCAAATTAAGTTAGAGCCCACCACTTAAAGAGTCTAACAGCAGCGAGTTATCTCCTCTGACACTTGTGTCTTCACAGTCAGTTATGTGCAGCTAGAATAAACAGTTGTGCTGCAGAGCTGGGGTTAGCAAAATTTACACTTTATATATTTTTATATTGGAATGGAGTCACAAACCCATCACAGCATTGAGTAAAATGATCACTTTTATAATGACCTTTTTATCTCTATGCCTTGCAAAAGTATTCATGCCTCCCGGACTGGTCTACATTTTGTCATTTTACAGTCACTAACTTCTATGTAGTTTATTTGAACACAACATAGTGCATAATTGTCAACTGGAAGGAAACATTTGTGCATTTGTCAGGAGTCCATATTTTGCAATAAGTCAGTATTTTGTAGAACCACCATTTGCAGTTTTCTTGGGGTTATATTTCTACTATCTTTGCAGATCTAGGAATTTTTGGACATTCTATCTTGCAAAATAGCTCATGTTCAGTCAGATGAAAATCAGTTCAAGTATTCCAACAGACTCTAAACTGGATAAAGGTCTGGGCTTTGGCTGTATTTGTTGTTTTAGCTTTGTCCACCTTCCCATCAACTCTGACCACCTACTATGTCTCTGCTGAGGGAAGCGAACCCACTGCATGATGTTGCCACCACCATGTTTCATGGCGGTAATGGTGTGTTCTGGGTGGAGTGAATGTGCATCATTTGAATATAACCTTCTTGCATGATTCGTGGCACACTGCAAACAGAAACCAAACCCTGCTTAAAACTTCTCTACAACTTTATCTCAAAACACCTCTGGTGGGTTACATGGTCTTCAGGATGCACCTCATTTGCTACAGTAGGTGTGATACTTATTCTGCAGGATTGTGGCGTTACACCCTTTTATTCTCAGGCTGAGAAGATTTAAAGAGAGCAGTGGTGGATTATATAGACACGTGCACTCTCCATCCCTCTGCTCTCTCTCTCTCTGTTGACTGGTGATTTGTAGGTCATGAGTGAGCATCAGAAATAAACTCAAAGAAGGGCAAAGGAAAGGACTTTTACCCTCTAGTGGTGAACCTGGGGAATGACCTGTGAAATTGAAGGCGAAGGAAAAAAAAATAAAAGAAATTACAAACGTTCAGTTATCCCTGATCAGTTGAGCATGGCGACAGTGACCCAGTTGGGAATCTGTTTCAAAATGTAGTTTTACAGATTTCATATTTTAGTCAACAGCATGTCTGATGTAGTTAAAGCAGAAGACAAGGAATTTTGTAGAATAAGGTAACATTTTATTTATAACATAATGCACAATTACCTGGTTTTCTGTGACAGAATATAACATTTAATGAAGGTGAGTAAATTAATAATCTCTTTTAACATGCATTTAAAGTCTTTAACCCCCAATTTGAGTTCGCTTGTGACTAATTAAAAATAAAAGTCACAATATGATGAGCATAATCTTTGCCTTGCCCATTTGCTTGTGGTTTAGTCAAAGGTTTTACACACTCATTGTGGGCAGGAATGTCGTGTTCATTTCTGTCTTTTAATGATTCATGTGAGCTCTTCTTTTCGGGGGCAGATTGATAATTCAAATATGGGCTTAAGGTCACAAACTGAAAGCTGGATATTGTCCTTCAGGATTTTCAGACAGAAAGCAGAATTTATGTTTCAATTAAATTACTACAAGTCATTCATCGCTTGAAGTAGCAGGAGATTTTTTGATTATACCGGTCAAGTAGTATAAAGGACTGGGTGTGGTTAGTAAAACTGAATCAGAAAAATGTGATTAATCACAGTTAATTCAAGATTTAACACAGAGGGGGTCAACCTTCATACAGGACCTAGTGTGTATGGTTAGCTTTTTCCCTCAATAAAGGACATTATCAAATCACTTTTTGTATTTACTCAGATTATTTTTGTCTCATATTTGCTGAGGACCTGAAACATTCAAGGGTGACAAAAAAGCATATACAGTCATACAGTGAAAATTAATAAATGCCAGTTATTCCACCACCAGTGAGCAGAGAACAAACAAATTGTTTTGAATTCAAGCTTCCTAATCAAGTGTTAATTAGCAGAATAGTGTTATCCCTGACAACCAGCCATCAATAGCAACCTTCATCGACAGTTCTCTCACAAACACATACATACATACAAGTGCTTTGGCACAATCACAGCCACGCAATGACATATGCTAAGAGAAATTATCAAACAGGCTCAGGGTTTCACAGTTTTGCTTGTCCATAGTCCAACACTAAAACTGTGACAATGTATTCGGGAAACAATGTCCCTAAGCAGGAAAAAAGAGAAAGAATAATAAATCCGGCACAGTGCTTCTCTATGTGTACTTTTTTTAATGTTAAAAAATAAACAGGGAACTTTCAGCCTACAAGTGAGAGTGTGGGTGTGAATTGAAAAAAAGGAGTGAAACGGAGGCACAGAAAGAGGGAAAGCAAGAAATAGAAAGATACAAAAGAGCAAGATCAGGGAGGGAATATTTGGTAGTTAAAGTGAAGATGACACATGGGTCCGTTACCGTCGCGAATCAGCAGGATCTCCTGAGATGGGTTTTGACTTTGTGCTACAACAGTCTCGTGTGAAACCGTCGCACTGAAAGCCTCCTCAGAACAAACCCTCATTTGGCTGGAAAGACATGCGAAGGCTTTCCTCCAAGGTGAGAAGGCAAACAGTGCTCAGTGTCGCGTTTCATGGCAATCAAGATGTTTCTCTACAGCAAATGCACACTTGAGTGAAATAAGTGTGAGCAAGACAGAGAGGGGTCTAATTTTAACTCCTGTGTAACCATTGCATCAAGAGAGATGCAGCATGATTGTTCCTAAAGTGTGAATGAGCAGGCATTTCTGTGTGTGAGCAGAGTTACGTATTTAAAATTCATAGAAATTACCAAACCAATCTGTATTTATTTGCTTTATTGTTTATACATAAAACATGGAGATCTGTGCTTTCTTTTTAATGTTTTTTGCAGCACTAGTGGCCTTTATTTTATCATTTTTGATAATAAGCAGACAGGAAATGGTGGAAAGAGGGGGGGAAGGGTGTGCAGAGAAGGTCGCCAGGGCTGTGATTCGATCCTGCAACAGCCTGCGTCAAGGACCAAGGCCTCCATACATGGGTAAACCCCTACACCACCGGCGCTGCGCCCTGTGCACAGAGCAACTCAAAGCTGCCTCTAATTGTAAAGTAGTAGGAAAAGGAGACATGATTTAAAACAAATTGCATAAGTCAAATCTGAAAAGTGTGGCATGTGCTTGCATTCAACCCCTTTTACTCTGATAGACTCTGAATAAAATACAGTGCAACCACAAGTATCCTAATAGAGTTCACCTTTGTGTGATTTAACCACAGTATAAATACAACTGTTCCATGAAGGCGTCAGAGCTTTGTCAGAGAACATTAGAGAACAAACAGCATCATTAAGACCAAGAAACACAGCAAACAGTTCAGGACCTGGAAACATACCAAGACACTGTCATAAACTGACAGGCTCAAAGAGAGCATACATTATGCAAGCAGCCAAGAGGACTAAGGTAACTCTGAAGGAGGTGCAGAGTTCAACAGTTCAGGTGGAAAAATCTGTTAGGACGCATGTTAGGTGTTCGCTCCACAAATCTTCTCTTTTTGGAATAATGGCAAGATGAAACCCAAATGTAGTCCTATTTGCATTTTTTCCACAAGTCAGAGCACACATGTTGAAGATGGTGTTTTTGGAAGATGACACAACATTTTTATATTTTGGTCTGCATGTAAAGCGCATACATCATTCTTAACACACAATTCTTTCAGTGACATACAGTATGGTGGTGGCAGCATTACGCAGTGGGGAAGCTTTTCTTCACCAGACACAGGGAAGCCAATAAGATGGATGGAGCTAAATAGAGGAAAGTTAAGAGGCTCATGTGGGCTGTAAAGGACATAAGACTGGATAGAAGGTTCATCTTCTAGCAGGAGAACAGCACTCCCAGAGGTTTACTTTTTAACCAGGACAGTGACCCTAAACAAAAAGTTAGAGCATCGGTTTATATCAAAACATATTCAAGTGTTGGAATGGCCTAGTCAAAGACCTGGCTTAAATTCCATTAAAAATCTGTTAAAGATTTTAAAATTGCTGTTTATAGACACTTCCAAACCAAACTGACTTTTGTAAAAACAAAGGGAAAAAATTATTATTCTCTGTCTTTTAACCAGTACATGCAAACACAAACATATCTCACATGTTCTCCCCTGGCTGCCTGTGTGCCAAAGACTTGAATTTAAAATCCATCTCATGGCTTTTAAATGAGTTAATGGTCTTGCTCCTCTGTACCTCTCTGACTTGCTTCATCTTTATGTTTCAGCAAGGGCCCTTAGATCAACTGGCCAGCTTCTGTTGGTTGTATTAAAAACTAGGCTGAAGCTCAGAGGAGATTGGGCCTTTTCCAGTACAAATTGCCATTAAATATTAGATGGGCTAATTTTCTTGCTGTTTTTAAGTGGTTTTTGACACTGTGTGAATAGGTTTGTTGTGTCTGTTTGTATATTACTTTTTGTTCTATTGTGTCTTGGTTTGACCTGTTATAGCACTGTACAGCACTGTTACAAATTGTTTTTTAAATGTGCATCATAAATAAAAGGGTTTTGGATTCTGGTAAAGGCATGCCATAAATGACTTGGCTGAATACAAAGGCATCCATTATTTCTCTATTGCACCTTCACGACTGCTCTACTTTGTGATGATCTAACACATAAAATCCCAATGTGCAGCCATGCAGGCGCACACCAAAGGCACAAACATATATTACTTGTGCTGGGTTTCAAAATGCTACAGAAACGCTCGTTTTAGGGTAAAAGTGACAGATGAAGGTATCAGAAAGCTACATTTCCTCCTGCATAATTTGGTTTCAGTCTTTGATTTTTTCCAGGAAAAAAAAGTTAAAATTAAAAATACCTTATTAAAAAAGCTTAATATGGTATTTCTATTGACCATGTACAAGCTGGCAACCATACAAACATGCACTGCAAACATGTTGACTTTGAAATAACAACTGGACAAAATACTTTGTTCATTAGAGACAATAAATGTCCACTTTGACATTTATTTAGTATTACCGACATGTTGGGCGAATCCAAAGTATTTTGATTGTACTTTCTGTTAAGGCTTTTATATATTTATGCTTACAGGGGCGAATTATGTTGTAGGTCTATTCCTGTTAAAAAAGGGATTTCTTCCCCTCCACTAGTGCCACATGCTTCTTCAGGAGGATTGCTGTGAAGTCAATAACTTCATACAATTGGTTGAGCTTCCTTAGATTTATCACAAAAATTGACTGCATTATTATGTAGCTAGAGTAAAATTTAAATTTATTAAAATTAACTTGAACGTGCAACATGATCAGATTGTATTTGATTAATCTGATTATGTATTTCTGAATATAAATTGGATCAGTTTGTGTTGTATAGAGCATTTATGTCATTTGCTGTAAATGTATCACGTTGAGCTAAATTCAATATCTTGAATTTAAAGGTTGAAGGCGTTTTTAAATCATTTTTAAATGTAGCTTGAATACAAATTTAAACGTGTGAACTGTTTCCTCCTCCTTTACTTGAGGAAAGCTGCCATTTTGACCTTCAATACCAGCTCTGCCATTAACCTCGCAGAAATACAACTCCGTCTTTCAGTGAAGAGGAACCCGTGTTTTTGTTAAGGTAACATTTGAGCTGTGTTACTGGTAGTTTAAGTGTTTGAGGAAATCGTAGAGATATTTAGAGTTTAAACAACCGTGTAAAATTTTAATGGAAGAGATGAGCAGTGCATCTGTGGGGGGAAAACAGTTAGCTTTTTACGTTAGCATCATCAGGAAGCAGCTTCAACGCTGTTACCGGTGGAAAAAAATCTTTAAATGATAAAAAAAAGAAAGTTGGTATTTTTGTTTACCATGTGTAAAGCGGTGAAATAATTGTATGAATATTTGATACCTTTATCCGAGCGTTTATCCTTGCATTAAACACGGCTTGTTTTTGGCTAGCTAACGTTAATGCAAGCTAGCGAGGTGCACATTTACGGTCAAGTTGATCAAAAATAGCTTCAATTAAGAAGTGTTTTTATTTGCTGGTGTATGATTTAATATTTTTAACGTTCTCTTTCCCTTTCTTTATTTCTTCCTTCATGTCTTTCTGTCTATGTTTGTAGTTTTGCAGGTACCGTGTTTAAAACCTGGCAATATATTTACCGTTTGCATTCACCTTTTTAAATTGGTTAAATGACTGAGATCCCTGGAAATTTGAGACTAGAAAAGTATAAATTTTAACATGAAAAATATGTAGGATTCCTGTTTGTTTTAAAACGCAAACGAGTAAAGCTAATTACATGTGAAGTATTCACCCAGAAACTGACCAGTTTGTAGGTGTATACATATGTTAGCAACATTTTAAAAGGGTTTGAATCTCAAAACAGATTATTTCAGTTATGAAAACTAACAAAAAACAACTTTCAAATTACAAGATAATGTATCTAGACAAAAAAAGTTGTAGTATTTAAAACAATATGATTCCGAGGTAAATAATATCCTAAATTCTACTATAAAACAGGTCAAATGTTTTAACTTGGAAGAGAAGATTTGACACAAAAACTGGCCTAATTTCCGCTGTTTTTATACATGTAAGCAAAGGTATTTTAAGTGATTTAAGATAAATATTCAATTCGTTTTTTGTGAATCATGTTAAAAGCATTTGGGGGAAATTGCAGTTTGAAAGGTTGAAATTTAGCTGTGCTACCCCATGGAGAGTAATTTGTAAATGGATAACTGTTAAAAACATGTTTTCATGTATGATCAACTCTAAAAGTGGAGCTAAGCAAGCATTAGGCTTTTTTAAGAATCCTATTACAGGAAAATCCAGCAGGTTTTTGTTGAACCAAAATGGTAGTTTGGTGCTGCAATCTTGCAAATTGGAACAGAAAATTGGAATTTGGAGAGCTTTTCCTCCATGTTGTCAACAGTGATTTTGAAAGTCCAACTTGCTATTTCTAATAAAATGTTATTTTGGAGTAATAGCTCTGTCATTATGCAAATTCTCAAATCCATCACTGAAACTATAATGGTACCAGCATATGACTAATAGTAAAATGCTTATTTATGTGCTGGTTATGCAAGTAGTTAAAAAACAGAGTTTTGTTTTCTGCTGTACAGTGAAAAATACACGATGAAGGTTTGTTATTTATGACCATTTTGATATGTAAAGAATGTAAGGTTGGCATTGATACTAGATTATGAGTCTTCTATCATTTACAGTGCCTTGCGAAAGTACTCGGCCCCCTTGAACTGGTCAACCTCTTGCCACATTTCAGGCTTCAAACATAAAGATATAAAATTCAAATTTTTTGTGAAGAATCAACAAATGGGACACAATCGTGAAGTGGAATGAAATTTATTGGATGTGTCAAACTTTTTTAACAAATAAAAAACTGAAAAGTGGGGCGTGCAATATTATTCGGCCCCCTTTGCTGTAATTACAGCTGCAAGTCGCTTGGGGTATGTCTCTATCAGTTTTGCACATCGAGAGACTGAAATTCTTGCCCATTCTTCCTTGCAAAACAGCTCGAGCTCAGTGAGGTTTGATGGAGAGCGTTCGTGAACAGCAGTCTTCAGCTCTTTCCACAGATTCTCAATTGGATTCAGGTCTGGACTTTGACTTGGCCATTCCAACACCTGGACACGTTTATTTGTGAACCATTCCATTGTTGATTTGGCTTTATGTTTTGGATCATTGTCTTGTTGGAAGATAAATCTCCGCCTCAGTCTCAGGTCTCTTGCAGACTCCAACAGGTTTTCTTCCAGAATGGTCCTGTATTTGGCCCCGTCCATCTTCCCATCAATTTTGACCATCTTCCCTGTCCCTGCTGACGAAAAGCAGGCCCAAACCATAATGCTGCCACCACCATGTTTGACAGTGGGGATGGTGTGTTCAGGGTGATGAGCTGTGTTGCTTTTACGCCAAACATATCATTTTGCATTGTGGCCAAACAGTTCGATTTTGGTTTCATCTGACCAGAGCACCTTCTTCCACATGTTTGGTGTGTCTCCCAGGTGGCTTGTGGCAAACTTTAAACGAGACTTTTTATGGATAACTTTGAGAAATGGCTTCTTCTTGCCACTCTTCCATAAAGGCCAGATTTGTGCAGTGTACGACTGATTGTTGTCCTATAGACAGACTCTCCCACCTCAGCTGTAGATCTCTACAGTTCATCCAGAATGATCATGGGCCTCTTGGCTGCATCTCTGATCAGTCTTCTCCTTGTTCGAGATGAAAGTTTAGAGGGACAGCCGGGTCTTGATAGATTTGCAGTGGTCTGATACTCCTTCCATTTCAATATGATTGCTTGCACAGTGCTCCTTGGGATGTTTAAAGCTTGGGAAATCTTTTTGTATCCAAATCCGGCTTTAAACTTCTCCACAACAGTATCTTGGACCTGCCTGGTGTGTTCCTTGGTCTTCAAGATGCTCTCTGCGCTTTGAACAGAACCCTGAGACTATCACAGAGCAGGTGCATTTATACGGAGACTTGATTACACACAGGTTGATTCTATTTATCATCATCAGTCATTTGGGACAACATTGGATCATTCAGAGATCCTCACTGAACTTCTGGAGTGAGTTTGCTGCACTGAAAGTAAAGGGGCCGAATAATATTGCACGGCCCACTTTTCAGTTTTTTATTTGTTAAAAAAGCTTGACACATCCAATAAATTTCATTCCACTTCACGATTGTGGCCCACTTGTTGTTGATTCTTCACAAAAAATTAGAATTTTATATCTTTATGTTTGAAGCCTGAAATGTGGCAAGAGGTTGAAAAGTTCAAGTGGGCCGAGTACTTTCGCATGGCACTGTATACTGTTATTCTGGCTGTTAAAATGTGTAACCCTAACACTTAACGTTAATCAGTTTCCTGCAGGTTCCTTGACATGGCAGATCAAGAATTATTTAAATTCAGTCCTAGAGGGGGCGCTGCAACTTTTAGAAACCTGAAACCTGTTGTTGAGCCAGATTTGCACCGTCATCATCCTGAAGTCCACCTAGAAGGGGATGCAGCTGTTTATGGCAGCACGATGGGGCAGAGGTAATAAATGAAGAGTACATTTTTATTTGGTACTTCATAGAAGTGCAGCTTTTTGTCGACATCATAGTTTGATTCTGATACAGTTAATGTTAACGATTTTTGCTATATTTAATGACATTTATTTTTTTAGACCAGCGTACTGGAGTACATTCTTTCTCTTGGGTTTTTCACCATAGTCTAGACCACGGGTTCCCTAACTTTCAGTCTGTGACCCCCAAAATAACACTGCCAGAGACTGGTGACCCCCTGAAAAATATTATTTAACTAACTTAAATAATTACTGTATATGTATTTGTAAATGAATTTCCTTTTAAAAAAAATTGACATTTGATTATTTGATTTCATCATATATTTAATTAATTAATGGGAAATTTTATGGTCCATTTATTTATTTTTCGTGATAAATACATGTTTTTATTTTGTGCTGTTTTTGCCCTCCATACTTCTCAGCGTTCACATCACAATGATTCTGAAAATCATTTCGCGACCCCCCCACTTGGTGTCTCGCAAACCCCCGGGGGGTCCTGACCCCTACCTTGGGAAACCCTGGTCTAGCTTGCCATCTGTATACATTTATTCAGGATGAAAAACACTGTGTTTAATCTATTAGGTTTTGTCTGTGCTTCATCTATTGTTCGTACTCGCTTTGCAGAGTTGCAGGGGGGCTAGTGCCTATCCCCAGCGGTCATTGGGGTACACCCCGGACAGATATCCAGTCCATTACAGGGCGACACACAGGGCAATCGACAATGCACCTCATGTTCATACCTAAGGGCAATTTAGAGTAACCAGTTAACTTTACAGTCATGTTTTTAGACTTTGGGAGGAAGCCAGAGGACCTGGAAAGAACCCATGCATGCACGGTAAGAACATGCAAACTCCATGCAGAAAGGATTTGAACCCAAGACCTTCTTGCTACAGAGCAAAAGTGCTGCCAACTGTGTCACTATGCACCGCTGTATCTATGCTGATCAGCTTATATAAACATGGAGATTCATCTTAGAATCGAGTCATTGGCATACTTTTACTTTAATATGGAAAGCGTATCAGATTGTTGCCAAAATGCAATTTAATTTCTAATTCAAATGGTGTAAGTAGCATTAAGGAAGCAATCTGAATTTGAAAGCAATGATAGATTATTTAGCCCAGTTTTGATTTTATGGAAGATTCATGTTTTTATTGTTTTATTTAAAAAAAAAAGGGTTCAACATTTGAATTTACTTCTTTTTGTTCACCTGTAGAAACTATGCACATGCTGCTGGAGACTCTGACCACAAACGGGAAGCTTTACTTTGTGAAGGACGTGACGGATCATACAGGACGTCTTCCATCCTCGTCAGAAACGACCTGCTTGATTCTGATGACGTGCTTTTGGAAAACGAGGTAAATAAATAAACTCGACAACAAATCAAATGGTTTGCTTGAACAGCCAGGGTCTGAATCAAGCACCTTTTCACCTTTATTTCAGACAAAATAGGTCCACATCATTAAATGAAAGAAGAAAACACAAAGACACATGAAAATCAATAGCAGACAGAACTATCTCAGAATATATAGACACTTGTTCCAATGTTTCTAGAAGTTAATGTATACCTTATGTCACCATCCGTTACAACAGTCAAGGCTCTTGCTATTAACTTCTTGATTTATTCAAATGGCGCATAAATTTATGCACATAGTTCCTCAGTAAGGCATGAAAAGTTGGAACATTTCTGACAAACGTTTGACCTGCAGATATCCATCTTGGAAGGCTAAGGCTGATTCTAAATACATCCTATAAAAAGCTTTTTCATGATGTCTTTAATGTAATTATCCCACAAGTGAGCAGTATAAAAAGTGCTACAAAAGACTTGGAAAAAGGGGCCACTTCAAAATCATGTGTGCATATTTATAATTAATCAGCTAAAATATTAGCTTGCAGCACCGTCGCTTCACATCATCATCACAAAGATCACTTAAGATACGAAGTATTTCACTCTGCTCACCACATCCAGTACTTGGTCGGCTAAATAAAAAGATGGAAATTGTAGCTCCTGCTGCTCCTTAGTAGTAGCAATCACATCGACACTCTTTTTAGGGTTAAAGAAAATGTCACACTGGACACCACAATTAGCACACAATGCCTCAAACCAGCTTCATTGTTTTGGGGATTTTGGTGCTTTGGATATCTTTTAAACGTGGAACATTAGCAGGAATGTTTTTTTTTAATTTCTTCACTGAAAGCGAAGTGGAACCAAAGTCAAATTCCTTGTTTGTGTGCATAAACATAAGCCGATTCTGAATAAAAACATGACCTTTTCTGCTTGTAGTAAAAGCTGCTAGCAATGCTAGAAACAGAGTTCCAACACAGTCTGGAAATGAAAGGAATTTTCAAAGATAAGATTATGGAAAACATTTGGATTCCCACTCTTTATGCTCTATTCATTGTCAAAAAGTTTCATCAGTCTGTCCGTCCTACCCTTTTTCCGTCCATCCATCCGTCTTTTTCTCCCTCCTCCTCTCTGTCCATTCATCTTTCATGTTTTTGAAGGCTCAACATATAAAGCCTGATCACTGTAGTAATATCCTCCAGGAATTCAAAGGGAACAGTTGTGCTTCTGCTTTGAAAAAAAAAGTCTATAAATGTGTGAGAACTTCAGCCATGAAGGAGAAAACATTACAAATAAAGTCAATTTTATCTTTTCTGCAGATGATGATGTTGCTTTAAACCTACTTTAATGTACCTTAGGTGATACACAGGAGAAGTACCTCTTGAGTTTTTTATTATCGAGTACATATGGCCATTATTCACCTGCTGCAAAAACAATGGACTCTAGAGAAAGAAGTAAGATAAAGACTGATATGTGAGCTTTTTGCTTGGATTTTTGGTTCCAGGAGGAAGCAGCTGTTCTCTCTCTTCGTGGTATGTCAACTACTGAGAAAATTACCTCAGATGAAGACTTTGTAATGGACCAGATCAAGGACTTCAAAACTACAGATGAAAGCACAAAGACTCAAGGTGCACTGTTGTCCTTGTAGAAACAAATCTGAGGTGTCAGTCTGACCAGTTCAATTTTATCCACCAGAGATCTGCAGCTCGTCTAGAGTACTGTTGCCTCTCTACGTATTTGAGTGTTTTTTTTATGTTCTAGCTGCTGCAAACAAGCTGTACATTACTTTTACCTGTACAGACAAACTCATATTTAACATTGATGATGTCTTACAGTTTTTACTTTGGTATTTCTCATAGTTTGGCAAACTGAGTGGCACAAAAGTCACGTCGCGGCTTTAAGCAGCGAGAAATTTGACGTCCTCCTGAGAATGTGTCCAGATTTGTATGGCTGTAAAAGCCACATGGCGGCATTTGTCTTGATAAGAGGTGAGCTTCCCGAGCGCCATGGCTTCAACCCTAAAAATGTGCTATTTATTTCAATAGTTTTATTTCCCCACAGAGGTCTTGGATACAGCAGGGCGTCCATGTGAGCAGTATAAGGTTGTGGCGATGGGAGCTGGCCGCTCATGCTGCAGCAGTTGTCTTTGCTACAGTGGGATGATGGTCCACGACTGCCACGCCATCATCATCGCCAGAAGGGCTCTCCTGAGGTGCTAAAAGCCCTTTATTAAATGAATAAGCACCTTATGCAAATCTTTGTTGAATGTTGAATTTATAAAGTGCTCAAGAGGAAAACTGTCTTCTCTTAATGTACCAGGCCTCAACACAAGACTTCCTACATTGTCTGGAAAAGTATTGGATTTATTTTAAGTCCTTCTTTCCTTTCCTGTTATCTAGCAGATTTATGCATCCTTCTATCATTTATTTGTCCTCCTATCATCTATGTGCATTTAGCGCTCTATGATCCATCCATTCATTCATCCACCCATTCATCGCTTTGGCTGTTTCATCCAGCCAGCCATGCTTTCTGTCATCCTGAGATGTTTAATATATTTCTTTTAATATTCAGAATGAATCCCAGACTGGCAGACTAGATCAAAGTCCTCTTGTTGGTACTGATAAGTATGCAGGATTCATTGAAGACACTGTTGTGGAGAAATATTTTTTCTGGCATTTGTTCAGGTTTCTGTACAAACAGCTTTTGCTGTTCTTTGAAGCTGATCCAACGGCCAAGGAGAGTTGTATATTTGAGAGTAGTGCCGACAGTCACCAGCTGCAGCTCAAACCCAAAATCAGCCTCCATCTCTACACCAATCAGTGCCCTGAGGGAGCTGCGAAGAACTTCTACTTCAAGTAAAGCTGACCATTTTTTATCACACTTGTAGCATTTTGAGCTATTGGAGCTGAATAACTAACATGTCTTTTTTTATGAGACAGTAAGCACTCCTATGATTCAGAAAATCCTTAGCTCTTGTTTTGAACAGGCTTTGAATGACTATAATATGTGATTTCATATGTGTAGGAGCTCAGCTGACAACTGTTGGAGCAATTTGAAGCTACAGTATCACGCCAAGGGCCTGCTTGTACCTGTGGCTTACCTTGACCCAGGCTTGTGGGGCGCCAAAGTGTGCTGCATGTCTGGCAGCGACAAGCTGTGTTGCTGGACCATCACTGGAGTCCAGGGTGCATTATTGAGCCACTTCATTCAGCCGCTTTACATCACCACCATGGTGCTAGGTAAAGTAAACAGGCACTTTGTATTTTACAGTTTTGAAACAGGTTATTATTCGTGCATTTTGCAAGTAGAGGTTTATGCACATGTTTTACTGTTTGCTAAATCTAAAGGCTTTATGCTCAGGCACTTCAAAAGTATTCACAACCCTTGAATTTTCCCACCTTTAGGTGCATTACAGCCTCAAACTTCAGTTGATTTTTATTGGATTTTATGTGACGGATGAACACAATTAGTAGGTTATCAGTGTTAACCCGTACAATTATAATTGTCAGTAAATTCTGAAACTAAACTGTTTACTGTTTTTGACAAAATATCAATCTAAATATTGATCTTACATTTTACCACTGATAAATATTATATATTACAATGGACATAAATTATTTTCCCTTATATTAAAGTGCAGTTTTAAACATTCTGTTTAAATTTGGTGTTTAACGCCAGCAAATTGACTGACTGAGTCATCCATGTGTTTTGCTCTCTGTCACAAATAGAAGCCATTCTAGTCAGTGCGGTAAATCACACTGGCTCCGATGGCGCTGCTGCATGACGGAGAGCCCTCCTCCGTCGTTCGTCAGAAATGCAGATCCAGTCTATTTATGGACGGATGATGGAGCACAAACACGTGATTTTCATTAGGGGTAAAATTCACGGATGACAGAGTTGTTGCCAAATATATGAACGGATCCTAAAACGCATCCAGTGTAAATAGCAGCACATGGAACATGGTGTGAATCAGGTAAAACCTGCACTTACCACCTGTAGTACTCAGATAGTCCACCAGAGGGAATAAGGCAAGTGTCCATCTCCAAAATATGAATATCAAATATGATGGACTTGGCATCATAGGCAAGGTCAAAAGCAGCAAGGAGACCCATGCTAACTGCAGCTCAATTGGGATAAAGTGTAGAAACCACAGATCTCTCCTTTTTGAAAGAGTGACAAGAAGAAAGCCATAGTTTCTTGCTTGTTTTTATAAGATTTGTTTTTGGCACTGGTGGCCGTTCAGCAGTGATGAGGGCAAAAAGTGTGGAGAGAGATAAGTAAGACTTCAAATAAATGGCTTTAGATAAGGAGTTGAACTCAGGGTCAAGGACTAGAGTTTTGGCCTACATGCAAAATGCTGTGTGGCAGAAAGAGCACTGAACAAACCATGCCCAAGGTGATGGGCATGGTGGTGGCAGCATCTTGTTGTGAGAAGGCTTTCCTTCAGCAGGGACAGAGAGGTTGGTTGGAATTGATGGGAAGAAGGACGGAGCTAAATATTCCAAGAAAAAAAAACCCTCGGTGGCTGCAAAAGACTTGAGACTGGGGTTCATCTTCCTGCAGCACAATGACCCTAAACATACAGCCAGAGCTACAATGGAAGGGCTTAGATTAATGGATAGTCATGTATTAACAGCAAGTAATTACCCAAGTTTGCTTTGTAAAGAAATTGTAAACATTTCATCTTTCCACTTCACAACCATGGACTTTGTGTTGGTCTCTCACTAAGAATCCCAATAAAATATCCTGAGTTTGTGTATGCAATGTCACAAAACTAGTAAAAGTTAGTGTATGAATCATTTTCAACGTAAAATACAGACAGTAAATTTAATTGGTAATAAAGCTACTTTTTGCTATTTCAAAAATATTTATGCATTGATTAGAGTACCATTCTTTCCATTTATTCCTAAACCGCTGTTGTTTAGGAGGTCTGAAGATCTTTAATGAAGAAATGTCTGACATGACCAACAAGAGACTGGGTGATGGATGGGAAGGAGTTCTACCTCCATCCTACAAGAAACAAGACATCATCTTTCTTTCTGCCGACTGCGTGGGCCCTGCTGAGACATCCCAAATGCATGACAATCTCAGCATCAACTGGTGTTTTGGAGATAAAGACATAGAGGTTCTGGACAGCAGCAAAGGAATCATCGTTGAAGGGTAAGTAACTTCTACCCACGTTTGAAATGATCTGAGTACTTTCCTGCTTTCCTCACTTACATGCCTGAAGTTCTTACCATCTATAAAGTGGAGCTGTTGACTGGTCCTGTAGGGCCTGGGACTCCTGCCATCTTTCAAGCTTGATGTCCACCGACTGGACGGGGGACAACCATGTCCTGCACTTCTCTCCCAGTATTCTGCTGCCTGTCCAGCTTTTTTCCATTAGGTTGTTCAATTAACCTTTAGATGACACCATTAGGAAGTGCTAGAAATCCCATGAAATTTCATACTATAAAAGCTTTTTTTTTTGTGGTAATGCAACAATCAATTGACCAGTAATGGAAATCAGCCAATTTGCTCTTTATTGGTTTGAACTGGGGTTCGGCAGGTCAAATCCTGAAACGGATTCTTTTTGTTAGGCTCACAGCATCAAACTGCTTGCTCTGTGATGTATTTTTGTTTAAGAGTTTCATAATTAGATAAGGGTTTGGTGAATTTATGGGGATAAAAAAAAAAGGTAAACCATATCAGTGTCAACAGGTAAATGCCTGATTGGTCTATCTCCAGTTTTTAGTGGGAAGGCCGTTAATTGTTAATTTAAAATTTGGACTGATCTCCACATTTCATGGATTCTTGTATAAATACTATATTATATTTCAATACACCAGTTTAGATTTGAATATAAATAACAATGTATTAACATTCTGGAATCATCAGCATTTGTTACTTCCAATATATAGATGAGGTTTCTTCAAGTTATTTATGTTGATAAAATACTGATCTGCTTATAGGGTTCCACGTCATTTCTTCCATCTTTAAACAGCCCTAGTAAGTTCTTCCTGCACGAATTTTCCTTTTTTCTTATTTAGCTGGAAAGACGCTGCATGGTGCTTTAACACTGTAAAAAAAAAAACACTCCGATGTGCTGAAGTAGAGGAATTTTTCTCTCAGTTGGAGGTAAAAAAACATGCAAGAATTGTGTCCCAAATGTGGCATTGCATTTAATGCAGCTACGATTGCAGACTTCAGGCAACATCCAGCTACCATTTTCTCATTGGGGCTTTCTATGCTAACAGCATTCGGTACAAGCTTATTAGAGGTATACACTACTCCCCTTTGCCCTGTGTCACTACCTGACTGGAAATATTAATATTTCTTATGCTGTAATTTGTTTCCAAGCTCTCCATCCGTGAGTGGGCCCAGCTTCTCCAGCAGACTTTGCAAGAGAGCCCTCTACAGTTATTTCCAGCAGGTTGCACTGCTGGGTGGACACAGCTACCTGGTGGAGCTTCCCACCTACCACAGTGTCAAGGTTTGTGGGCTCCGCTGTTAAAGTAGCAGTGTTGTGCCAGTTCATCTTTAGTAAGAACTAGTTTTACATTCAGGTCAGCCAGGTTAAAATCAATGAGTTCATGTTTATAGTTCACCACCTAAATATTTTTTTAAACTAAGTTCACAGCCCTAGCATAAACTAGTTCTTGTTCATTGTTCACATTGTGTCTGAAATAAAGTTTAAAAATTATATGTAGGTTATGATGTCACTTACAAATTAGCATACGGATTATCCTGTTGTCTCTGCATAAATGTACTGCATTTTATAAAGGTTGAATTCTCTGAATGGCTGCCCTCACACGTTTTAATAGTTTCATGAACACAAAATATATTGTAATTTTGACTGGAAAGTGCTGCCTTCAGACTACATTTGTAACTGTCAACTATTTTAACCCTCTTATTAGCATTTGGCTAGTTTTATTTTTATTGTTGCCCTTTAAACTATTATTGCACAGTCCCAAACCAGGTGAAATACAGAATAAATGCCTACTACTAAAAGGCGAAGTTGTCAGTGAGCAACACAGTCATAAAACAACTCATTTTAGGTTGACTTTAGATAATTTTTTTCAATTGGGATCTAACCCACCCCACCCTTCCTGTTTTAATAAAAGCACATTAGCAGATAAAAATCTTCAATCATGTCAATTAAATACATCTCTGCTGTTCTTACCTGCAGGATGGTCGGGGAGAGGAGTTCAAAGCTACACATCTCTGCGCATCTTTGCTCCATCAACAGAAAGCATAAAACTCCTCTGTGTAACCTGATAGTTTCAAGGATTGGCGCTTCAGTTAATGTCTACATATAAAGCAAAGTTAAAGGCGACGTAGTCAAATTTAAAGTGAGGGGAAACAAATAGGCCTGAATTACCAATATAGGTCGCCACAAAGCTGCCCGCAGGTGAACACAGTTACTCAGCAGATACTGAGGACATGCCTTGAGGGTAACGCTTCAGCTATTTCTCTGTGAAATATCTAAAGTTGGCCCCTTTTTAAAAAAAAAAAAAACAAAGTCCATCTTTACTTCCTTCACCAAACAGAACCTCATTAAATGAGGGCAAGATGTGCTGCATTCCCTTGACTTTCTTTACCTAAAGAAACAGCTCTGTTTGGTTCAAAGTTCTCAGAAATGTGAGCTCTACTCATGAATGCACAGCACTGCAAACTGGTACTATTATTCCATAAATTCTGCATCTGCTTGAGTATTTTCTTATGCCTCCCAGCAGGTATTTGCAACACCACTGAATGATTTCTGTTTTGTTTTACAGGTGGAAGCTAGCATGTACCAGACAGTCAAAGATCTGGTCAAACAGCGCTTCCTGGTCCACCAAGCAGGGCCCTGGAATTCAAAAAAGCTTGTGGATTGCTTCAGTGCTTAACTGCTTTTCCACAGAAGTGGTTATGTAAAAGTTTAAGCTCCTCCTGAGATTGAAGTTATTGTTTTTTTTAGTGCTTTTACTCGCATGTTAATTTGAAAAGTAATTCTGTTTTGTTCATGGCACTGGAGCTTTCAGTTTGTGTAGGTGTTCGAGGAAAATAAACAAGAACCGACTGTTTCAGAAGAAATACGTTTGGATGATTTGTGGGTGGAAATGCTTTGCTTAAAGGCTTGCAGAATTAAAATGGGGAACATTTTCTCAGTCATATCAAGGGGGATGAAACATTATTCCTCTGTAGATCTGCAAAAAAAAAAAAGCTTACATTAACAGCGCAGCAGTTTGTCTCAGGATGACCAAGGTGTTCAGTCATGGAAACTTGAGGAAGGAGATATAGTTAATTATTTCAAGTTTTGATGTGATATCCAAGACATTAAAACATAAGTTAAAGTATTTCAATGTTGTGGTTGTGAAATCAGTTCAACCATAAATATGGAAAACCAGTTGCAGCTCAATACATGAAAGTAAACACATTTAGATACATTACACAAACTGAAATATTTCAATATATTGCATAAGACCAGTAAAAGGATTTGGCCTATTGAAAACTATGTCCATGTAATGTACGGTTTATGCACTCAGGACCTTTGCATGGATTACTGCATCAGTGCAGCGTGGCTCTGCTGAGGTGTTAAAGCCCAGATTGCCTTCTGCTCTGGTGTTGTGAGTTTCCTCTTGACAAGACTCAATATTCTGTGTGGTTTAGGTCAGGTGAGTTTGCTGCCAATCGAGAACATTGATGTGATATGGTCATCGAAGCAGGTATTGGTGCTTTTGAAGATGTAAGCAGGAGCCAGGTTCTCCTGGAAAATGAAACCTTGACATTACATTTTGTAAGCAGTGAAAAGCATGAATTGCTCAAATATTTCCTGGTAGATAGCTGTACAGACTTTGGACTGTATAAAAGACAGTGGACTAACACTGGTTGATGTCATGGAACCCCAAATTATCACCGACTTGAAACTTCACACCAGACTTGAAGCAGCTTGTAGTCTGTGGCTCTCCAATCTTCATCCAGAATCTGGGATCTTGATTTCTATATAATTACTATTAATTGAAAAGAAGATGTTGGAACTCTCTGCAGCAATCAAGTCCTTTTCTCCTTAGCCCAGGTAAGACACTTCTGACTTCTGGCTCTAATTCAGGAATACCTTAACACAAGGGATGCAACAGTTGTAGTCCATGTCCTGGATACATCTGTGTGTATTGGGCCACAACTCACACCTTGTGAATCTCACTTTAACTCCTGAATGAACTTTGCTTAACGATGCCGTCATACATGTTGCTTATGCGCCTTTTTCTATTGCATTTTTTCCTTCCACTGAACTTCTCAGTAAAGTCAGCATTCTCTCCCGTGATTGTGTAGGCCATAATATACTTATGTTTTTAAAACCCTTTTCTTGGTCCTATCAAAATGTTGAAAAAAAATAAGTTTTGGTTTCTGTTTGCTGTAAGTCATAATGATAAAAATTTACAGAAACAAACACCCAACTCATGTCCCTCTGGCTGTAAATGGGTTTAGTTTCGCCATTTGAATTACCATTACTTAACCTGAATAAATTTGAATTTTTTTTTTAACATGTAAGCAATGATTTTATTTAAAGCTGAATCGAAGGTATGTCAGATATTACACATTTACGAAGTGTGTTGATTACATAGCCACATGTCTTCCAGTTTGTATTCAATAAATGGAGATTGGTCTTTATAACATGCCAAAACTAAGCTGTTGCTGGCTTTTGTAGTACAAAATGGGCGAGACAAAAGAAAGCAGAAATGAAGAGCTCTAGTCTGATTTTATGGTGTTTTAATTTCGTTTGTCGCAGCTTGCAGATTGGTCTGTGAATAAACACTGAAAATCACTGAATTCTAACAGCATACAAACACATACATATAAACATATATTGGCAGGCCGCTGTAAAAATACCTTTTAGGGGTGAAATCAAAGTGAGCAGCAGAGGTGGCCTCATTCTGAGAAGTCACTGAAAACCATCATATGCTGATCAAACAAAAGGTGTCCAAGAACAAAGTGACACTAAAATCTGCCCTACATAAAGTAACTGAGAAATGATCAAAACGTTTTACATAAAAAAAGAGCTTAACCTGTCACCTTAAATTTGGGATTATATTATTTTTCCTTTTACACAAAATGTTGCACAGTTCATTCTCACCATTGCTCCACTCACCAGTTGCTTGGCAACCAACTCCTCCTTGGTACTGGTGCAATTGCTCGTCTCTTCGAAATTACAGGCTCTTTACCAATATTTAACGGGAAAAAAAACTAACAATAGAACTGTGTGGGAAAATTAGCTAATGAAGCCGATGCTGTGTGCACTGCTTTTAACTAGGAAATCTGACAGCCTTGTTCTAAAACACAGTAAGATTAAGATGCTGGTGGTAAGTAATGGGATGTGTGCAGGTCAGCACATTGGTAATTGTTTCATTGTCGTGGCTGGTCGTTTAGGCAGATGTCAGGTTCATCCCCCTGTGGGAAGACGAAGCTTCTGTGTCTGGGGATCCAGTCTGGGCTCGAGGAAGAACCAGGCTGTTCACAAAAAGATCTGTAAGATAATTAAACATCTGTGAGCCATTTGAAGGTGTAAGGTACAAATCATTTTTATGTCGACCAGAAGGTTTGGGGTTTGTTTTAAATTGAACTGTTCGATGGAGAAGGAAGCCTTTTATAAAAAAAAAAATAATTTAGTTTGGTTTAAGCCTGTCTAATAATGGGGTGTAATTATTTAATGTCAGCGCAGTGTCGATAATTAAAGCAGTGAACCTCAACGTGATTCCAGCTGCAGGGGTATCATGGCATCAAAGATCTTGTGGCACGTCGATGCTTATCCTATATGTTTAAAATCAAATCTACCATGTAAGTATAGTAAAACTGTAGCCGCATGCTGTGTGAGATGCTGCTATGTCTTCTCACCCAGGTTTGTCCTCCTGCAGGATGAGTCTCTCTGGCTGGAGTCAGAAGAAGCCGAAGTGCTGTCCGTGGAGTTGGACTTGACAGAACGGACCGATGGAATCGCTGCTCCTAAAAAATGTTCTTTGGGCTTTGCGAGGACTCCAACTGATGCTGAATTGCTGCACTCTAGAAAAAGATGGCAGTCAGAGATAAGGAAGTCAAGCCTGGCTTCTTATTTTTGCTTTAATTCAGAGTTCCCATCCAGACTTGAACGTAATAGAATTCATATGCATGGATTTCCAAGTCTGGGTAAGTGTAAAAAGAAAGGCTAAGTGAACATTAAAAAAGGTTCGATTATCCCAACTTTATTCATTATCTAAAAGACAAAAAAACATTTTTGAAATATAAAGGGTTTTTTAACGTTATCTATACTTGGAACAAAAAGTAAAATTTGTGTTTGCTCAACAATGTCTTTGTGGAGAGGATGCTTCTAGGCAATAAATCCTAAGTCCTCTAGAAAGCCTGATCAATGTTCTTTAAATGGTGTCACATTTGTAAGGAAAACGCATTTGTGGGTCAAGCAGCAGCGTTGAGTATGCGGGTTTTGGCCATGGGAAACTCGCCAAATCCTCTGGGGATGTCAAACAGCTTATTCTGATACTGACTCGTGTTGGATCGGACCAGAGTTTGAGGAAACCAGCCTTATTGGCGGTTTAACAATTTATTCATTCAACAAACAGGGGCCTCAGTAGTGTTTGGAAGCTCTGTGCACTACCACAAAAGCCTGGCACCTCCTACTCATGCTGGTCACCAGCTTGGAGAAAACACTGGTGTGGGATGGCATCTGATTCTTATGTGGCACGAACAGCATGCCCAAGCTAATCCCACAAGTGTTCACTGGGGTTAAAGTCAGGACTGCAGGTAGTCTCTGAAAAACTCCACTCTGTGGAGGCGGGTGTTGACATCTTAGAGGATAGCATTCAGTCGCTAAGAGTAGAGGTAATGGTATTGCCACTGGTTGCATAATCTCATCTTCATATCTGTCTGCATTGAGATTGCTGCCATTAAGTTTTTCATGGCAGCTCTTTCACTCAGTTTTTTCCTTTTGACAGCATTTAAAGAGAAATGAACAGGTTTTCCAGTTGTATAAGATTTATTGCCAAGAAGTATTGTTGCAACAAAGAAATAATCAACCAAACACAAATTCCTTAGTTCTTAAGATAGTTCTTTGTCTCAGTCATTGACCATAGGAGAATGCACACTCATTCAAATGTCTAAAGGGATATTTCACACCTTCCCTGTCCTCTAGACCCTCTTAGGTCAGGGTTTTTTAGCCGGACCTTTGATTCTTTAACTGGGTCTAATTGTTGATACCAAACAAAGCGTATATTTTCCTAACAAAATAGAGGTAAAATGAATCACAAACTCTGGTTTAAAGAATCTGTATATAATGTAGAATAATCCAAGCCAGATTATACATGCCTGAATATCATATTAGACATTTTGAAAAAGAGCTTACCTAAATTTGTACAGAAACAGATCTTTACCACACAGATCCGCAGTGTTTTCATGACTTGCAGAAGATGGAGATAATAAGTCCCAAATAGGTAGATTTGTTTTGTACTTAAATGGCCAGAATTATATCAAAAAACCATCTGAATAATGTGCACATTTGACTTATGCAAGGTACAAAACTGTTATACTTAAAATAGTAAATTTGTAGGAACAGGGTTCAGTACGGGTAGGCACAAACCAATTGAGGCAAATAAAACCAGAACCAGTGTAGTTGAGTTGTTAGAACAAAAGTTAGTTGTTATGTTGAGTGCTAGTACCAGAGTGCTCCTCAAGTCGAAATCGTCCAAAGCAAAGATGAATCCTCCACTGTTTTCTCACATTCTCCTTCATCAGACAGTGAAACAGGAAGACAAAAAGTCCTGGAAGGAACAAAGTTTTGGGAAAGCCAAACATGAATCATGCACTGTCACCAGGTGGAAAAATGGACACGGTTTCAGAGTTCACTGAACAACTACAGCCCCCGTTCCCCATCCTTCAAAGGGAACTGAAGTTTGGCTGTCTTGCCTAAGAATACATTTTAACATACACTTTATATAAGCTTTTTACCTCTAGATGTAAACGTAGTTGCATGTTGCTTGGATAAGAAACAAATGATAACCAAGATGGGCATTTGTGTTTTTTTTTTTTTTTAAATCAGTGATCCCCCCCAGCACCCCCAACCCCCACCCACCCCATCACCACCATTTTTGCCCAATCTCTTTCTTATTGTTGAATCTTGAACTTTGACCCTAACTGATACGCGTTTTTTCTATTTATAGATAATGTCTCTCACTGTAGTTCGCTGGTGTCCCACTGCCTTAGAAATGGTTTTGTTACCCTCCAGACTGATAAACTTAGTTTCTCATCTGTTCTTGGATTCCTTCTGATCAGATCATTATCAGTTCTTTTTTAATATCTTTTAGCCTACTTCATGTTTTCAGACAGGTTTAGTTCAAGCGATTTCCAGATTGTACGGTTCTGGCAGAAATGAGGCACGAGTGTCCCTAGTGAGATTTAACTCAAGTCACCAAAAAAAAAAACAATGGGTTTATCACAGTTAGCTCATAATTTGATAATGGGATCGATCACAAATTGCTAACCAAGGGATAGCATTTTTCCTCTAATCAATAAAACAATACTTTATAAACTGGTTTTTGGTATTTTTCTGATAATAAAATGTGTTTGATGATCTGAAAGTGTGGCAGAAAAGCACCAACAGCAGAAATCTGTAAGGGGTGAATACTCCTTAACACTGTAAATGTACATATTTGAACCTTTATGTCTATATAGATTTGAGAAAATAAAATATTCAAATTTTGAAGTTGTTTTGTTTTTATGTCTTCAACCAGAAAAAAGGATCTGCTCAAATAAATAATCAAAAGCCAAAACTATTATGATATTCACCCTGATCACCTGTATGTAAACCTCTGACCAGAACCTTTATACAGAGGATTATAAAGCATTGAAACATCAACATTTTTCTCGGTTTCAATATTTCTAACGAGGCCATTGACATAAAATTCTAATCAGATATTGGCAACAACCCGAGTAATCCACACATCTAAAGAAATCAAAGCAAATTTAGTCATGGGTAAAACAATTGAAATGACACAGGGAAAATCATAAATATTAAACATACTGCTAGAAATGTATTGAATACTTTGTGGAAAAACTTACTACAGGTCAGGTTTACTTAAGGTGATCAGAAAGACTTGGAAATAGCTGGGACTGTTTGTCCGATAAAAAAAAAAAGTTATGCACTTAAATTCAGTGGCCCCTATCCACAAGACTCCACTGCTGAAGAAAATGCTGAAGCCTGTTTAAAGTTTGCTGCAGAGGATTTGGACAAGTCATTTGAAATACCGGGAGAATATATTCCAGTGAGATGAGGCCAAAGCTGCACTGTTTGGTTGTCAATGAACACGCTAGGTCCGGATGGTTCTGCAAATCCCTGCAAAAACACCAAGGCCTATGTATAGTTTGCAGGTGGGAATAATATAGTGTGGGCTGTCTTAACAGCATTTGATACTGACAGGCTTCATATAAATAAAGAAAGGATGAATGGAGAAATGGACCAGGACATTTTTGATAAGAATCTGAAGATGGGTGTTGGTTTCCAAGCAAGACAAGTCCCAAACACACAGCCAAATAAACTTTTTATTGCTTTCAGACAGAAAGAAAGAACTGGTGGAAAGGCCCAGTCACCTGTTTCCCATAGAACATCAGTGGAAAGAACTGAGGATCAGATTGCATAGGAAGGACCCACAGAACCTTCAAGATTTGAAGACGGTTTATGTTGAAGAATGGGTCAAAGTCACACCTTAGCAATATATGTGACCAGATTCTTCATACAGATGTGTTAAGACTCTTAAATATCAAATACTTTTTCTGGGAGTGCATTTAATATTCATTCCCTGTGAAATTTCAATAACCCATAACATAATTTGTGTACTAATTTTGTTAGATGTTTTTGTATGTGTGGATTACTTGTGTTGTTGCTGACATCTTGTGTAAAATTCATGTCAAAGCTCCTGTAAGAAATATGTAAACAAAGAAAAACGTTGACATGTTCAGTATTTATTTTACCACTGCATAAATTTCTCAGTACTAAACAAAAACTCACCTTGCAGGGTGTTCAGTCCGGAGAACAAGTACAGCAGAACTACCCTTGCCGGTCCCCAGGTAAAGAAACCTACAGTCCATGTTAGTCCAAGTAAAAAGGTAAGACTGGCAACTCCCTTCAGGTCCTGCAGAAGCCCTCTCCGGGTCCCTGCGGGGCTGTTGAATCGCATGTGACGAATCTGAATCAGAACCACCACAAAGACCTAAGGGAAGATCCGTAAACATGTGTAAAGGGGTTCCATTTCTGAAGAAAATGCTTGTATATGCATATATAATTAAGGGTTTCTCGAATTAAAAGGCACCACAAAAATGGTCTGTTTTTAATTTACAACCTACCCCGATGTTGAAGAGAAAGATCAACCCAGCATAGGCAACCACAGACACAAAAAATGTCAGATCATCTTTAAGCCAGCAGCTGTTAGAGCATGGAACATGGTAAGAAATTAGTCATTATGCCCTTTTAGTCCCACAATTTACTGTACAAAACTGTAAATTGTAAACTGTAAAAAACTATTAGTATTTCTATTTACTTTGTGGCCTTTCCAACTTGATTCTTTTTAAAGCTGGACTACAAACAGTGTCACGTTACTTAAATATAGTCATAGTAGTAGGATAAAGTAGCTGTCATAGTTGCAGTATGCACAGAAACATTGACCTTTTCTGCACCATTGATTGGTCAGTATATTTTTGCAGCTATGTAACTCTGACAAGTTTTCTAATTAACTGCAACTTTAATGTTCTTAAAAATCTATCAAAACATGAAAGTTAGAAACAAAAGCAAACTTGTCTTACAAGTTGTCAGAGTTGTCCAAAGGCTCTAAAGTGTACTCAGCATCTGTGTAGAGGTGACTGCCATAGGCATCTCGATTCACCATGAGAACCGTGATGCAGATTACCAGAGGAATCCCTGAGAAAGTTACAACGTCAACACGTGATATTTAAAACGCTTTACAACTGGATTTGTAACCTATTTAGCTACTAATTTAAAGCCAGCCATGCTTTAATTCTTGCTTACCCCACCCGAGAGCACAGAACTTGAGGATATACGAGGGAACATAGACGTTGAAGACTTTAACAAGAGCAAAATACATGTTGACAGCCTCTAATCCCATCCATGTGAAGGATGCCAGGAGGAAGTAGTGCAGCATGGATGCTGCTGCCACACAGAGGCCGTACAGACCCCAGGAGGACAACCAGGAGTTGACCAGAAACACCAGGTTCAAACCCAGCAGGGCCAGAGAGAGGTTTATGAGGATCTTGGAGGGGTAGTCTCTACGAAGCTTCCTAAATCGGACATGGAGATGAGCATTACAGAAGGAGAAGAGACCGTTTAAGGATTATACACATGTAATTCTGCAGATTAGAGATTTGAACAATGTCCGCCCTAACCCTGTCTATGTTGTTGGAAATGTTTATACTTTGATGTGCAGTGATAAGATAAACACACGTATATTTTATTTATTTTGAGACAACTTACTCAAAGGCTATATATGTGAGAACGGTGATTCCTAAGAACAGGGATGAAACTCCGCAACCAACATAGGTGATAATGGTCAGGATATGCTCATGGGCCGGGTCCAGCTGAGTCCTGGAGACATCCTAGGAGTAAAAATAGATTTATCATCAATCTGGAAAATAGAGGTTTTATGTCTCCTGACCATTTTTTTTTTGTTTTGATTTAACCATATGTTTTAGATCAGTTTCTGCTATGAGGCCACCAGATTTTTATGTACAGTGTCCTGGTATAAGAGTTGATTATGACATGCATGCTAACAAGGTTCCAAAAGCCAATGGAAGAGAAGCAGCTCCACAGCATCACAGATCCACCACCATACAGTGGGTATGAGATGCTTTTCCACCTGTACCCGTTTTATGCGAGACCGACCCATGTGGTTTGTTGCTGGAAAGCTCCGTCTTCATTTGATGTTTTAAAAGTACTGGCATGAAGATGAACACATCTACCTTATTATAATGAAATGTTCTCTTGTCTTTCCTATTTTGAACCGTGGCTAATGGAGAGGCTTCTGTTTCACTTCATCTTGATACCACTGGAAAACCAATGTCATAAAATGCCAATTAAAGGTTTCCTAGATATAGTTATCAATTAAACAAGGTAAGTATAAATCAGAAAATAGTTTAGTTACATGCAAATATATAGTAAAGGGTGTCAGTAGTTAAAAACTATTGTTTTTTATTATGGGTGTTTCCCCCCCACTGAAAAAATCCATACAAAGGTAAGACGTTTCCTTATTTTTAAGTGTGAGATTATGCTAAGGTATAAACAATGAATTAATTTTAAGGCTTATATACATCTATGCTGCTAATAACATCTCAGCTCATTACATTCAGTTTCTTGCCATTACAGTTCACAAAGTTCTTATGTGGCTCTCATGAATCTCTGTCGTAGTGTTTTCCAGCAGCAGATTTTTTTTCAGTCTTGGATTTAGTTCCACTCTTCTTCCTATTAACAATGGCCAGAAAAAAACGTGTTTCCCACAGCATGATGCTGCCACCACTCTGATTTACAGTGGGGAAAGTGCCTTCAGGGTTACGTTTAGTGTTAGTTTTCCTCTTCACGTAGTGTTCTGCATTCAGCTCAAAAAGCAGATTTCAGTCATAAATTTCCAGAACAATATATTTAAGCCAGTGGTTGTAATGGGGTAAAACATCAGAAAAGGTTAATGGGGTGTGAATACATTCGCCGGGCATCATATATCCCAAAGAATATGAACTGCATAATAAACACTGTATTTGGCAGTTTTGGCGGTGAACAAAAATATGTCAAAGTTGTCCATTTAGGCACTTCAACATCATTTTGAGTATAAAGCATTGCACATTATTTAAAAGTAGTAAACTCAATGTTGTGGATGATTTAAATTGAAAATGTTTTGGGTTATTCAAGTCACTCAAATCATTTGAGCTTCGCAAAAACTGTTGAGTCAAACATTGGTTTTTGTTTTCCACAAACTGTACTCTGAGTGCCCTCTGCTGCCCAAATCTTTTGCTGCCTTACTTGGTTTTCATAACTACAATTATTAGAAAAATACCTTTATTGAAATCATTGATACTTAGTAAAATGTCTCCTAAATCTGAGTGTCAGAGCTTTCCAGAAATAAAATATCTGCACCAAAGGATTTGTACCAGAAGAACTCCAAAGTGTGTGAGATGATCGCAGAGGCACGTTGTGTAGTAAGGAGTGCTATTGTATTTTCGACAGCCATGATCATCCCAGCCTCCGTGTCCTAGATGTGGACAGATAAATAAAACACTATTTTGTTACCAGCTTCTGTTAAGTACAAAGAACTGTGCCTTTTGAATAAGGACCTACCATTTTTACTGAAGTTCCAGTAGACACAATGCACTTCTTTATTATGCTGGGAAATATAAGTAACTCATGTTGATCTAAAGTGTTACTGGTAGGTGTAACGTTATTTTAATAAAAGTCTCCCCTACCGTGTTTGGCTGTAGATGGTGGAGCATGACTTTAACGTCTTCATTAAGGTCTTTGATCGGTGAGCTGGCGTTGGTCACACTGGCCGATACCACAAAGGTGTTGAGGACGGGCTTCTTTTGCTTGCTCTGAATTCAGAGACAATAAACATGAACCACTTTCTCTGCAAAGATCCATACAAGGCCAGTTTGAACCAAAATATTTCTCATTTTGTTAGCAGTCTGTTTTCTACATCATATAAAATAGTACCTTAAAGAGCAGTTGGTTGGCGTAGAACTGAAACTGGATTCTAGGTTGTTTCTGGTCCAGACTTGGTTGTGACAAGTTGTTCTCCAGGACAGATGGCAGGGAAATGAAAGCCACCGTGCCTTCTGAAGGATACCTGTTAATAAAAATCTACACCACAGAGAAAAAAAAAAACTTAACCTTACACTGCATGTATAAATATATTCACAGTTATTGCTTATTTTGCACAGCAGGAGATGGTTAGAATAAATCAGGCTGCATAATGTTAAATGTCGTTCTAAAAAATAAATAAAAAACGATTTGTCTTGGTTATTAAACATGGACTCTGTTTTATTGTAATATCCTTTCTTTATTGCATGTTATATTTGATTCTGATGCATCAATACCAAAGTATAATGGACATTTGGTGAATCTTATAAGTAGTGTGTACTGTAGTATAAATAAAGTTAATAGAGTAAATAGATTGAATTAGGTTGTGTGCATTTGGGTTTACACTGGACTCATTTACCTTTTTGTTTGGATTTAAAGTTTTGATGAATAAATACAGCACCTTTGATAATTTTTGGGACCCTTGTAAATCCATATGAAAACCAGTGAAATAAAAATATTTTGTATTGAAGTACGATAACCTCACATGCCGCTTGTCAAAACTGGAAAGACAAGATGGTGGATTTGTCTAAACTCTTCTGGGACTTTAACTGAAACCACCTGGGATAATAAAACCTTTGAAACGTGAAGGTGTTTTAAGTAAAAATATGTTCAACCCTGACAGAAAACTGAAACCGGGTCTTCACGTGAACTTTAGGCAGGCTAAATATGTGGCCAAATCATCAGAAACTGTAGATCATACACAAAATCAACCTTCTTTTGTGGAAATCTTAACCTGTTAAACCCAACCCACCAGCGGGTTGAGCTGAGTGTGGTGTGTTTGATTTATTTTTTATTTTTTTGTTTAATCACAAGTAAATCAGACAGTAACAGTTACAACAGTGCTTCCACTTGAAAAAATATTCTGTCATGTCTTACCTTACACAGGTACCAAAAGTTTGCATGTAAACCTTATAACTGTGGATCTATACTTGATTTATTTCAGGTACGTAATTTCAGGCAGAAATTGCTTCTAAAACCCTTAGGGCTTAACGGGTTAGGTTCCCAGATATAAATCCTAGACATATGGGTTGAGTTGTAGAGAAAAGAACATAAGACAGGACCCAGGACTCAAGATCCTCTAGAGGTTCCACCATACGCAACAAGGGGGATGAGACGCTTTTCCACTTAATAATCCTTTTTTTTTTAAATCCCAGACCTACCAGGAGTGTTTATTATAGAAAAAGAAATCCCAGAATTATTTCACAACATTGGCTTTTTACAATTTTTTACCAGTGGTCCCAATAACTATAGAAGGTGCTGCAAGTTAAACTGTACTAAATGTTCAGATAAGAAAGGTATCTGGCAACCTCAGCTCTGTTGCCAGTCCAATCAGACAAAACTCCAAAGCTTAAGCTGCTAAACTGTCCAGGAACTACATCCACCACTGAGATAGCGACTGCTGGAGCAGAAAGCGTGTAGGAGCCCTCGTAGCCCACCATCTTGTCTCCCACCTCCTCTGTGATGTTTAAAATACTGTAGATGAAGACAGATAAGACGTTCACACACATTTGAGCTTAGCTGCAGATTAACTTGGATCATTAAATCTACTTTAGATCCATACGTGTTTGTAAAAGGTCCCAGGTTGCTGTCTGATTCCAAAATGTTTGAGATGATGTTGATCAGAGCTTGGCCAAGATCTGGTGTGACCACACTGACACTGATGATGTCCTTCAGCTTGTTGAGGACTGTGACCAGCTCTTTGTAGATGAGAGTGGACTGATTTCTCAGTAATGCCTCGATCATCTCAACCACATCAAATGCGTTCCCTGGAGATAAATTACACAACAGGAAGTTATGTGTGACTATCAGTGAATACAGGGCTCTGAAAAAGCATGTGTCAAAACTTATCTTAATATCAAAGACATCATATGTAAATATAAAATGCTGAATTTAAATGATAGTTTCATTTAAGAGGAGAAAAGCTATCCAAATCACTATCTTAGGTAGAAAAGTAATTACCCTCCATACCTAATAACTGTGCATCCCATGGCAAGGTTTTAAAGCATGAGCAGTTTAAGGAACTGGATTTATGTCTAAACTTTGACTAGACCACACCAAAGTAATCTATTTTTTATTTTATTTTTTTAGCATTTCTGTGGGAGATCGTTGCCGTGCTTCAGGTCATTGTCCTCCTCTATAACCCAAGTGTGGACCTCCTCCCGGTGGGACGTGCCATCAAACACCTCCCAAGGGAGGCGTCTAGGGGGCATCGGAAACAATTGCCCGAGTCACCTCAGCTGACTCCTCTTGATGTGGAGGACCTACTCCAAGCCCCTCCAGGATGGCCGAGCTCCTCTCACTATCTCTAAGGGAGTGCTCGACCACCCTGCGGAGGAAGCTCATTTCGCCTTTTGGCTGAGCTTTCTCTTCATCAAAACAGACCAGCACAGTGTCCACATTACCTCGGCAGCCGCACCGATCTGTCTGTCAATCTCCCGCTCCATTCTCCCCTCACTTGTGAACAAGACCCCGAGATACTTAAACTACTCCACTTGAGGCAGGAATTCTCCCATGGCCTGGAGAGGGCAATCCACCCTTTTCCAGTAGAGAACTATGGCTTTGGACCTGGAGAAGGTGATTCTCATCCCCGCCGTTTCACACTTGGCTGCGAACCACCCTAGTGCATGCTGTAGGTCTTGGCTTGAAGAAGCCAGCAGAAGCACATCGCCTGCAAAAAGTTGAGACAAAGTCCGCTGGTCCCCAAGCTGGACCTCTCCGGCCTTTGGCTCCCCCTAGAAATCTTGTCCATGAACAGAACTGTTATGAACAGCACCAGTGACTAAGGGCAGCCCTACCAAAGTCTAACATGCACTGGAAACAGGTCTGACTTAATGTTGGCAATGCGAACCAGGCTCCGGCTTTACTTGTACAGAGAGCGAATGGCACCAAATTAAGGGCCGGGGACTCCGTATTCCTCGAGCACTCCACAGGGCATCACGAGGGACACAGTCGAATGCCTTCTCCAGGTCCACAAAGCACGTGTGGCCCTGTTGGGCAAACTCCCATGAACCCTCAAGCACCCTATAAAGGGTGTAGAGCTGGTCCAGTGTTCCACAGCCTTCTCTGCTCACCACCAGGTGATGATCGGTAGACAGCGTTCAGTGTCTTAGACATGCAACTAGAGGTCAGAAGACATAACTGCAAAGTCGATTGACCACCGGCCTAGGGTGTTCTGGTGCCAAGTGCACTGATAAACACCCTTACATGGTGTTCATTATGGACAATTTGACTGGTATAGAAGTCCAATAAGGAAACACAGGGTTCAGATCGTAAATATGTTTTTAAAATGTAATCTAAACAATGAGGAATACACAAAGAAATGTAAGAAAAGGTGAACAAACCAGGAGTGACTTCAACATGATCCAGATCAGGAATAGTTTCTATCACTGGAGGGCAGTCTTCAAGGTTTGGGTTCTTCCAGTGGGTCCACTGGGACAGTTTGCTGTCAAATAAGAAATTAATAGAAAAATATGATGTATTACGGCAGCTGATTTCTAGCTTCTCAGGCTAGGCCCAGCTTTAGTATTATTTGACCTTTTTCCATTTTCTTAAATAAAGAAGCTGTAAAGTTGTAACTGCACTTTTATATAAGAAAAATAAATAGCTCCATCAGCAAATCCCAGCCTGGCATATTTCTGCATGGAGTGGGCATCCTCTGCTCATTTGTGGGCTTTCTCTGGGTACTCCAGCTTCCTCCCACAGATCACATGACTGTTAGCTTAGCTGGTCTCTCTAAATTGACCTTAGGTATGGTCGTGTGTGTGCATGTTCATTTATCCTGTGTTTTTGTGTGTTGCCCTGTGATGGGGTGGCGACCTATCCCTGGTCTGCCCTGCCTCTCACACAGTGACCGGCATTGTAACCTCAGCAAGGTAGGGATCCTCATATTCTGCTTAATCCCTTTTTATGTCCCCATCTCTGTGGGTTCACAACATTTATAGTGCATCAAATAAAGCAAAACAAAATCGTTATTTCTCTGACAGCTCCTGCACCTGACTTAAGGGAACCTTAAGGGAAACACTCTTCCACGCTGGTAGTCAAATGGCGGTGTAGCGTAAGGACTGGGCAGGATGGACTCGCCTAGTTAGAGCCAGCCAGCTGTGCCAGCTTGTGTGCCTGTTCATGCATTGTCCTGTCACCATGGAGATCCTAATGCGCTGCATGTGTTCTGCAGAAACAAGTCTGGATTGCAGCAATTGAGTTCACTGTACTCAAATTACAACAGAAAAAATAAACAAATAAATGATTATTAGGAAGGTTTTTACACCACCCACCCCCCATTTTAAAACGGCAGCATCCAGGAGGGGCTTCAAGCCACGCTTTGCGAATCTCTGACTTAAACTAAATATGTTGTTTAATATTGTGTACCTGTGTTGGCTTTTTAAAAAAAAGATTAAGGTCCTCACATTTAATCTACAAACTCTGTTTCCAACCATCTTAATTTGACCAGCAAATGCTGTTCAAAATGAGTCATGGATTGATGTCATTAAAATAGGCGGCTTAATCTGGAAATCATTTAACATATTCCCTTTATTACCTTTTACAACAGAGCCATTAGTAAAATGTCTGACACTGAGTCAACAGAAAGACTCTGGAACATATGGACTAAACAGAGCAAATATGTACAAATAAAAATAATCAATACTCAGAAATATACTTGTTGATGCATATTAATGTTGATTGTTGTTCAGCTAAATGAATAATAAATGAATGAGTCAACTTAATATCATTTGTAAATATTAGAGGAAGAAGTTTTTTTGTGTTTGAAGCTTGTTTCCAGTGTAAATCAAAGGCTGGAACAGGTTTCTGTTGATATTATTGGTTTCTCTAAAGTGATACACACTGATTTTATTGATGTCATAATTTTTGTGGTCAACTAAGAATAATGTTGATGTTGCTGGATGGTTTTCTGATTCTAAGTAATACCCAGTTTTAATAACAATCAGCAGGACCTTTCAAGTTAAGACATTTAACACGCTGATTCTTTTGAACCCACGTGTGATTTGGATTTTATCCTCCATCCAAAGGTTACTGATGATGACTGAACACCTGTGATCCCTGAGCTGCAAGGGATCAGTTTTTAAACATAAGAGCTTCATATTCAGAGGTCTTACCAAGATCGGGTAGCAGAGTGCCGAGGGTTTTTTGGGCATGCACATGTAGCATTTGTGCCTCCTGTAGTGTTAGGCCACAAGAACAGGCCTTTTAGGGTCTGCTGGGCTTCAGCATCACACTGAAGAACCACTGAGAGGGGAACACACGTTTAAAAAGAGAAGACGCACTTTTCAGTTTCAGCTTTGCCGCTGGTTTTTAGGTTCAGAGAACCTCAGCCGTACTTACATATGGGAGTTATCTGTATGTCCTCCGTTGCTATGGAGACTGACCCATTGTCAAAGGGCATCAGCAGACAGTGCCGTATTTGGTTTCCTATGTCCTGCATGTCTGCCTGTTGCATTGACACTTGGACCTGGAAAATGAACCTCTCTCTGCAGACAGTAACGGTTAATTATGAGTTGTGAAAATCTAAGAAATTGACTTAAAAAGTATATCAGAATGTATAAGTGCTTATGAAATATCCCATATAAATTCTTAGGTTTATCCATAAAAAAGGAATACATTTCATGTAAAACTGAATGAAAACCATCTAATATACACAAATGAAGGCCTGTGCATTTTTGTCCTGCCTTTATGTAGCTAGATATGAAACATTTTATTGTATTACAGCGTTTCTTTCAAACAATCCATACCTTGAAACTCCATCTTTAAACACCTAGTGAAAAAATGAGAAAAGAAAAAAAACGCAGCATGCTGTTTCAAGATTTTCTTTTCTGTAGGGTTATTAATCTAGTGTTCAATTTCCATCTTACACATTTTGCCATCTCATATGTTTGCATGCAATCATAGGAATCAATGTCACGTTCATTCCTGGCTTCTAATGATTTATTTGAACTGCTCTCTTTCCAGAGTGGAATGATTACACAACATACAACTGCTGGGATTTTTAATAAAGAGATTTTGGGGCTTGGGTATTAAATTATTGTGAATTTTCTCTAAACCAAGTATGGTTAAATTTATACATGCAACCCCACCATTATAAGCTTAAATGTCCCTTTAGGAGGTTGCACCTCAACCACATGCATTTTCTTTAGCCGTCAACCACATACTGCCACAATTCTGGCTGGATATTTAACTGATCTTATAAGTATTTGCATTGTTTAATTGCTTGGATGACATAGACCCAGCTTTTTGGTATTGTCCAACGTTTTTCAGTAGTATTGGAGTTTCAGAAGGTCAGTCCTAGAATGTGCGTGTTTGGGATCAGTGTTATGTGGGAACAAAAATTTATGTTCAAACTTAGATAAAGGTAAATTATTGATGAATTGCTTAGGGACACAGGATGGATGGACTGAACCAAGACTCAAGCAGGTGATGAACTAAAAGATGCACGAACACCAGTGTCACCGTCTACTGTGAAGTTTTGTAACAGTAAGGAAGATGACACGAGCTAGGTTCACTCACTTCGTTTACTGAACTCCAACAACAAACTGCTTACCACAACAAAAACACGCCAAAAAACACACATCTGTGTGGTCTGGGTGTGAGTGGAGCCCCCTAGTGGTCCACCACAAGGTTAGTTTTATTTTGCAAGGGCCTGAGATGGTTACCACCAAGAAAGAAGCAACATTTTCAGAGTTTGTAGCTTAAGGTACAACTGAAATTTGAAGCTGCCCACCCTCAAAAGCCAAAAGCCCTCTGGAGCAAAATTTTATGGTTAGACCAGATATAAATGGGCCACAGTAACAAATTGAATGTTTGGTGGCGTCAAGATTAGGCTTATAGACAAGAACACGGTATCATATCCCAAGCATGGTGGTGGCAGTATCATGATGTGAGGCTGTTTTCCTGCCAGGGGTACTGGTGCATTGCACAAAGGGGATGAAATCATAAAGGCAAAGGATTTTCTTCAACTTAAAGCCCAGAATTATTCATCCCCCTGGAGAAATTAGATTTAAAATTATTTGCATACAACCAAAAAGTTTGTTTCTGATAAGAAAAGTGACAGGAATTTCTCAAAACATAATAATATTATAGAAGTATCACTAGTATGATTTATCAGTTCATATTTACATTTTAATTTACTTAAAAAAATAGAATTTCAAAATGTATTTATGCCCAACTCAATAAACAAAGAAAATGCTTTTATTGGTATTGGCATTCCAGCAATCAAACCCTTCTTATGATTGCTGACCATGGACCACTTCTAAACATTAATATTACTTCTTGTGAGAAGAAACAAGTTGTTTAAACTAAAAGCTAATATGAAACCAAATAACTTAAATTAATTCACCAACCCGTTCTGCCAGAACTGTGGTTGAACATCCATCCAGCATTTTAAACCAGGAGCTTGTTGATTGCAACTAAAGTTTTTGGTGTTTTTCCAAGTTGCTGACAGAGTTTTAGCTAAATACTGATGTACACTCACTGGCCACTTTATTAGGTACACCTTGCTAGTACCGGGTTGGGCCCCCTTTTGCCTTCAGAACTGCCTTAATCCTTCGTGGCATAGATTCAACAAGGTACTGGAAACATTCCTCAGAGAGTCTGGTCCATGTTCACATGATAGCATCACACAGATGATGCAGATTTGTTGGCTGCAGATGAGGAGAATCTCCCGTTCCACCACATCCCAAAGGTGCTTTATTGGATTGAGATCTGGTGACTGTGGAGGCCATTTGAGTACAGTGAACTCATTGTCATGTTCCAGAAACCAGTCTGAGATGATTCGTGCTTTATGACATGGCGTGTTATCCTGCTGGAAGTAACCATCAGAAGATGGGTACACTGTGGTCATAAAGGGATGGACATGGTCAGCAACAATACTCAGGTAGGCTGTGGCGTTGACACGATACTCAATTGGTACTAAGGGGCCCAAGGTGTGCCAAGAAAATATCCCCCACACCATTACACGACCACCACCAGCCTGATCCGTTGATACAAGGCAGGATGGATCCATGCTTTCATGTTGTTGACGCCAAATTCTGACCCTACCATCCGAATGTTGATGCAGAAATTGAGAATCATCAGACCAGGCAACGTTTTTCCAATCTTCTGTTGTCCAATTTATGTGAGCCTGTGCGAATTTTAGCCTCAGTTTCCTGTTCTTAGCTGCCAGGAGTGGCACCCGGTGTGGTCTCCTGTCCATCCGCCTCAAGGTTCGACATATTGTCCGTTCAGAGATGTTCTTCTGCATGCCTTGGCTGTAACAAGTGGTTATTTGAGTTACTGTTGCCTTTCTATCAGCTCGATTCAGTCTGGCCATTCTCCTCTGACCTCTAGCATCAACAAGGCATTTGCGCCCACAGAACTGCCTCTCACTATATATTTTTTCTTTTTCGGACCATTCTCTGTAAACCCTAGAGATGGTGGTGCGTGAAAATCTCAATAGATCAACAGTTTCTGAAATACTCAGACCAGCCTGTGTGGCACCAACAACCATGCCACGTTCAAAGACACTTAAATCACCTTTCTTCCCATTCTGATGCTCAGTTTGAACTGCAGCAGATCGTCTTGACCATGTCTACATGCCTAAATGCATTGAGTTGCTGCCATGTGATTGGCTGATTAGAAATTTGCGTTAATGAGCAGTTGGACAGGTGTACCTAATAAAGTGGCTGGTGAGTGTATGTTTATGTTTCAACTCTTCAGTCTAATTATGATCTTGTCTGTGTTAGACATAATCTACAAAAATATCTAACTTTAAAAAAAAAAAACTTTGTATTTGTTCCCTCTGTTATCAGTCCAACCCTGAAACAACTGTTCAAATAAATCTTTTGAGGCCCTAAATTTATACCGATGACAAGCAGAACTGTATGTACTCATGCTGAAGGTGGAATACACCAATCCCATGCTTTCCCGAGCCTTTAAAGACATTGATAACTTTCAGGTAAGTTGTAAAAGTTTTCATTGTCACTGGATTTTGTTCATAATTTTTTGTTTGTTTTGTTGTGTGAAGCCAATAAAGTTTTAGAAATTGGGCAAATTTTTATCCAGGATTACTCAAACTTTGGATTCTTAATCTTTATAAAGCTCTGTTTACTTACTTGGTTTAAAGTAGAGTGATATTTCATTTCAGGATGACGTCTGAAACAAAGACAGATTTTTGCTTATTTCTGAAAGGTGTTTTGTTTATGTATTTGAACAGTGTTGTATTAGCTTCCTCATAGCACACCTTCCTGCGTTGGGGAGCAGCTGCAGGTCCAGCACTCTCATTAGGTCATCAGGGAGGCTCATGTTTAGCTGAAATGAATTGATATATGCTTTAATTCAGCATTTTTTTTCACATTTTTCTAGAACGTTTTTACCAGACTAATTTTAATTTTAGAGATTGTATATGTTTAAATAAAACCTTGGCTGAGACATACCCAGATAGGGAGAATCTGTTGTGGGTCACAGTCTCCTGTCATAGAGACATTCACCTTGACTTCAAAATAAAGTTCTGTTAGGCAGATTGAGAGAAGTCAGAAGCTTTTCTCAGGGTTTCAGTTAAAAACTGAACTGAAGAACATGTTACCAGACTGACTGGAGATATTTGCAGGGGTTCTGGTAATGGTGCGGGTAGTGGCTCCTCTGGCAGTAGAAGCTGAACTGATGGACGATGTTTTCATAGTTAACTGGGTAAAAGTAGAGGCTGATGTGGTTTTAAAGGTCGGGGTTGTGACAAGAAGGGATCCTGTTGTGACAACCTGAGGGCTGATGGTTGTCATGGAAAAACGTTCTGGAAAAGGAGAGTTTATCAGATAATTTGTGTGTTTCCCATACATATATATATACATCCTATTACTACTCAGTGCTCTTTCCTACCAACAGGGGTGGTGTAGATGGTGCTAATGTCAGCTAGCAGCAGCAGCAGACCACTGGGTTCATTGTAGGTGATTGAAAGGTCACTGTTCATCTCTTTCTGCACAGCTGCAACGTCACACTTTGGGATGACGTTGGTGTAAACCAGGCAGCGGAACCTGCACGGCAAGGAAAAAGAGTTCCTACACAGGAACTTAAATATTTGTATGGTCTCTATGGCTCTATTTAATTGAAAACAGTAAAAACCTTCTTCCTGAGTTTAGTAATCTGTATTAAAAGTGCAGAACGTGAGAAGGCTCTGATGAGGTGGTGTCTGCCTGTCGGAGGATCAACTGCTCAAAAAGTTCTCGGGGAGTAAGAGGTGCTTTGTAGCTATAATTGTTCCTGCTGCCTTGATCAATCTTAAAAATGACTTATGTAACTGGTGTTCCAAGGAAGCCTATGATTTATGGGGATGTTTTTTTAATAGCTCGATTTGTGTTTGTGGGGCTTTGACTGCATGTAAGAATAAAAAAATAATAGTCCATCCCTTCTGTTCACCCATTTATCCCTTTATCCATCCATCATCCATCCATCCATGAGTACACATGTAACACTTATTAAATAATTGTTTTAGTTTGAGGGACAGTATCTGCTCATATGTAATAGCTCTTATAATTCTGTGGTCAAAATATTCATATTAGTGTAATAACAGGATCTATAATCCTTGTCAATTTTTTGCCTAGCAGCCAAAATTGAACATTTATAACATTAAATAAACTTGCATTTTACCTGCCAATATTTCCAGAAGCCCAACGCGCCTACAGCAGGAAAGACACAAATAATTTTTCTAAAAGTTCAAACACTGCTGTAAAATTTACTTTACATAAAAAAGTACTGCCATAATGTAGGTTTGTGAAGTATCTCGAAAAGCCATTTGACGTTTATGTCGCCTGTTTTATATGTAGTTATATTTGCTTTAAGCAATCTTCTAGCGGTGGCTCCTGTGTGCTTACCAGCCTGTCTTCAGATGGTGTTTTCATTTGTTCCTCTCTGTTGGATCTGCATGAGAGATCACAGAAACTTAGCATTTGGTTCATTGGTTCTGCTGTAAAACAGGGTTTATTTGACATAATACAAAAGGTTTTTTGCAAATATGTGCGTTGTTGTAGTTGTAAACTCAGATCCTTTATCCCTTACCTGGTTACTTCAAACACAGACACTCTGTGTAAATACATGCCAGTCGGTAAAACCTTTCTGAGCTGCAAGAACAACAAATATCACAAGAATAAAGTATTACCTTGTGATTGTCTTTGCAGTTGAACAAAGACAAAATATAAAAATAAAAAAAAAACACAAAACCCTCAATTGATCATTTAATTTGTATCTACTAATATTTATTACCACCACTGGCTGTAATGAGTGACCCAGGGGTGAATCACTCTCTTTTTACTTCTGTTTGTGTATCTATTCTGTAACACATTTAGGCTTTAAGGAAACCAGTGGTTACATCCTGAAATGGTAAGTTTAGATTTGGTTGCATTAATCTATAATAAAACGTGGAAAGACAAAGATATTTGTTCATTTTACCCAGTGATGTGCGATGTCTCTGGCTGTGTAGAGCTCAGTTGTGTTTTTGTCGTAACGCATGATCACAAACTGGAAATTGACCTCATAAAAGGACCATTCTGCCAAAATGTAAACCTCCAGTTATTTAAAATTCTGAATTTAATATAAAAGCACACCTACATTTGACATAGTTTCATATACCAAAATTCATACATACGGGTGTAAATCCTAGAAGCTTACTAGTGTTTTGTTTAACATCCTCCAGATTTATTTTATTATCTTTTTTTATGATAAACGTGTGTTTGTGCTGTCTGAAAAGTGTGGCTTCATTTGCGTTCCTCCCCTTTAACTCTGAGCTGTAAAAGAGGCTTTTTTCCACTGAAAAACCTCCAGCTCTTGAACCGGTTTCGGTTCTTCAGATGCCTTCCAGCATTGGTGTTTTGTTGAGAACCGATGCGCGTTTCCACCAGTTTTGGGAACCAAGCATGCATCCTCAACAACATGTACTTTGCCTACCATGTCACACAACAAATTACTGCAAAGGTTTTTACCTTCTGTATATCTTTACCATGGTTGCCAATATGTGTGGAGGGAGCTGTTATTGATTATAGAATGGCTTTTATATTTGTTGACAAAAGCACAGCTTGCCAGGGTTTAATCAAAGGTGTGTGTGTGTGTATAAATTAAATGGAGCAGTGAGATGAGATTGGAAAAAGGAGTGAACAGTTTGATTATCCTGACATAACAATATCCTTTTCTTAAATTATGTAACCGGATGTAGATGTGAGAAACGAAAACAATATAAAACTCGGTTCTTCTTGCAACACCTGTTTAATACACCAGAAACAGAGGTTTCACATTTTGCAACAAGGCAAACTCACCACACTGCAAGCTGGTGTCACAGACTGGATCACAGTTCACCGTGTCCCAGTTGTCCCGCACCCACTTCACTAGATCACCCTCTGTACAGCTCAGTGATGTCACTTCCTCTTCACTTCGTTCTGTCCCCCACATTCGAAACAGGGAAATTTTTCCCAACATACCACTGTACGGAACGATGTTGATGTTCCCATCATGGATGGTGTGTCCAACCCCCAGTGTGAGAGATCCATTGGGGGCCAGTTGGCAGCACTGCTGTTGAGTAACAGGACGGCTGTTTGTGTAAGCTTGAAGAGACAGAGAAGAGCATTCAGAAAAGTTGCTCTCAGGCAAAAATAACAGTGAAAGAATTCATTTTATCAGTTAAAGCAAATCCCACCTGCTGTGATGTTGATTATGCTCCCATTGATGTAGAGGGCAGGCATATCCCTTGTATGGGACCAGGTGAGGCACAGTGTGTACCACCTTGACAGCTGGAGGTTGAGCTGCTGAGTAGTCCATTCCTCTCCAAACAGCCAAACCACTAAGCGGCCGTTCTTTCCCCCCATGCCAAGCTCTGCATACTGAACCTCAGGATGACGATACATGAAGATCGTCCATGGTGTGGAACCCTCGACCTGGAGACGATTAACCGGTTATTCTAATGTCTTAAAGCATGCTGTTGGGCTGCTCAAAAGAATAGCTTTCATTTCTCTTCAGTACCTTCAGATTCACATTAAGGCAGATGGTGAGTTTCTGCAGAGCTGGGATGAAGACCTCAGGCTTTAATTTCCAGTGGCTCAATCCAGTGGTTAAATCAGCCACTTTTCCCCACAGACTAAGAGAAGTCTCTGACAGTCAGATAAAAATATGTTAAAAGGGAAACTTTTAACATAACTAGAGGAACCTTGTCCTGATTTAAATATCAGCACGATCTTATGGGGATCCTTGGCTTTTTAAAGCCAGGTACTAAGAGTTTTGGATAAGACAAAACATATCAGGTACATCCACCATAGAAGCTCTGTTGTTCAACCAGGATATTTTGGTTTGTAAATGGTTCTTAACGAAAACAGGAACTTTAAGGAACTAGATTCTTTACATCTACAAATATTCAGCAGCACATTGTCTACTTTACATGTATTTGTTGCACATCTCTGGGCTAAAACCGGAATCTACACTGGAACCGTAGGAACGATGCTTCAGCATCAGGAGATGTTTCGTACCAACAGTTTCCATGAATGCTTAGGATGAGCAAATTTTCCCATGCAGCCCAAAGTGCGATTAAAAATGTGTTTTTGACAGATATCTCTTCATCCAAACTCATCAAAATGTTAGATTTGTGTTCTGTTATGGTTATTTGTTTGTTTGATGACAAAAATGGTTTGTTGAAGCCCTTTAAAGATATTTTTATTAATCCTACTCAGTCTTACCAGAGAACTTTGAAGTTCGCTTTAACTTTTCTGGTCCGAATGTCTAAAAATCTTTTTAATTTTTCCATTTTCAAAAGGATAAATGTTTATTAATCCTGAATTAATGCTATGGTTTTACATTTAACTAACATTTATGCCCGAAATCCTTCTTGACACTGGCAGATCTGCAAGTTATTTCTGATAGGAAATGAGACATTTCTCAGAAGATATAAAAACAGTGTAAAGGAGTATCAATTTTAGAAAAACAAAATCTGTTTTTATTTACATTTTAATAAAATGTCAAAAATTACCATTAAATAATTTACAGACAAGTATTTATTAGCATTACAGAAATGACATTCTTCTTCTAATTACTGACCAGCTTCTGGCATGTTTCCGCTGGTGTTTTGACAATTTATCTTTGGTGAAGAGGTTGGAAGGCCTCCTTGCCATCACCCTAATCTTAAGCGCCCTCCACAGATTTAAGTCAGCACTTCGGCTGGGCCACTCCAACATGTTAGTATTACTCATATTTAGAGGAAACATGTTGGTAAATTAAAAGTATAACTTTAAGCCTAAATCTGTCAGGCGTTTAAACCATTTTGGGCTTCAATGTATATTAAATTAACACATTACAGATTAATTTCAATCCTCAATTCACCAACATTTTTTTTACTAATTTTGTGAATCCACACTAGTTCAAAAATCAAAAAAGGGGCTTTTAACCCCCTTGTTTTTACCTGTAGAAGTCTTTAAACCTAATTGAATTGGACCCATGGCTCTTTAACTTGGTCTAAAAGGTTGGGGAAAAATATTTAAATTCCTAATTTTAGGGTTTTTTACAAACTAAATAAAGATACCAAAGTATACAAAGTGTTCTGAAAATCATAACTCAATTTCAACAATGTATTTCATTATTTGTGCAAAAAATAGACTCTTCTTTGCACTGAAAATGTTCATAATTCAGAAAAATGCAGGAAACGTTTAGGGTTTAGGGTTGCAGGAGCTACAACTGGAAAATAAATCCTGACATTTTAGAGTAAGAGCTTTAACAAATACAGGAGTTTCCCTTTGTATTAGTTCAATAAGTTCCCACTAAAACTCACTACGATATACAGAGTTTAATTTTTAGCCAATGCTGTAAAATGCTTGTCTTGCTTGTCCATACCTGGCAAAAAACATGTTTATAATCTGTTTTTGCTTCAGTGGGTTTGGTCGCATTGTGATGAGAGAAAACCAAATGAATAAATATAATCCTATTTTGTCTGAATTGTTTATAATTTCATATCTTATACCTATCCTCATAAAGTTGTAGCTGCAGTTATGTGCAAAAAATGTACATCCAGAAACTTAAGTACACTAAAAGTCAGTAGATAATTTACTTGAACACACACAGATTGTTCCCATATCGTCTTCCAGAGTCACCTTTTACGTTTCTCATGTGCATGTTTGTTTTGGATTATTTTGACATTTTTACAGCCCAAACTGCAGCCTTCTCATGTATTTGAGTTCAGCCACGCAGAACTCATCGATAATAAACTTAATCAATGAAACAGAATTATGTTTTTCGAGATGCCAAAAAAACGTCACTATTATCTTGTTAGTTGAAAACATTCGTTATTGTAAAATAACTTGTGGTGTGTTTCTGTGGCCGCTGGTAACATTTCCTACTTCGCTTCTCAACCGAAGCTTGGCTCCTCAGCAGAGATAGAGTCAGGAACACAGCCAGTTGGATTTGTAAGAAAATCATCTTAAATCTAAAAAGAATAAATAAAAATAGTAATTTGATAATAAGCACTGCTTTTCAAACTAACAGTAAACTCTTAACTCTAGCAATAACCTTAAGATAAACCAGTTTAAAACAGAGGAAGTTCTTACCTTCAAAATGAATCACCTGGACAGTAAAAGAAAGCCTTTCACATACGTCGTCCCTCAGGCTCTCAGTGCAGCAGCGACTGTTTGTGGGTAAAGTGCTACCTGGCTGTGATTGGTCCGGTTGTTGAATTATGTGTGTGCAGAGGACACAGAATAAAGAGAGAGGAAGGACAGGTGAATGTTTGGGCTGTCTCTTGGTGGTGTCATTATGGTTAAACTCAGAGAAAAGTTAACTAATGCTGCAGTAAAAAAAGCATAAAGTGACAAGTAATTAGTTTGAACAAACATGCATTCTGCTCTTGTAAACTCTGCAAACCTGCAGTCGTGCCCCTGCTAGCATGTTTTAACAGGGTTCCTACACTGTCTGGAAAAGTGTTTTTCAGGATACATATTTAAAATAATTTGTATTTCCAGGGTACCTTCACTGTTCCATTGTCTGAATGTTGTGTCTATCATCCATCCATCTTTGGATCTGTCTTTGGATCCATCCGTTCGTCTGTTCATCCATCAAAAGGGCTTTACAAAGAGACATATTTTAGCTGCTGTGAAGTAAACTTGCCCTGCGATGGACTGGTGACCTGTCCAGGGTGTACCCTGCCTCTCGCCCATAGAATGCTAAAGATAGGCACCAGCTTCCCTGCGACCCACTATGGAATAAGCGGTAGAAAATGACTGACTGACTGAAGTAAACTTTAGCACAACAAAGAGTCCATTAAGTGTCATGTCCATTTCCTAAAGAGGATTCCCAGAGATGTTCTATTGGATTTAGGTCAAGGGAGCGAGGAGGCCAGTCAGTGGTTTCAATTCCTTCATCCACCAGGTTGCCTGCATACTCTTGCCAGATGAGGCCGGGCATTGTGATGCAGGAGGAGGAACCCACTGCACCAGCAAAGGGTCTAACATTGGGTCAGGGTGCCAATATTTATCTTGTTATAGGTCTGTGCGTCTCTTCATTGATATGCTTCTCCAGACCAACACTGACCCACCACCACATTGATCACGCTGAACAATGTTGCAGGCAGCATAACATTAACCACAGCTTCTCCAGACCCTTTCACGTCTGAAACGTAAGCTTAGAGTGAACCTGCTCTGAGCTGTGAAAAGAACCAGGCACCAGTGCAGAACTTGTTAATTCCAGTGTTCTCCGGCACTTATCTCCTTTTGATCTCCACAGTCCCTGGCAGTGAGCACAGTCAAGTCAAGTCAAGTTTATTTATATAGCACTTTTCAGCATCAAGGCACTCAAAGCGCTGTACAGGAGGAAAAACATTACAATGATACAGAAAATCAAACACAGAAAAACAAATCAAATGGCATTAATAATCCTTGGGGGTTTACGGGTAAGAGCTGGTTCTAATCCAATCTTTCTAATAGAGGTAATTAGCTCATTAAGTCCTCTGTGGTAAGGAATTCATCCTGTGCTAGAAGAAAAATTATCATATTAATCCTTGAGGTCACTGGTATGAGGCAGCTGTGGTCCCATCATTCAAATAGTAACAGTCATCGGCACTCACTGAAGTCTAAGTAGAGAAGCTGTGGCACTGGTAGGTACAAACTTTTTAAATACTAATAATGTTTGGCTTTCACTGGTATGAAATTGTTGTAATACAATCCTTCTAAGAAATCTAAAAATCTCTGGTCATTGGTGTAAAAACAGCTGTAGTCACATTTTCAAATACTAATAATAATTGGCTTTTGCTGATAATCCTTCTGAGAAATCTGAAAATCTATGAAAAGTAATGAACTCACACATTTAGGTAAAGTAAGATAGGAGGGGAAAAAATCATATCATACAGTCTGAAATAGTACACAAAACCTCAGCAGGGGTAAGCAATACACACATAAGTAAAGATTCAGCAAGGGTACGGTGGAATCTTGCGGGGAACGAATATATATATATGTCTGAGTGTGTTTGCAAGAATTAGACTGTCAACACTGATGGAAGCGCCATTGTCCTTGAGAAGAGAGGTGGAAGTTTTATCAATCGGCCGCATAGTCCTATCAGCACACAGCTGGTAGGGGAGTGCTGGGGAAGAGCATCGTGTTTATATAACATCCAGGAGATATTTTGTCGATAGCCAGTTAGCAGAAGTTGCAGAGAGAAAACGCGTGTGTCTTCCACCGAGAGCAAGAGCTCAGGGCCTGTTAGAGGACGTCGGGCCCTCAGGCCACCCTCATGAAGTTCAGTTTTCAATTCAGTTTATTTATATAGCACCAATTCACAACACATGTTGTCTCAAGGCACTTCACAAAAGTCAGGTACGTACATTCCAATTAATCCTAACCACTCAACAGTTCAAATTGGATAAAAAGTTTTTCTATCTAAGGAAACCCAGCAGATTGCATCAAGTCAGAGACTTGCAGCATTCACTTCTCCTGTATGAGCATGTAGAGACAGTGGACAGTCACTGGCGTTGACTTTGCAGCAGTCCCTCATACTGAGCATGCATGTAGCGACAGTGGAGAGGAAAAACTCCCTTTTAACAGGAAGAAACCTCCAGCAGAACCAGGCTCAGTGTGAGCATCCATCTGCCACGACCGACTGGGGGTTAGAGAGAACAGAGCAGAGACACAAAGAGAACAAAGAAGCACTGATCCAGGAGTACTTTCTATGGGAAGGAAAAGTAAATGTTAATGGATGTAGCTCCTTTAGTCGTTTCTAGGAAGAACAGATCTTTGAGCCAGTTTTCAAGGATAGAGTATGAAAGAGAGCACATAGTTAGTCACAGTAGAAGCTCAGTCAGTAGCTATGTCTAGGAGAGAGAATGGGTTAAACACTGAAAGACAGGGCCATGTGGATCATCGGTAGAGGGTGAGCATTAAGTTGTTGCCAGCAGAAGCTTGGATGATGCCCCTCTCCAGAAAGGTGTCACAGGTAGACACAGAGTCAGGCCAGGTGTAGCTTCTAGGAAGAGAAAAGACAGAGAACATAAAGTTAAAAGCTGAAATAACAACAAATAATGCAAAATTGTAGTGTGAGAATGTATTGTGAGAATGAAGTCTGTTTCTAATGGTTTAGTCAGTGATATTCAAACCAGTGGTCCGCTGGAGGTCACTTTGTAGGTCTCTGGTAGTACTCATACTGTTCCTCCTTGCACAAAGGAGCACATACTGACCCTGCTGAACTGCCTGTGCAACCTCTGTAGGGTCCAGGTATCGACTCAAGCTACCAATAGTTACACTGACCCTGATCAAATGCAAAACTACTGAAACGGAGTCAAAAAATCATTAGAGAAAAATGTCTGGGGCTTCCACCCGCAAAACCATTCCTGTTTTTATGATCATCTCATTGTTGTCCCTTTAGTGCACCTGTTATTAATTTGATTAACACCACAACACCTGACACTGATTAATTCAATTCAATTCAGTTTATTTATATAGCGCCAATTCACAACACATGTCGTCTCAAGACACTTCACAAAAGTCAGGTACATACATTCCCATTAATCATAATCATTGAACAGTGCAGTCAGATTCAGTTATTTATTCAAATTGGATAAAACGTTTTTCTGTCTAAGGAAACCCAGCAGATTGCATCCAGTCAGTGACTTGCAGCATTCACTCCCCCTGGATGAGCATGTAGAGACAGTGGACAGTCACTGGAGTTGACTTTGCAGCAATCCCTCATACTGAGCATGCATGTAGCGACAGTGGAGAGGAAAAACTCCCTTTTAACAGGAAGAAACCTTCAGCAGAACCAGGCTCAGTGTGAGCGGCCATCTGCCACGACCGACTGGGGTTTTGAGAGAACAGAGCAGAGACACAAAGAGAACAAAGAAGCACTGATCCAGGAGTCCTTTCTATGGGAAGGAAAAGTAAATGTTAATGGATGTAGCTCCTTTAGTTGTTTCACCTAGAAAGAAAGAACAGATAAACTCAGAGCCAGTTTTCAAGTTTAGAGTCTGAAGAGAGCACATAGAGTTAGTCACAGCAAAAGCTCAATCAAATGCCATGTCTAGGAGAGAGAAAGGGTTAAACACTGAAAGACAGGGCCATGTGGATCATCGGTAGAGGGTGAGCATTAAGTTGTTGCCAGCAGAAGCTTGGAGGTAGACACAGAGTAGACACAGAGTCAGGCCAGGTGTAGCTTCTAGGAAGAGAAAAGAGAGAGAACAAAGTTAAAAGCTCAAATAACAGCAAAAAACACAAAATTGGAGAGTAGTGTGAGAATGTAGCGAAGAGGGTGAAAGTGGTCATTATGTTCTCCAGCAGCCTAAGCCTATAGCAGCATAACTACACATAGTTTCAGTTCAGATTATTTAGTTAAACGGCGTTTATTTACAAAAATGTTGTCTCAAGGCATCCCACAAAGGGTCCGGAACGGCGTGGCGCCGCCGGGGAGGCCAGACCAAACCACCGAGTGCCAGAGCCCGGCCCGGCCACCCCAGAACGGGCCACGTGTAGGGGAACTAAGTAAAATAATAAACTTATAAAGTTTATCCATCTAGAGCCCACTGATGGTCATTGTTATACTAGAAACCACAAGGATTGGGATACCTCTCTCTGTCAGACTGATTATAATCATTGGAAAAGAGAAGGGGTCATACAGGTAGCAGAAATGGCGGGTGTGTTTGCACCTCAACCATAACTGAGCCGGTTTAGTCAAGTTTAGCCTAAACCGGCTCAGTTATGGGTGTGTTTGCACCTCAACCATAACTGAGCCGGTTTAGGCTAAACTTGACTCCCCCTTACTCCATCCAACAGGGAGGGAGGAAGGCTCCCTCCCTTATAAACTAAGCCACTCTAACTATAAGCTTTATCAAAAAGGAAAGTTTTAAGCCTAGCCTTAAAAGTAGACAGGGTGTCTGCCTCACGGACTAAAACTGGGAGCTGGTTCCACAGGAGAGGAGCCTGATAACTAAAGGATCTGCCTCCCATTCTACTTCCAGAGACTCTAGGAACCACCAGTAAACCTGCAGTCTGAGAACGAAGTTCCCTGTTAGGAACATATGGAACAATCAGATCTCTGATGTATGATGGAGCTAGATCATTAAGGGCTTTATATGTGAGGAGGAGAATTTTAAATTCTATTCTGGATTTAACAGGGAGCCAATGAAGGGAAGCTAAAATAGGAGAAATATGATCTCTCTTTTTAATTTTCATCAGAACTCTTGCTGCAGCATTTTGAATCAGCTGAAGGCTTTTAACTGCATTTTGTGGGGATCCTGATAGTAGAGAATTACAATAGTCCAGCCTTGAAGTAACAAATGCATGGACTAGTTTTTCAGCGCCACTCCTGGATAGGATATTTCAAATTTTGGCAATTTTCTGGAGGTGAAAGAAGGAAATTCTAGAAACCTGTTTAATATGGGATTTAAATGACATGTCCTGGTCAAAAATAACACCAAGGTTTTTTACTTTATTACCGGAGGTCAATTTAATGCCATCCAGGTTAAGTGATTGACTAAGCAGTTTCTTTTTCAAAGACTCTGGTCCAAAGAAGACAACTTCTGTCTTGTTCGAATTTAGAAGCAGGAAATTTAAAGTCATCCAAGTTTTTATGTCTTCAAGACATGCTTGTAGTCTATCTAACTAGTTGGGCTCATCAGGATTCATGGATAAGTAAAGCTGAGTGCCATCAGCGTAACAGTGAAAATTTATTCTATGCTGCCTGATAATTTTACCTATTGGAAGCATATACAGTATATAGTAAAGTGAATTGGCCCAAGTACTGAACCCTGTGGGACTCCACAATTAACCCTGGAGTTTAAAGATGATTTATCATTTACATGAACAAACTGGAATCTGTCAGACAAGTAAGATTTAAACCAGCCTAGCGCTGTTCCCCTGATCCCTACAGCATATTTCAGCCTTTCTAAGAGAATATTGTGATCGACTGTATCAAATGCAGCACTGAGATCTAACAGAACCAGTGCAGACAGAAGTCCATTATCTGAGGCTAGAAGAATATCATTAGTGACTTTCAGTGCTATGATGAGCTCTGAAGCCTGACTGAAACTCTTCAAACAGGTCATTGCTGTGTAAATGCTCACACATTTGATTAGCAACTTTTTTCTCAAGAATTTTAGATAAGAATGGAAGATTGGATATAGGTCTGTAATTTATTAATTCATCTCGATCAAGCGAAGGTTTCTCAAGCAAAGGTTTAATTACAGCTACCTTAAAAGCTTGTGGTACATACCCATTTACTAAAGATAAATTAATCATATCTAAAATGGGGCTGGTAATCAGAGGGAACACTTCCTTAAATAATTTGGTTGGGATTGGGTCTAACATACAAGTTGAAGGTTTAGATGAAGCTAATATTTCTGATAACTCAGGAAGCTCCACAGGATCAAAACGGTCCAAACCCAGATCAGGTTCTACAGTTACTTCCAATGTTGTCTCACTTGCTGAGGATGAAGTAATTATCTTCAGGAGTATGTCAAAGATTTTTTTTTTAATAGAATCAATTTTATTTTGGAAGAATCCCATAAAGTCATGACTGCTGAGAGCTAAGGGAATGGATGGCTCAACAGAGCTTTGACTCTGTGTAAGTTTAGCAAATGTACTAAAGAGAAACCTAGGATTATTCTTGTTCTCTTCTATTAATGATGAGAAATAAGCTGTTCTAGCTTGGTGAAGTGTCTTTTTATACAACAGTAGGCTATTTTTCCAGATTAAGTAGGAATCCTCTAGGTGTGTAGAGCGCCATTTTCTCTCCAATTTTCTAACAATGTGCTTTAAAATATGCAGCTCTGAATTAAACCAGGGAGCAAGCCTCCTATGAATAATTATCTTCTTTTTTAAGGGGGCTGCATCGTCTAATGCATCACGCAATAATGAAGCAACACTATGAACAAAAGAATCAATTTGTGAAGGGGAAGAAACAAAATTATTGCCCTCCACTGTGTTTTTCTGTGATAATGAGGAAATCAAAAGTGGAACAGATTCTTTAAAGGTTGTTACAGCAATGATCTACTATAATGAAATTTTCTTTCAGGTGTGGAGTACTCGGTTAAATTAAACTCAAAGGTTATTAAAAATGGTCAGACAGAACAGGGTTATGAGAAAATATTGTTATGTCTTTACACTCAATGCCATATGTCAGCACAAGGTCCAGAGAATGAAGACAAAGGTGGGTAGGTTTGTTAATGTTTTGAGCAAAGCCAATTGAGTCTAAGATATCATTAAAGGCCAAATTTAGGCTATCACTTTCACTGTCAACATGATGTTAAAACCCCCCACTATAATAACCTTATCTGTATTTAACACTAAATCAGATAAAAGGTCTGAAAACTGATCTAAAAATTGAGAGTAAGGGCCTGGTGGACGGTACAAAACAACAAACAGAAGTGGTTTTAGTGCTTTGCAATTTGGATGAGGAAAACTAAGGATTAAATATTCAAAAGAGTTGTAGCTATTAATTGGTCTGGGACTAGTCAATAAATCGGACTGAAAGATGGTTGCTCCTCCTCCTCCTTGCCCAGTATTTCGGGGAATGTGAAAATTTAAATAATTAGTAGGAGTTGACTCATTTATAGTAACATAATCCTCTTGCTGCAGCCAGGTTTCTGTGAGGCAAAATAAATCAATCTGATTGTCACAAATCAGGTCACTAACTAGCAAAGTCTTTGAAGAGAGAGATCTTATATTCAGTAGGCCACATTTAATTGTTTAATTTTTCTTTTTAGTCAGAGTTGTTTATTTTTATTAGATTTTCCTGATTTCCTCGAGTATTTTTTAATTTATTCAATTTTGGCCGTGGGCGAGACACTGTCGTAATAGGGTAATGGGTGGGTAGCAGTACAGAAGCTGCAGAGAGGAGTGCTAACAACCCTCTCTACTACCTGACTGATCAGATCAAGTTTAACTGACTTTAACTGATTTTACTCTGATTATAAAGTGTTCCTTTAATTTTTGGGTTGGAGTGACTTTACCTGCCCTGGTGGGGATATTGGAATGATTGAGACGAGAAAAGAATCAGGAAAATGTGGGTTCATTAAAATTCTCTTCAGCAATCAACTTCAGCAATAGTATCTCAGTTATGTGTACCTGATATCATGCAGCCCTCAATAAAGGCCATTTGAATCTTTGTTGTTGAACTTCGATATAGACTTGTAACATCTGACAAAAAGATCTAACAATGCCGAATTCCCAAACTGTCTATAAAATGACATTTCTGTCAGTCTGAAGACTTTTTGTCATGACTGTAGATGTTATGGCTGCTTTAATCACATATAGTAGACCTTCAAGAACCAAGTTCCCTTTGCCTGTTTGTCTTAGGTTTTGGTACGGATTACTCTGCTGAAACAATAATAACAAATGCCAAACTGAATTTTGTAGAAAGTTTATTAAATTTCACTTGAGCAACACATCAAGACATACTGCAATTTCAGATAAATGTATCTCTTTTATTGGAGTGCTTTTTAAACTAGGAAAGTTTAAAAAGCGCTTTTCCTTCGGCAAATAACAAAACATGTTGTCGCTGACACTGATTATTTGACACCAGTATGGTATTAATAAAAAAGAAAAACAAGGAATACGCACTAAAGGCACTAACATGATCAGTTATTTATATTGTAAAATTAAGAACAAAAAAAAACTGTTTAAATAATGCTAGTACAGTATATTTATTTGTATTGACTTCCTGCAGAATAGTTAACCCAGGATCTAAAACATAGGTAAACTTTGGCTTTATGCTGGTTGTGTGCTGAATAATAAAGATTCTTCATCAATCCTTTTTAATGGAAAACAGACCATTGTCAGACAATCACTGAGCACATTGTTAGTTTAAAGTATTATTTTAAAACATCAGAAAGACTGAATATCTTTGCATCCTTGAAAAATAAATCAGAGAAATATATAACACGGTAAGTTGAAATGTAGACTCTAACCATTGTGTAAAGATGCAAGGTTGGAAAACAGAAATTAATAGCTGTCCATCACTCTTTGTTGCCGCAGTCGGTGCAGAGGATGTCTTTTCCTTTGGCCACAAAGCGTTTATTGGACAGACTGAGGGAGCATCTCTTGCAGTTGAAGCAGTATTCATGCCAGGAGCTGCCCTCAAAGTTCACAACATTCACACCTTTACCAAAACCTGCAAGAAGAGGAGAGCAGAGTTGTAGACTGAGCTTTGTTTACCTATGTGTGTGTGTGTGTGTGTGTGTGTGTGTGTGTGTGTGTGTGTGTGTGGTGTGTGTGTGTGTGTGTGTGTGTGTGTGTAACAGTGGTGTAATATGCTAAAACTGTAGGCTTTTCACATTTGTGTTAATACAGTTCAGTTAAGGAATAGATTTCATTAATGCTGGAACCTCACATTTGTTTTCATAATAGTGCCATGTAAAAGTATCCATACTCATGATCCATGATCTCCACAAATCTAGAATATGTGGAGGAGTGGCAAAAAAAGCCATAAAAAGTTCTGTTTGCATTTTGCCACAAGTAATGTAGGGGACTCATCAAATATGTGGAAAAATGTAGGACACAACTAAACTTTCTGGCATACATGAAAAAGTACCATTGTACATCAACCTGAACACACCATTCCATAAAAACATAGTGGTGGCAGCATCATGCTGTGGAGATGCTTTTCTTCAAGAGGGACAAGGAAATCGCCCAGAGTGGATGGGAAGATGGATGGAGGTAAATATAGAAAACCCCTGAGAAAAACTGCAGAAGACTTTAAACTGGTGCAGAGGCTCACTTTCCAGCAAGACAACTACTAAACATACAGAATGGTTTAGAATGTATGTCCAGGGACATTTTTCATCCAAGCCGACTGAGCTTTAGCTACCTTGAAAAGAATACTGTGCAAAGATTTCAGTCTGGGTGTTCCAACGTGGACCTGCAGCTGTAATTGTTGTAGAGACAGATCTACAGGGTATTGACTCAGGGGGAGCTAAACATAAATGCATGGCATACTTTTTAGTATTTTGTTTGTAAAAAATCCTGAAAACTATGTACTGCTTTTCCTTCACGTATGAATACTTTTGAAAGGCATTGTGCAGAGACAGCCTGCTGCAGTGTACAAGTTCACCACTAGATACCACTAGTAGCTGCAGGGTATACCTGGTACCAACGAGGAAACGTTTACCCACACAGCTTTTTGCAAACTTACAGAAACCATTTAGATTTTTCTCTCTGGCATTTTGTTGTCTCCGTAACCAGTGGATTGTTGAGAATGTAAAAAAACATTATTGATTTTACTATTTTGTTTTCCACCACTTAAACAGATCAGATATTGGGTTTTGCAAAGGCACATGGGGCACATTGTACTAATCTCAGATGGAGAAAGTTTCTAATCATCTACATGCTTTAGAGACCAAAGTGGTTTTAGTCTTCAAATGTAATCTGTAAAAGCAGATTGTAATAAAAACCCATTTACAAAGATAACCGAGTATTCTTTTCTTTCATGACAACCAGAAAGTTTTAACTTGATCAGACCTGTGATTGGGTTCTGGCAGCCACTGCACTTTTTCGCCACTGAGCTCTTGTAGCAGTCGACACAGAAGACCTGGTCCTGGTGGGTGGTGAAACTGGACCCGGCCAGAGGCTTTGAGCAGGAGCTGCACACAAAGCAATGGCTGTGCCACGGCTGCTCTTGGTAGTTCACTCCTCCAGAGGTTATTGGCTGCAGACAAAATTAACAGGTGGGCTATGGTAAAATGAAACACAAAAGAATATTTTGTTTAATAGAAGAGAACCTTCAGTTTAGTTTATTTAAATTTTTGTTCAACTTAAGTTCATATCAAACCTTTCTAAAACAATCCAACCAAAAAGTCTCATCCAGAACGTTTTAAATACAGACCAGTTCAGTTTTAATAATAATAAAATATAGTCAAACTCAGATTTTTATTTAATGCCAAAATGTTGTCCGTCTAAGGAAGCCCAGCCAATGGCATCGAGTTGTTGACTTAACAGGAAGCCCTCATCCTGACAGCAGCGACTGTGGAAAGCAACCTCGCTCCGTTAGCAGGACAGAGCCTCCAGCAGAACCAGGCTGCCTCAACCACATTTACTTATTGATATTAAGTCGAAAACTAATTTAAATGTATGACTTTTCTAAAAAAAAAAAAAAAAAAAAGCAAACTTTAATCCTTTTAGATGATAATTTAGTCAGATGAGGCACAAATGGTTAGTCCCCTATTTTTAAATAAATTACCTTTTTGCAGCTGACGCAGCTCTTGGCAAACTTCTCATCATAGCAAGGGTTGCAGTAAACAGCATCATCTTTGGAGAGGAAACTCTGCGATGCTATAGGTTGTTTACAGCTGCAACAGGTGAAACATTCATCGTGCCATGAGTTTCCTTTGTATGCCACACTCTCACAGCCTGCAGGAGATACGGAAAAATGTCATATTCTGGTACCAATAAACTAGAGCAGGGGAGTCCGATTCCAGTCTTAAAGGGTCTGTTTCCTGAATGTTTTGGGTGTGTTTCTGCCCCAATGAAACTGATTCAAATGGCTAAATTAGTTCCTTAGCAGGAGCCTGCTAATGCCCCGTCATTTGATTTGGGTGTGCCAGGACCAGCTGCAACAAAACAACATCAGCGGAGTTTAGAGCCTGAAAGCAATTTCAGGCCACAAACCTGATCTGAATCAGTACCTCATCTGGTTTTATCAGACACGCACACCTCCCCCAGCCCAGTCTCTCCTGCTGCAATGCCTCCTATCTTTGATAACCGTCTACTTTTCTTCCCAGAACTTCATACTCTCAGCTCTTAGCCATCACCTACCCCCTCCGCTTAAGAGGACTCCATACCACGACTCTTATAAGTATTCCGGTGTTTACCTGAACAATAAATTGAACTAGAGTAACAACACTGGTGCTCTTTACAGGAAGGATCAGAACAGCAAAACAAAATCACTGCTGAACAGTGTCTCCCACCCAATGCATGAAGCTGTTGCAGAACTGGAGAGCTCATTCAGTGACAGACTGCTGCATCCTAGGTGCACAAAGGAGCATCATCTCAGATCCCTTCTCCCAGCAGCTGTTAGACTTTCTAACCATCGCTTCTACCAACAAACTCAAACTCAAAGAGATGTAAACGCAAGTGATTACATCCCTGCTGTTAATAGTTTTTCCATTTCCTAAACAGTCTATTGTTGTTTTTTTATGCTCAAATATGCATGCATATTTTGTACGTCTGTTTAAGTGACCCTAATCTGTTGCACATTTCTTTTAATTGGAGTATGGTATTTTTAATAACCTGTAAAGCTGTCTAGGTTTACATAAGAAGGCAGCAAACAATACAGACTAGCATGAACAAAAACAGAAGGAAGGACACAAGGTATGAAGGAAGGAAAGAATGATGGATACAAAGAAAGAAGAAAGCACATGATTAAGGGTGGAAGAAAGGAAGGACAAAAGGTAATGAAGAAGGAAGGGCAGAAAGAGGAGCAGAAGCAGGAAAGGAGGGAGAGATAAAAGGAAGAAGCAGATGAAGGAAGGAAAGACAAAGAAGAAACAGAAAAATGAAGAAGAAAAGATGACAGGAAATGCAGTTCACATTGGCACCAAGTCGGACTTGTTCCTGGTGCATGTTGGACTCCGGCAGGGCTGCCAGTCCTGTTCATAACTTTTATGGACAGGATTTCTAGGCGCAGCCAAGGGCCTGAGGGGGTCTGGTTTGGGGACCAGCGGACTTTGTCTCTACTTTTTGCAGATGACGTGGTTCTGCCGGCCCCCTCTAGCCAAGACCTACAGCATGCGCTGGGGCGGTTTGCAGCCGAGTGGCTGAGGCCATGGTTCTCGACCGGAAAAGGGTGGCTTGTCCTCTTCAGGTTGGAGGGGAGTTCCTGCCTCAAGTGGAGGAGTTCAAGTATCTTGGGGTCTTGTTCACGAGTGAGGGGAGAATGGGGTGGGAGATTGACAGACGGATCGGTGCAGCTGCCGCAGTAATGGGGACGCTGTGCCAGTCCGTTGTGATGAAGAGAGAGCTGAGCCGAAAAGCGAAGCTCTCGATTTACCGGTCGGTCTACGTTCCTACCCTCACCTATGACCATGAACTTTGGGTCATGACCGAAAGAACGAGATCCCGGATACAAGCGGCTTAAATGAGCTTCCTCCGTAGGGTGGCCGGGCACTCCCTTAGAGATAGGGTGAGGAGCTCAGCCATCCGGGAGGGGCTCGGAGTAGAGCCGCTGCTCCTCCACTTCGAGAGGAGCCAGTAGAGGTGGCTCGGGCATCTATACCAGATGCCTCCTGGACGCATCCCTTGGGAGGTGTTCTGGGCACGTCCCACCAGGAGGAGGCCCAGGGGACGGCCCAGGACACGCTGGAGGGACTAAGTCTCTCGGCTTGCCTGGGAACGCCTTGGGCTCCCCCCGGAGGAGCTGGAGGAAGTGTCTGGGGAGAGGGAAGTCTGGGTGTCTCTACTGAGTCTGCTGCCCCTGCGACCCGGTCCTGGATGAACCGGAAGATGACGACAAAGATGGCAGAAAAGAAGAAGGGATACAGGGAAGGAAAGATGCAAAGAAAGACGGATGCAAGTAAGTACATAAGGAAGAAAGGACACAAGGATCAAATCAAAAAAATGAAGGACACAAGACAGGAAAGAGAGATTGAAGACAGTGGGGAAAGAAGGATATCTTGACAGGAGTGAACAACATTTACAAAGTGGCATAGCTCAAGAAGTCTTGAAATACAAATATTTAGAATTTCCAGACTGTGTAGTAACCCTGGACACCACCGAACTGCAGAAGAAGTTGCAGAAAATTTTTTATTTGATGTTCCAATTTGTGAAAGTACAACTTTTTCCAAAGTTCCTCTCTTTTACAGGTGCAGAAAAATTGCTTGCAGATCGATTAGTCATACCAGCCAGTATGGGTTTATAGCAGCTGTGGCAGCGGGGAGCAGCATCTCTGGAGCAGCACTTCACACACATGATGCGCTCATCCTTGGTGTTGAACGGCTCCTTGGCCAAAGGCTTGTAGCACTTTGTGCAGCGGAAACATTCCTCATGCCAATGACGCCCTTTGTGGCTCAGCTCCTGATGGAGAAAAAAACAGATGTTTCTCTAGAGGTACATGGAGGAGTTTATGCACAGACCCGGTTAAATCCATCTGGAGAACACACCTTTGTCTCTACAGAGATGGGTCTGTGGCACTCGGCACATGAGTTGGCGCAGAACTTGGTGTGACAGCGAACGCACACTGGCTTCCCCTCGCTTCGGACAAACCTCTTCCCACCGAGATCCTCCCGGCAGTAGAAACAGTGCGAGCTGTCCGCCATCGTCACGACAATATAGTCTCGAGCCTACAGCAGGAAGAGCAATGAAATAAGATGTTAACTTTTGTTATCATGAAATCAACTTGTTAAAAGTGATGCTAAAATTATCTCAGATACCTGAATATTGTTTGTACCAAATAAAACAAATGACCAGTTTTAGCAGCAACGGTTAATTTCTGAGTGTTTTAAGTTCTGTGTGCTGCTTGCACTGTTTTTGTGAATATGAATTAGTCCTTTGGATCATTACAGCTTCAACTGTTCCAAGCTTTCTGTAAGGATAATATCAGGGAATGGATCTAAACCTTTCCCAAAACGACCACACAGGGGCGCTGTTGGCACTCCTCGTTACTGCACTGAGATGAAAAGAGTTTTTTTTATAAGAAAGTTTTATAATTTACACCAAAGCAATCCCCCTTTGATTGATTTTTTTTGGCAAATCTTTTGTGTCGAGGAGCTTAGTTGTGCTGCTGGTTCTTATCTCGGATAAGTTATTACTAGAAATGCACATAAAAAGTAGGCATAAAAGGTTATAGATCACATGATATCACAGAGAGGATCAAAAGGACAAGTTCACACCCTTTGATCTGATAAAGACTCACTGAGCTGAAATAAAATTCAGTTTTTAAAGGATATGTCTATATAAACAGATAAAAGAAAGTTGATCCAACAAATAATTTATAATGCAACTCAAAGAAATCTGGCAGCAGCCAAAAGTGAATTAAGCCTTGGAAGTTAATGCTTAACTGCTGTTGCATTAACCTTTGTTACTTTGATTTTTGTCCAGTTTTTATCCAAAATCAGCTTTTTGTTGTTCTGGTATGAGATCTTTGGTGTGTTACTTCATACTCTGAAATTTACGTCTTTTAGTTTTTTTTTGCTGTTGTTGTTCTTATGTCCCATCTTTTTGTGTTAGGTTTAGTGTTTAATGTTTCTACAAATTTTCTGTTTCAGAATTCCATATTTTTACCGGACACACTCTAGATTCTTCTGGCAAGATTTAGGAATACACAACACTTATTTTACTGCTTTTTTCTCCACTTGCATCACCCTTGATCAGCTCTAAAATCTACAACACTAAGATAATCTCACACCCAATACAGATTTTCAAAGCCACTTTTCTATTTTTGATTTGTTGACAAGTTTAAAACAGGGTGCTTCACTGCTATCTTCAGCATTTTAACAAGACCCAGTTTAATAACCACTGGTTCCGGATAAAAAGCTGATCTAAGAGGAACCAGAGGCTGTAAAATGGCACGTTTCTGATTTTGTGAATGCATTTATTTTCTGTTTCTCAGTCAGTGTCAGAGCCAAAGTGAATGTTTGTTTTGTTTATGTGTTATGGTGGCACAGGTGTTCAGATTTTTTCTACACCTCAGGTGATTGCTTGGAGGTGTGGTCTCAGTTATTTAGCTGATACGGGCATTCCCAACAGGCAGTTGGGTGAAGGGTTTTTTGCAAACCTTTGATCGTCATCTCAACCACCGTCTTTCTAGATCATTATTTTGAACGTTATTTCACAATTCTGATCATAAGCGATGTATTTGTTTGATTGAACCAAAGTTTATTGTCATACGTTTTAAAATAAATACACAAAACGCAAATGGCACTTATGGCTTATTGGAGACGCGTCACAGTACAAAACCGATCGAAGTCGCTGCAGTCAGTACCTAAAAAACTAAAACCAACAAAAAAATTTGAAAATATACAGACCCATTCAATAAATTACTATTACAATACAAGTGAAAAGTCCATTTATTTCAGTAACTTCATCACTAAGTGAAATACATTATTTAGTCATTACAAACAGAATGATGTTTTCAAGCCTTTATTTCTGTTAATTATTGTGATTTCCTGCTTACAGCTATTGAAAACACGACATTTAAGATTAGAATAACAGACCAATTAAAAAATAATACAGAAATGTGGGCTTAATGAAAAGTGTGTTTAATACCTGTTCAAAAGTTGTTACTTTAAAGCCTCATCTGAACATATGTATATACTGAATTTAAAATTTTTTCCTCTATATGTCCTGGAAAAATTGTCAAATCAGATTCCAGTCTCTGTATCAGAGATTTAATCTCTCACTATACCTTACTCTTTGAGAGTATGTCACATATGACTATCATGTACAATTGTTTCCCAATTTGTGTCCATCAGCAGCAAAATAACCATTTATTTTTCTCAGTTCTAGGCCCGACAGAACTCATTTAAGTACCACACAAATAGTTTTATGTACAATGCAAAAACATCTGTTTTTGCCTTTTTAAGGTTTCAGAGCAGATTTGATCTACTATGAAATATCTATCCAACCTCATCTTTATGGGAAAATATAAATGTTCCCCTTGTTAAGTTATGAACTAATGGCGATTAACCACATTTCTTTGAGTTAAACTGTCACGGACCAATCCCAGGTCTGATCATAAAAATATACCCTGCCTAACAACATGAAGTAGGCTAAAAAATCTCCAAAAACATCATGCCCCAATTTAAATAAATTTAGGAACAGATGAGAAACAAACTCATTGACATATCAGACTGGAAAGGGTTACTGAGAAATGTCTAAGGCATAAGGACTGCAATTAACCACAGTGACAGCCATAATCTAAAAATGAAGAAACCATGGAACAGTGGGGAACCTTCCCTGGAGCTACAGGTCTACCAAAATTACTTTAAGAGAGCACCGATGACTCATCCAGGAGATCACAAGAGAACCCAGGAGAACATCGTAGAGGTGTCCAACTCCAGTCCTCGAGTGCCAGTCTCCTGCATGTTTTAGATGTTTCCTTGCTTTAGCACACCTGATTTCTATTGATGGCAGATTAATAGAATTTTGCTGAACTGCAATCATCTGAATGAGGTTTGTTAAAGCAGAGAAACATTCTCTAGCAGAAAATCCTGAAGGAAATGCCTTGACCTTAAGTTCAGTTATGCAGAAAGATAATGATCTGAAGCACACCAGCAAATCCACATCTGAATGGCTTGAAAAACAAAAACAAAATAAGGTTCTGGAGTGGCCTAAATAAACTCTAGACTTTGTTTGAGATTGAGATTCTGTGGCATGACCTTAAACAGGCTGAAAAATGCTCGAAAACCCTCCAATGTGGCTGATTCAAAACAATTCTGCAAAGAAGAGTGGCCCAAAATTCCTCCACAAAGAATGAAAAGACTTGATGGCAGTTGTTGCTACCCAGGGTGACACAACCAGTTATTAGGTTTAGGGGGCACATAGTTTTACATATATGGCCAGGCTGGTTTGGATAGCTTTTTTCTGTTAGTAAATTACATCATCATTTGAAAACTGAATTTTGTCTAATATTAAAGTTAGTTTAATGATCTGAAACATTTGAGTGTGACAAAAAAAAACTAAAAGCAGAGAAAATCTGTCAGGGGGCAAAATCTTTTTATGGCACTGTCTGGCATGACTCTAAAACAGATCCTCTGACTAGATGACCAGTCACTGCTCTGCATTTCCCACCATTTTCCTTTAAAATTTATCACAAACATTTCTACAGTAGAAACACCCAGTCTTTTTGATCTTTTTCTATGTGATTCTATTCTATTTACAGTTAGATCTTAAACTGTTTCCATAATTTCCTTCATAGTAATATTTTTTTTAATTGCTTACTTTTTAAGCATTTTCATCAAAATGTTTTCTCTCTAAATAAACTGACTCAATTTCCCACCATATAAAGTTCTTTGTGTTTAAAAGATTGTGACAGTAATAAATTTGCTTGACATGGAACCAAAATCACCATGTTGAGCACCATAAATCTGATCACAGAGCTGTGATTACAGGGTTATGGCTTCAGATGGTAAATAAAACACTTTGAAATGAAAACCTCAGCAACAGAAAAGGCCAAAAAAAAAGGAACAAGGAGGAGGAAAGAGATGCTTTCAGCCTGTACCTTCAGCTATTTCCCACATCAGGTTCACGCCGACTGGCTGCAAGGAATTCTCCCAAGTTGCTGCGAGAGAGCGCCGTGTTTGTGTCGACACAGTGAGTCGAACACATGAAGGAATGCCTGGTATGACTTGTGTGGTGAGATCTGCTGGCAGCTCTTTGATGAACCCTACACATGATGCTACACGTATTACATGAACCACTCCTATAATAGACACACAAACTATTAACTTCTTTTGGTTGCAGCAACTTGGCTGGATCAGACCAAGGAGGAGATTCTGGTCATTTTGGCAGCATTCAGAAAGAGGTCATTTCTGCTCTTTTTCTGACTGCCATTGTTGCTCTGATGTGCGCAGTCACATTTGTCCTAACAAATCACCCATATACCCTCTTTGTAATAGCAAGCCATATCTGTGTTTTACCCATGAATGTTAAATGCAAATACATATATATATTCCTCAGATCTGCTGTAAGACAGACCGCTACAGGAGTTCTTTCCAGCCCACAGCCATCAGCATCTACAACAGCTCTTTGAAGAAACCTGCATAATATGAGCTTCAACAACATTTAAATTCTCTTTGGAATAAATAACGTTTTTTTTTAATTTGAACTGAATTTGAATGTTTGTGGTTAGCCTCTGTAGTGAATTATAGGCAGACTGGGCTCATCACTGAGCGCTTTAGAATCTAATTATATGGTGCCGGTTTGTTATGTCTCAAGCTACCTCTCTGAAACAACATTTCTCCTGGCCTCCTCTTCAGTGGATAAACTGCTATATAAATCTTGTCTTTGTGGCTTTTCTATCGCTGCTTTTTTTTAATGGACATTGTTGTATGCATTGATACATAGATCACTGTCCCAAACGTAAAGCTACCACAATTTGCCAGCTTTTGCTGCGTTCTCGGCTGCCTTGTGCACACTTTCTTTCCTGCTTTTTTACGTATTTTTTCGATTACAATCATTAAATGAATAGAAGTGAGCTACAAGCCTGAGCACATTTGAAAGAGAAAGCTTGTAAAAATGTTCTCTAAGGATGCAATCTTTAGGTCGTCAAACAACAGAAAATGTGTTAGAAAGCCAAACATTTTAAGCAGCTTCTTTTTATTACTGGATGAATTTTATATTTTTTATATGTATCTGTGCAAAAATGCTTTGAGCTCTATGCTAAGAATTAATACTTTGTCTTCGCTAAGCTTCTTGTTACATGTACAATACTTCAAAGCCTGCTGTGAATGATTTTCTATCTCCATACAGAACATGGTACAAAGCCAACAAACTCCCATACCTCATGCAGGCAACTTGCTTTGTGATTGACTCATATTAGGTCATACAACAAGAACCCACTGTATAGAAAATCCTGGGTGTATTTTCCAATGGGCAGAGATGGCCACAATCTACCAGTTTTAAACTCCTCCATAAACAGTTTCTCTTGCAGCTCAGCTGATAATGACCTCAGTATGTTGACAAAAACATTGTAAGTACTGTCATGAGCTTCACATTTTTTACATTTGTCTTTCCTCCCTTGTTTTCTAACTGAGTGGCTTGTGCGCATATTTGCATTTCTGTAGACGCTTATATAGGAAGCAGTTTAGTTGGTAGGTGAAATGAACTGTTTTGGTACAAAATGCAAACTGTACATGCTGCATAGAAAAGATTCTGCAGCTTTGAAATTAAGTGAAATACTTCCAAGTGGTGATGGACATATTTAAAACCATTTGTAGCCAAATAAAAACAATTTGTTTTCATTAGGACAAAAAACTATTTCTTTATGATGTAATGCATATTTTAGCAGAAACAATTAACTTGAGCTTTGGGAAGTTGAACATAATGATGCAAGTTCTGAATCATAAAGCTAATAAAATAATTATAGGTGAATAAATTTCACTGACATTTCTAAAATCTCAGGCTTTAACAAGTGTCAGGTCCCCTTCAAACCCCTTTAAACCAGATTAAGACCACACTGCGGTCTTCTTGACGGTTCAAACATGGAAAAGCTCATTTCAGTTCATCTCGACACTGCTATTCTGTTAACAGTGCCTAATAGGTGCTGCTTTCCACTATAGCAATGCTACCTTCTTGGGTATCAAGTCTGGACTAGAAAAGTTACTTGACTTTGTCACAACGTGCTTAATTTGCCCTTTATGTGGGTGGTTTCTGCACCTCCACCATAAGTTTCAGTTTCACTAAGACGGAAAAAAACGGTATCAGTAATTTATCTTGCATAATAATTTTAACCCCGCACTGTTATGTGGTTGTGCCGTTGTATAATTTAAGACATTTTTGTGAGGTACACTCTAAAATTATGTGTAAAAAAATAATAAAACTCCAACAGTCAAAAAGTCAATTTTGTCTGTATTTGTAGGTATTCAGGAAGTACAGTGTATCTTTCTCAGCTACTCCAGTCACAGTGCTGTTATTCACAGGTATGTGACAATGCCGTCTTTTGTGGCAATGTCTCATGAATAGACAATAGAGCTATACACTGGAGCTGACATCATTGTGAGTGCACTTAAATATTTTGTGTAGTTATTTACTAGTTCATTACTTATTGATGGAAAAATGCAGCAGACACTGTTTGTTTAGTAGGGTGAGGCACCTCATCCATTTAGTCTAGACGGTAAATGCTCCTGGTTTCACACTCTACTTTCACCCTCTTTTCATTTAGTATTCACTTTTACCAACTTACAAATATGTATTTAGCATTATTTGTTCTTTTTACCCTGTAAAAAATGTGAAAATGTACAAAAAATTGTGAGCCTAAAATCTGCCACATGAAATACGGCATAGTTTTAAATACTGCAGCATAGATCAAAATGATGAATGGCTGTCAGTGTGAAAATGTTATCTGATGGGAACCGAACAATGGCTGACAGGAAGCCAGTATCCACACAGGTGGGGGCCATATAAATAGGTACGCCGTTGCTGCTTGCCTTAACTGACAAAATTAGAAGTTACATGTGGTTTAAAAACCCTTTTTTGTTGCCCACATATGGTAAAATCAGTAAACAGTCTATGTGAATCTATGCTTTCCTAAATATCCACAAATCAGCTCAAGGCAGAAGTATAACGAGTATTTTTGGATACAAATCAGACTAAATATAAGTTATCATTCTCTGAATATTGCTGCAAGATTTAAGACATGAATTTTGAGATTCAGAGGTATACGTGTGGATTAAGAGTGTTTCTTACTGCTGATTTTGGCCTTTTTCTGGATAAGAAATGATCCTCATCTGTTAAGATTAGATGAAGTTCTTAAAGGATAAACACTTTGTATGTTTAAGGGTGAAATCTATCTGAATTCCTGTTACCTTGTCCTATGCATTTCCTCTTAAAATGTGACTGTACTTTGCCAAATCTAAAGTCTTGCATAAAAGACAGATGTCCAAACAGTTACATTATGTCATGAATAATGTGTATTGTGCAAGAGATCGAATAATAGAGAATAAGGCTACTTTAACGTGACTGGACAAGGCGGTAGGGTGTGAATTATTTTACGTTCCTGAATGAACAAATCGTGTGTGTGTGTGTGTGTTGGCATGAGCATATTCCTGAAGAATGTGGGGGAAAACTAAGACAGGAAGTCTCCATCAGAACCTTAAGGCTGGCACAATCCAAGTACACACAAACACACACTGAAGTGTTTAAGCTGACCTTTTTTTTTTTTTTTTTTTACACACTGTTTGCATCCTTATGTCATTAACCCTGACTCTACATGGTCCATTACGTCTGAGCTGCAGGTGTGACCGCAGAGGTTACACAAAGACTTGGTGTTGAAACAGGCTACAGAAATTGTCCTATCTTAGGATTTTCTGGTAGTTCAAAAACACTCAAAGAACTAGGTGGGGGTTCACAAAGTTTTGCTCCAACTGCAACTTATTTCTGCACTGGATTCACAAAGCATATTAAATTGAAGCGCAGACAGAGCAAACACACCCATCAGATCATGCAGAGAGGAGGCATTTCCATCTATTTTAGCACGAGGTTACAGTTGTCCTGTCCTCTGGACACAACAGATGCAGTTAAGTGAGAGAATTCCAGGGTCTGATCTGACGAGGTAATCTTCCAGACTTTAACAACAACATCATGCCAGAAGGCAATTTCTAAATAAGCAAGTGATACAGTGGATTGTAAAAGAAAAGGAGGGATACATCTCTGTTACTTAGTAATATCGAAATAAAAAGAAAACATTGACTGAAGACGCGACAGACTCCTTTGGTCTATAAGACTAACAAGTGATCTTTAGTAATTTGCATAAATATAAGGATGGGTTTTCCCCCTAAATTGACACACAATATGTCATGGAAACGTGGGCAAACTGCTTTAGCACAGAGAGAGACTATTTGCTTGGTGAAATTGTTTTAAGAGAAGATCTGCCTTTGTCTTATTGTTTTTCTCTTTAAGTAGAATTTTAATTTTAGCAAAGCTGATTCAGTGTACTAAGCAACACAGTCTTAAACCAGCAGAAGCACCAGAATGGACTGGAAAGGGTTTCCATTCGTCAACAGAAAGAAGAATGACCAGACAGTTAATATATTTAGCAAACTAAGATCTTATTTAATCCTGATTTTTTAATTGAAAATGAACATGCTAAGCAGCACAATGGACCTAAACAACCAACATTCTGATTTCCCTGTATTATTCGATCTAATAATTGAAATATTCAGGGTGCCTTTGAGGTTTGCAGCCTTGCTTTAACTGCCCACCATCACACTGAGAGCATCCCCACCCCTGATTCCAATCATGCCATCTTAAAAATAAATACACAAGTGTTTGAAACTGAGCTGCAAGTTCAACTAAACATTTGTGCACCACATCATCCCACAATGAAAGGTCTGAATAATTGTTTTATCTGGCTCTGGTGAGCCCACATTCCAGTTAAGCTCATACAAGAGGTTGGAGTCGTGTAGAAACACAGCAAGCCTGGAGATAGATATGATGGCTTTAGCAGAAGTTTAAATCGTCCCACTTTGTCTTGAGTTACATTCTCCTGTCTCGGTTCCAGATTCCCCCGTTTTAAGACCAATGATGTCTTTAAAAGAAAAAGGACTGGTAAAACTATGTTTCTCTTATATTTTCGGAGAGAGATTTTGTCCACAAAAAAAACAAAGCAGGCATGATCAGATAAGTTTTAAAGGTTCTAAGCGTATGTTGAATTTGATATTAAACTTTTTTTTAAAGAAATCTCAGGGGCTTACTTGATTCCACGTTGTTCCAATGTCCTCATAAATCTCTGAAAATAAACCTCCCTGTAAATCATAGTATTAACCATTCCTCAGTTTTTATTTTTGTACCAGCTGAGCCACGTACAAAGAAACTTTCCATACAAACATCTCCATGCATAGGTAGAACTTCAGAGAGCATAAGATAAATTATAACTCTTTATGTAAAATACATTGTCCTTAAACATTTCATGTACTTTTGTATTATTGATACACCTGTTTATTATTGTCAATAAGCTGAAAGGAAATGTGAAACGTTTCCAGAGAAATGCCAACAGTCAGGAAAGTCGATTGTTTTCATATTCTGATCTGTTGAGTATGAATTTACAGCCAGTAGATGATTATTGGAACTTGGAGAACAACCTGGTGCAGTCAAACTAAATTTAAAAACTCTTCTAGGCACAAAAATAAATCCTTGTCTCGCTTCCTTTTCTTACAACCCAATTCTGAAAATTAATTTTAGTAACACGCAACACAGTTATCCTTCCAGTAATTTTAATTTAAAAGTTAAACATTTTGTTGACACATAACACATTGGTCCAACCATAGAAACATCAGACAGGCCCTGTAAAACAACAGAGCTTGTATTACAATCTGGTTTTACTGACCATAAATGATTCCTTTTAACTTATAACTGCGATGCTGCCACCGATGGCAGCTACAGTTGCAAGCATTGTGTACTTTTTAGTAGCATGCATGCACTACTGTGATTTTGTGAAGTAGTTGATTTGATATTTGTAGGTTGATTATTAGATTGACGTTTGTTTTTGTGAGGTCGTAAATGCATGCTGAGAGACAGACTGACAGCCAAGAAAATTGTAATAGATAAATACCACAAAATACCTTGATAAAATTAAACTTAATTAAGTCTGTATCGTCCAACCTTAGCATAGGATGTAATGCTTTCTCTGTTGAAATAAGAAGACTCTTCCTCATGATAAAGGCTAAGCAGCAAGCAGAATGGCTCTTTTCCTCTTTTGCACGTTGGATATGATGTATATGTTGACAAGGACATTATATTCCTCAGACCACAGGACCGTCCTATGTACACTTCACCTTAGTCCAGCTTAAATGAAATTAGTCTCAGAAACTATTTTTTTTAATAATCATCTGGAAATATATTTTTATCTGGACAGTTTTTTTTTTATTTGCATTTGAATCTAGTGTTTCCACTCATTGACCCTCTGGCCTCTTTCTTTATTGCAGTGATGTCCTTTGTTTTATTAATTTGTCAGATATTTTCAGCAATAACCTGATTTTATCTTTCAACGTTACTCTAAATAGTTTTTATTTTTTCGTCTCAGCTAATAGTCAGCACAATGGTGGAAAGAAGGTTCCAGGTTCAAATCCCAGCCTGGGCTCTTTCTGCATAGAGTTTGTATGTTGTGCATGTGCGAATTATCTCCGAGTACTCTGGCTTCTTCCCACAGTCCAAAAAAAACTGTTAAGACTGGCTAATAATTGATAGTGCAGCACCCTATTCCCTTTCCCCAGTTGCATAATACCGGGCAAAAAAAAGTCACCAAAATACACCAGAACAAGCTTTAATGGCTGCAAGTCAAGAGCAACAAACTGTAAAGGTCCTCAGAAGAAGTATTTTAGGCTGCAGAAACCGATTAAAAACTCCACCAGTATATCATTTGGGCATAATTAAAAAAAAAAAAAAAAAAACAACCACAACTTTTTTATCATATTTAAATTCTGCTCTTTTAAACATTATATATATTATAAGACAACAGGGAGTTACCTTAACATAAGGTCAGCCTATATACATAAAGTTTTATTAGGCTGCCCATGTCTTTTATAGGAATGGGAATTAGTCTGATATACAGACTCCGGCTATAATTTTTTACACCCTCTGACCCTTTGGCGAGTGATCCTGGCTGTAAAGGGTCGAACCTGGTCGTTTCTTAGTGACATCTCAAAGTTTGATACGAGTTTTTGTCTCGACAACATTACTCACTAAATCTGACCCTTTGTTCACCTTATTAAAAGTAACTGTAAGTTTCTGTCTCCAAAGGCACAAGGTTGCATTCCTACTGTTAAACACGGAGGGAAAACACATGTTGAATTGAGCAGTGGTGAGGCCACAGTGAGGTCATTTGCATCACTTAAATGCACATGTATTGCACACACAACACACACACACACACACACACACACACACACACACAGTCAGGGGAATGGAAATGAAAAATAGCAGTGCAGGAATTTTAACTGACCTCTGTGAAGCATTTTTAGTTTTAGTGGTTCCATCATAGGATGGGGAAAAGGAGACTTCCTAACTGGAAACAGATTTCAGGAACAAGTCAGCACACACACACACACACTCTTACGAAGACAGACAGCCAACGCCCCAGACTTGTTACAGTCTTTAGTTTCCTCTCTGGATCTCAAAATAATGCTTTACCAATGCTGTGTGCATGAGGTCATAACTAACTAAAGAGAATAAGAGTGCCTCTCATTGATCTGCTGTTACTCTCTACTGGATGCTTGGCAAAAATAAGATACCACTTATTAAACTAATATTAAACAATAAATACTACATTTCCTCAAACATCTTGCGGACTCCTGTAACCACACAGCCTGCAATAACTGGTCTGCTCTGTCAAACCTGTTTGAATTAAGCATGATGAACAGCTCCAACAGTAACAACCAGCGGCGCCGTGCAGAGGTCTTACCCGGGTTCAGAGTGACGTCTGCGGCGGTGAACCAGCGGCTGTCCGGTTCCAGGGGCAGCGGAGCTCCGCTTCACCAACGCCGTCACTCGTTTTTAAAGGCTGAGTCGGACCCCGAGAGCACATCCAGTCTGTGACCGAGGCGGAGAGCGTGCCCTTCAAAATAAAAGACCACCTGACGCGCCGATTGCGAAAGGATTTTCAAAGTAAAAGCACAAAAATCCAAACTGGATGGATCAGCTACTTTTATTTTCTAAAATAAGTCTTATCTTTTGTTGATTCTTAATTAAAATGCAATGAAAAATCTGTTTGCAGCTACATTTTAAAGCTATAAAATATGAAAAAGTTCAACAAATATGAAACAACAATCTGTGCCAACAAATGTGATTTTATTTTCTTTCACACCTGCTGGGTGTTAAACTGATGAAACAATTACCTTAGGATTACAGGCTGTCTCTAAAAAAAAAAAAGTAAAATAAAATACAGTTTCCACAAACAGCAGAAACATCAAACATTTTTCACAAATTCAGTTTTAAGTCTTCTTGTTTCCCCCCCAAAAAGTCCCAAGTAGATAAATGAAAGAGAGAAGATAGATGTAGAAACGCAGAAACTCAAAGCGCATTGAGAATACTGCTTGATGAAACCAGAAACACTTGCTCAACCTAAAAGGTAACAGATTTATTTTATGACATCATCAAGGAGTCAACTTTCACTTCAATAAAAATAAAAATAAAAAGTTCTTATGGAGTTTCCGAATGATTTCAGAACAGAACAAACCAACTTTTTAAAAGAAAGTGCAGAGCGTCATACGTTAAAAAAAAGACAGAACTTCCCTTTAGTTCCTTTTCATCCACTGCCATGAAAGTTTAGTGCCTGTTTTATGTCACGTCATTTTTTTTTTCATATGAAAGCTGCTCAAAAAATACTCATAACTGACACGATATGAGTTACGGTTTTGTCTTCAAATGTTCGTCTGCCATTGTTTAGATTCACCAACAGAGATTTAACAGTAAAAGCAGAGACGGATTTGGACACCGGAGTACACGGCATCAATCAGAAGGTGTAATGTGATATTTAATTAAAAGGATCATCTTACTGCACCTAAGCAAAACAAAATATGTACAAAAAACAGTTCCTGAATAGGCACTTAAGTTCAAAACAGTCCAGCCAGCGTCTTTTCATCCAAGATGATGATGAGAACACAAAACAAAGATCTGGCCATTCCTTTTTTCTTTTAAGACAGTCCAACCAGATGGAAACAGTAAACTCAGGAACAAATATTAGCCCTAAAAATCTGGCCCCACACACACACACACACATATTCAGGAAATAAAAACACACACGGAAGATCTGGTGGTGAAGTATAAAGTAAAAGGATGTGCTACAGTATGGGTAGGAGACAACCGCCTGGAATAAATGTGTATCTCCATCCTCCTTCATTTCAAAAGGTACCATGAGAAAAATTGGAGGGCTTCTTATTTATAAAAATGAAGTGTTCACCACCTGGCAGTAATGGTTGAAAAGCTACACAATAAATAATAAATACACAAATTAATCATAGATATAAAGAATTTGTCCTGTTTAATAAATAAATCAGTAGTTAAAAAGATTCAAACAGGTGGACGGTGCTAGAATGTGTCCCAGTGAAGATACTTGGCTCAGTCCTGCTCCTTTAAACTTCACTCAAAATGTTTACATAAACCCATCATGAGCATCACTCCTTTGGACCTTTTATTAATGCATTTCAATGGTTTTCTTTTTAAGGGTGGAGTGAAAACACAACATACAACCTTAATGAGTACAGACCCTCAGCATGACACGGACAACTCCTTGCTTTACAGTGGGTACAGAGTTTTAAGGGTTGAACGCCTCATCTTGATTCCTCCAAACATCATATATATCGTGACTAATCTTTGTCTCGTCTGACCATATAACGTTTCTCCAGAAGGCGTTTGACTTCCATGTGGGAAGCAGCAAATGTCAGTAGAGCCTGATGGTGTTAATTTTGAAGTAGGGGTTTATATCTTGGTCGGCATCTTCTCAGTGTATGTTGATGTTAAACTGGCCTCCCTGTGAAAAGTGATGCCAGCAGGTTCTAGCTTTAGATAAACTTGAGTTTTACTGGCTCATCAACTGTTCCTGAACATCCAAATCTATTTCCTTTCCTCTGAGGGGAGCAGTTTTGAGTTGGATGATTGAGGCTTGGATACAATAGTGTTCCAACAGGAAAAACACAAATCAAAACTGGTTTTCAAATAGATAAAGCTGGCTGTCATTAAGCTTCTTGACAGATATCCTCCTTTATCTTATTAAAACTCATGGACTATGCTTTAAATTTTGGGTCCAAGCCAGGAAACCAACCAATTTAAATGATCTCTACCACTTCTAATAACAAGAGCGGTCTTCGATTAGAGCCTGTATGCATAGTTTTGAGCTTGATTGGAAGCGAGATAACCAACAATAAGGGGAGTATAAGTTTGTTGTTTAATCATTTCACCCTGAAAAAAATGGTTCAAACCCATCTTTAAAATCCCAATCGAACGTAACAGTAGGCAGGCGATGAGTGAACGTACACCTCTGCTTTCACCTGTACATACCAAATATATGTAGGCCTACCGCTCCCGTCGAAGGCATCTCTCTTTTTATTTGCTCTTCCTGCTCGGAATCCCAACCTTGGTTTGAGGAACTTAAAACTGACAGAAAAAGTTAATTAAGACAAGCAAAAAAAAAAAAAAAACTCTCTGAGGACATATTTGTGAGATTTCCCAAACGTAGTGTGAATAATCTTCAGAGGGGTTGTGATATAACACAGAAGAAATCATCAGGGGGGAACCAAACCCCAGAGAACCCCAACATCTACACCTGTTTTAGTGGTTGAACGACACACGCAGAGAAAGTTGGGAGCTTTTAGAGACCACAGTAGTACAAACAAATCAGCTCAGACGACAGCCACACATCTAAGCCTTCTGTATAGGGCTGACTGAGAGGATTTTAGTACCGTAGTCTACATGTAGTGCATTAATAATCAAGATCACAAAGTTCTACCAACATGGTGAGCTGACACTGATTTCAAACTGCTTCTTAGACACCTTGTTGGTCCAGACAACACTGAATTTTTTGTGTATTATTAAAGCAGTTTGATCAAAGACTGACTCATTTTACATGTTGTTTTTTTCTCAACAGAACCACCATCTTACAGTCTGTGCCTGTGAGGTTCAGAGCGCGGGGGAGAGGGTGGAGGTGGGAGGGTAACGGTTGTCGGGGGCTCCACTGGGTCCTCCATCGGCAGGACGAGCCGCGTGCCGCGGATCGCCACGTCGCGCTCTGTCAGGTCGAGCTCGCGATCCCGGCTTTCATTGAACGGGCCGGCGCTGGACTGCTTGGGGTTGATGGTGTGGGACCCGGACGCGTCCGTGCTGACGGTGACGTCCGCGTACATGGAGCTCACATTGGCGTCGTTCAGGATGAAGTCGGAGTCGTCGTCGTGAAGCTGCCCTTCATTCTGGGAGAAGAAAAGGAATGCAGGGTAAAAAGTCCCGAGGAACCCAAGAACATCAAAGATCAACTAAAACTTTGATCTGTTTGTAGTCAAAAACTAATGATCAAAGCTTGTTTTATTAATAAGTTCTGGCTGCATGATACTAGAAGCCCATCTGACTTACAATAATATTGGCATGAGTTGTGACAACTATATATTGGTGATATATTGTGCAGCCCTACTAAGATGGGGCAGTTGCCAAGTTTTCAAAACCACAGCATTTTCTGTCAGACGGTTCCTAAACTGTACTTCCCTTTTAATGGAAAACCAAAGAAAGAGCTGGAGTGAACATAGCTTGTTGCTGGACAAGATTTCTTTTGAAGTCCAAGTTTGCTATATTTAAGACTGACCCTGCAGAACCCTGAAAAAACCTTAATAACAACACATTTTGTGTAAGTGCTATGACACCATGCTATGTTTAGTTGCTTATCAAATCTTGGGCATGTTATGCCTAATCTTTTTGCACCAGTGTAAATCTGAGATGTGCAGCTGCTTGGGTTTATTATGCTCCTAAAATGTGACTATTTAAGCATTATGTCCAAACCTCATAGGCCTGTGGACTCGTGAGGCATCGTGCCAAGGGGCCACAACAAGCCGGCAGAGTAGCAGTGAGAGGGGGCCCGCTGTGGGTCAGGAGGGGCTTCAGGTAGCTGGTGGAAAAGCTTTGGTCAAGGACTTAATTCCTTAAAACAGATGAGTGTCTATATTATTTATTTACTTATAGTTTCACCAATATTTCAACTTACAATGCTTTTAGCAATGGTAGTAAATAGAATTAATGCCTCTATATTGCTTAACATGACTAGTTTTCTTTATTTTTAAAAAGAAAAATAATTTTCGCAAACTTTTAAGATCCAAATTGCAGTTTGAATTCATGATCCAAGTTTGTAAAATAAAAAAAAAAAAAGTAGGGCCAATATAAAAGATGTCAATATATATATATAAAAAACATATCAGAACCAAAAAATCCCTTTAAACGTTCAATATCAATAGAAAAAGTTGTAAAAACCCTTAAAGTTTGTAAAGAGCTCCCTCTAGTGTTTGAAGTGGAGGTCATCAGCACGAGCAACTCGGACATGACTTCAGAAAGGGACCCGCAGGTTAAAGGATACTTGTGGTCGAAGTTATACCAGATCCTGAAGGGCCAGGCACTTTCATGTTTGGTGCTTCTCCTCTGTGACCCATCCAACACAGTTGAACTCTGGAGAGCAGAAGACTGCACTTTAGTTAAAATTAATCTTTTCATATGATAGATCTCAAACTTTTCAGTCTGAGCTCCCCCACCCCTTTAGAATGAAGAACATTTTCTAGGCTCCCTACCTCAGAATTGAAAAAAGTTCATACTTATTTGACTTTAAATGAATGAAATAAACAAATAGCAAAAATCTACATAATTATTCATTTCCTTCAGTTCTTTTGTCACTTGCTCGTTTGCTTCTCGTCCTGAGAAGCATTTATTTTTGGCTTTGTCAGCTTTCAAAAGCAAATAAAAAAAACCAACAAGCTTAAACAGCACCCTGTACCTAATAAAATAGAAGTAAAATTAATAATGATAATGATAATAATAATAATAGTGTGAGATACAACAGAATGGTTTAGTTCAAAGCATTTTCATGTGTTGGAATGGCCTAGTCAAAGTCCAGGGCTAAAACCAATCGAGTGCCTTTTGCCAAAACGTGACTCTCACAGATGATCTCCATCCAATCTGCCTGAGCTTGAGGTATTTTGCAAAGAGGAATGAGCACAAAAAGCAGACGTGAGATGTGCAAGTGAAAGGTTGTTCTGTAAATAAACGACTCAGATGGGCTGAATTCAAAAGCACATTACATTTTTTAGATTTTTACTTGTAAAAAATCTAAATCATGCATCATTTCACTTCATAATTATTTTCTACTTTGTGCTGGTCGATCACATAAAATCCAGATAAAATACATAAAAGTTTTTAGGTGTAGGAGAAGAACATGTGAGAAAGTTCTAAGGGTATGAATATTTTTGCAGGCACTTTATATTAAAAAAACAAACAAAACTATACACCTCAAAAGAACAAAGTTCAGTGAAGTTCTTTGGTAGAAATATCCATGAGCTTTTGATGTTGATGTGACTTTATCACAGCTTGGTGACTTGGTGATTCACTCACCACTGAGAACTTTCTCCTTAAACTGGTTTACATGAAGTCTCAGGCTTTAATATAACTTTTCGTCAGCTTTATGTTTTAAGCTGGCAGACACGGCATACAAACAGGTCTCTGCTTATGTATTTCCTTTTACTGTAGCTCCAAAACACAATTTCCACCTGCATTCTGTCTTTTCCTGTCCGCATCTATCAATAGGGGCATAACATTACCATGCTGCTAAACATGCGTCGTTGCATGCATCACAGTTTCTCACATTGGGAAACACTTCGCACTATTAAGCTTATAAACCTCTCCTGCACCGCTCCTCAGATGTTGGTGCACCAACAGGTGCTGTGCAGAACATGCTTGCCTTGCAATAGCCAGTCACCACAGAATGGCTGATTTGGTTGATCATGTAATGCTAGTTCTCCTTACAAAAACAATAAAAACTAACTGAATAAAAAATATCACTAAATTTATATCAGAATATATTTTCAGCCGCCCCAATCATGACACCGGTTCCTCCCTAGGGAGCGCGACCCGCGTTTAAAAAAAACAAACTCTGGATTAGACACTGGAATAATTACTTACAGAGTGCTCTTGATCCGAATCCACTCCCACTCTAAAAGAAATCGCAACAGTTATAAAGAAACGTAATGAAAGGTGCAGAAACAGAAATGCATACAAAGGGGTCGCCAGCCTTACGGTATGCTCATGAAAGACAGCATGGGTGTAGTGCCCCCTCCACAGAACCACACTGTGAAGAAAACAATCAGCAGGGTGGTAGAAAACATCATCTGACGGGCGTAAGTAGCTGTGTCCCGGATAGACAGAGCGAAGGTCATCGCCCCACGCAGACCTGGAGGAGGCATGAGATGAAACAGCGTGACAAAGAGTCTCTTTTTAGGAAACGGTTACTCATGTTCTTGGTACAGATGTCTGAAAAAATTCCCACTTCAGGAGGCCTGCATTATCACCTTAGTGTGGGATAGTACAAGTCCCTACAATATGTACATTCATGTAATTTACACCAAAAAGCTATGTCTAAAAAACACTGCTCATCGAAACAAAAACCTAATCTCTGCACCTTATATGTTTGTGTCTTTTTATTTAATTACACACAGTTGTTCTGCTCCATTCAAAGACTCATATTTATCACTTACCTGCAAACATCATAACATGTTGAAAGTTCATTCCAATCTTGTTTTTTCGGCCAAGGTTGAGAAGGAAGGACAAGGGGTAGATGTTCGCAGCCCTGCCCAGAAACACAGCCAGCTGCACAGAACAGGGTCAAGGAGCAACATAGTGAAATAACAATACAACAGGTGGAGAAACTAAGGCAGAGTGAAAAGAATTTGTGGGTAGAAACATCACTGATCTGTCCTTTATGTGTGCTTTCAATTTCCAATTTGGTTTCAGTTAGCAGTAACTTAAATTAGAAACTGACTTGTTTCACTAATTGCAACTGGAAGCTTATCATTTAACAGCTTTTTCAGCAATGGCTTTTTTGCATGTGTGCTGATCCATGAAAAGCAGAGGGAAGGATACGAAGGCTCCAATGATGAACATCGGGTTAAAGACGTGTGACTGAAAGGAGAAGAGCGTCAGACCCATGTAGGAGAAGATGACGTTTTCTGCCAGGAAGTTCAGCAGCTCAAACAACTGAAACAAAAAGAGATGAGCAATTTGTCAGAAATTAAGTTTTATCTAAATGTCAGCATGCAAACCTCAACAAATTATGCTTTGGAAGCACAAACTGCTCATTTTTTCTTTCAACCTTTTAGTTTAGAGTGATTTTAACTGAAAACAGTTAGGCCAACCTATTGTATTAATTAATTCATCCAGTGGACTGAATCTTGCAGCGAATATTCTAAGTTTTTTTTTTTTATTCTTTCAGTTGATAGTCATACCTACTAAAGAATGGAAATATTTTTACTGCCAAGACTTTTTCATTATTGTCAAAAAAAAGTTTGCACTCAGAACTTATGCTCCTAGTTACCCAAGTCATTGCCATGTTTATTTTTCCACAATCTTTGAAGACTTCAAAGCTATTTGAGACATTGAAGAGAAAATTATATTTTTATATGCTTTGCCATTTTTGTGTATGTATTTTGTGAGGCTGTGCATCTGAAAACCTCAAATTGTTCTGCAGTATCAATGAGATGAGGTGATATTGTAGAAAACATACATGAAATAAGCCCATCAGTTCTCAGGAATTACATCACCCTGTGGACTTCTGAGAATTTTCTGCAGTTAGTAAAATTTGCATCCTGTTTTCTGAGTATTTGTCCAAGAGGCACGCAAGTTTTGCAATTCTTTTGTCCCCCATATGCGTTTGCTTTTAGTCACTGGAACATTTTGTAAAGTAGTTTTCTTTCTTAATATACGCATAATGTTTGATGTTGTACCACACTAAATAGTGATTACACTACTGGTCAAGAAAATTCAGAAATTGCTGAGAAAAAAATCCTTAAAAAAAGACACGAATAATGATTTGGACACAACTGCGATGTGAAGTGTTTTTTTACCTGTTTAGTCCTGTCTTGAGATTCACGAGAGAGATTGTTGTAGGTATAATGAGCCTGCGTGATCCCACAGAACAGCACCGCCACAACACCTTAAAGAAATTAAAATATGATTTCATCCTCTAATAGTAGGAGTAGGTGGAGGGTTCACTACAGCACGGAAAGACTGAAATCATATATATTTATAATTGCTTTATACACACATGCAAAATTAAACACACACTCTGTTGCAATGAGTGCACTGAGAAATAAGCTGTTGATTATGTTTTTGGACTGTGGAAGGTAGCTGGAGTACCCAGAGAGAACCCACACATGCACAGGGAGAACATTGAAACTCCATGCAGAAAGACCCCAGGCCACTATGTAAACTCTTGTTGCTGCAAGGCAACAGGTGACCAGACCAACTGCACCACTGGTCAGAAATTAAGTCCAGGAAAATATGTAACTGCAACATTGTTTCTGAAAATTGTAATTGCAACATCATTTTGTTTGACTTCATACCATCACACAATGGGCCTACCACTCCCTGTGAGCTTTGTTTTCCCCCAGTAAAGCTACACATCTCATGTGTGCATTAGGAGCAGTTACAGTCTATCCAACTGGTCAAATATGCTCTCAATATACAGATCACGAATTAAGGACATTGGAAATATAATATCCTATCAAATATTGCAGCCAAGTAGCCCTTTGCGATAGCAATATTACACACACTAATTATGTGACTTAATGTATTGAGCCGCTCTGTGAAAAAAAGCTCTAAGACTCACTAGTAACAACCCTCCTTGGTGTGGAAGTTGTTGCTCAAGGTTAAATATTAGTGAGGTGTTTGAAAATGAAGTCAGAGAACGTATAGAGGGTGTAAGAAGCTATTTAAAACAGAAACTGTTTCTGTTGGTAACATGCTGGATCCTCAAATACTTTATAGTCTCAGAGATAAGTTAAATATCTACATTCTGTAGGACAGGGGGCTTCAACTAAAAGTCAGAAAGGTCTGTAAAAACATTATTTTTCTTAAACAACGGACCAGAACAAACATTTTATGTATATTATATTTTCAGTCTTTGTATTGCTGTTAATTATACATCTTCAGGAGAACTCGAAATCAACTTAAAGACTTCAGAAATCAGCTACAAAACTCTAATCAGGGCCCCTGTACTTTAGAAATATTTCAGGTCAGGATTTAACGTCAGTACTTTTAATTGTCTGCTACTGAAACGGCATGAATGCTTCTATGGCTGCAGATGTACCGGTCATCCTGCAGGCCTCTGCCAACAGAAAGGTGCTCCAGGACATCAGGAAAAATAGACCAGTTTCCAGTAAATGGAAGTCCCTCAGCTTGGTAAACTTTGTCACGTGAGGACAACTTCAAGTTAAGGAACAAAGCAGGGAAAGTCTGAGACAATGAAAAACAAATATACAGCACACTGTACTTTTAACGGTGCCCTTAGTGAAATCAGCGTAAAAGGCAATAAAATAAATCAATATTTTACTGCAGTAGAACAGTAGCTCATTTCAGGGGGGAAACAAATAAAGGCTAAGACAGTTGCGCCACAGTTAATGGCATTCTTGACTTAAATGACCATGCATAAAAGTTCATTTTGCGTCTGGTGAGACATTTCTGTTTCGGCCACATGTGTTGAATTGGTATCCTGCTAAAAGCCCTGGAGTTTCAGGAGCATTACAGATCCTCTAACCTATTTAAAACTGAGGATCGGGGGCTTTTCCATTTGCTAATCCTTTGCATTATGCCAAACCCATCTGGAGTGTTGTCGAAAAGTTCAAACTTTGCCTCATCCGACCAAAACACTCAAATAAAGTCTTATTAGGAAACTCAGTAGGTTCATATTAGAGATGTTTGGACAGAAAAGGCTTTTTCTTGGCATGCTGATATCATTTAATGGTTGTTTGAGAGGCTTTGTGATGCCACTCTTTGCTGTAGCTTTGGAGATTTATTTATTTCCATCAAATCAAAGATAATGCTACTGATGTAGAAGATCATTTTAGTTCAGGCTTTTCACACAGTTTTTCCAGGTGGGCTATTTGACATGGGGGGCATTGTATGTTTCACAATATGTGAGAGCTTTGCAACCAAAAAAAAAAAAACGTTCAAGGTTACACCTATTTAATCATTACATAAAAGGATATGAGAGCAGTCATGACCCCGGTAGCCACACCAAGAGAAAAAGATCCACTGAAGACACCCAGGAAGACGCCGAAGGATTTCACCACAGCCATGGCTTCAAAGCTGTGGCTGTTGTCCCCTGCAGGCTGATACGCCACGATGGAGCTGAAGGGCGATTAGAGTACACGGAAACGTTTACAAGGAAAATAGAGGTTGACTCCTTCTGAGAAAACAGGAAGAGAAAGTGGTCAAACACATGCTCGTATTTCCTTAGAATCAGAAACACTGTCAGGCATTAAACCAGACCTGCAGCAACTGAAACACAGCTGGGTCTTAGAAAGAAAAACAACGTATGTGAGGTTTGCATGCTGAAGACTAAGTTGAAGCAACAGCTCCACTTGATTTTCATAAAAAAATTGATCACTCACTTTTACAAGTTAGTAAAATTATAAAAAAGTCAAATTTTCTTATTTCAAGCATGGTAACTGGAATATGAAAACTGAGGATGACACATAGAAAAGGGGAAGAAGGGGCTGCAGTGGCAAAGTGATACTGAGGAGGGGAGTGATTATCCTAAAGGTGACTTAAGTCTACGTTTTCATTCTAATGCTGTACCACAAGCAAATGCACGCTGTCCACCCAGCCCAAACCCACCCACCGAGGAGTAAATGTCTGGTTTTCTCCCAGCCATTCTTCAATCTCTGCAGGCATAACTGAGCTGTGCTCTCCAGTGGAGTGAACAGCTCCAGCTCCCTGCCTGCTCTGCTTTTCAAAGCGCAGGAGAACGCTACATACAGAGATACATACATACGTACGGGCAGGCGGTCAATGACACAGATGGGTGGAGAAGGCCAAGCAGTGAAATGACAGGGATGTGGATGTTAGTGTGGTTCATTTCCACATGGAGAGTCACAGTTAGCTTAAAACAGTACTGCACATGGGCACTGAAAAGAATCCTTTCCTAATGCATTTTAAAACCAAATTATCAGGGCTGCACAGTTCTGCAGAGTGTTTGCTACTTACGACGAGAGGACAATGGCCACAGCATCGTTGAGAACACTCTCTCCAAACAATAAAGCATACAGGTCCACGTCTACCTTCAGCTCGTTGAAGATGGCCAGCACTGTCACTGAGGCAAACACAAACAAACCGTGCAACTTTAGAACAGGACAAATACACAAAAAAGCCCTCAGACACGCTCTCCAACGAAGCAAATGCTTCCACACGGCTTACATGACATCACTGCATGCAAGAATTGTGAGTTTGGGAAACCGTGTTTCATGCATTTTTCATCAAGGGAGTCAAATGCCTCCTTTCTTTTATTATTACATATTAGTAACTAAAGCTTCGATTGCACTCCCTACCTGGGTCTGTTGCTGAGACGATTGCCCCAAAAAAGAGGCAGTCGGTAAAGAAAAAATCCCCTCCAAGCTGACCCACGACTTTCATGAAGGACACAAAGCCATACATGATGAGCCTAAAAAGGAAGTACAAGGTATTACTAACACTCAATCTTTTAGCCATTCAAAAAATACGCTTTAATGTATTTATTTAGGTTAGTGGAACAGGTTATTTAACCTAGTTGTTAAACAGTAATTCCTGCCCTTTATAGTTATATCAAAGAAATTCAGCTGACCTACCCAATAACAAAGCAGGATATGACTGTTCCCATGAATGCATAAGCCAGGATGGAGCCAATGTTTCGGAAAAAATTTCTCTAAAGAGAAGGAGGATAAGCCAGGACATCAAAAACGATAAACTAAACAATTAAACCAGTTATTTTACAGAGTTATTAATATTCTTACATAACCTCAACATTTTCAAAGCACATTTACAGTTGAAACCAGACATTCACATGCACTGTATGGATTAACAAACCCATTTATGTTTGCCTAATATTAGAATTTCCATTTCTGATATTTTCTAATATTAGAAAAATGACAGAATATTTCTTTTTTTTTATTCAAAAGCTTACATACACCACGATTACTATGAATTAAAAATAAAATATGGGAAAACCAAGATGTCTCAAAGCTGTATAGGATCCTGATAGGTTTGTTCACAACATTTGAGTTAAATAGAGGCACGTCTGTGAATGTATTTAGCGAACCTCAAACACACTGCTTCCTTGTGAGAATAAAAGACCATCACAAGTCTTCTTCATCCTTGGGTACAACATCCAGGTTCATCTGTTAAAATGATTATATTGAAGTAAAAACACCATGGGATTGTTCAGCCAACATACTGTTCAGGAAAAAGACTGCTTCTGGATCCCAGAGATGAACGTGTTCAGTGCAAAACGTTCGTGTTCGTTAGTGTCATTATTCACAGTGAAACAAGGCCTGTACCAACATGGGCTGAAAGGCCACTCTGTGAAGAGGAAGCCATTCCTCCAAAAGTAACATAAAAGGCCAGATTACAGCTTGCAAATGCACTCTGGAACAAAACCTTAATTTCTTGAGACATGTCCTTTGGTCTGATGAACCTAAGACTAAAGTGTTTGCCCATAATTATCATTGTTACATTTGGAGGAAAAACAGAACAAAGAAATTGAACTACTTTCTGAGTTGAGTCGTTTTTAATGTCAGACAGTAAGAGGAAAAAAAAGGCCATGTGTTTTTATACACTGCATGTATATTTCTGGTAAAATAGGCCACTCATTTCCTGAAAGCTTTAGAATCTCTTACCCTTTTTAGACTGTAACCTGCATGGAAGATTATGGGAGGCAGCAAAATGTTGAAAAACACCTCTGGGTCAAAGGTCACCTATAAAAAGAGAAAAAAGTTATAATGTTTTACACCAATTTCTGAACTCTCTTTACTTTTCTGTGTGTGTACAGCAGCCTATTGAGTCTATGGAAATCACTGTTCCATCACATAATTTACTTAGAATTAAATAATGTAGATGTTCAATAATACATTTAATTATAATCCATATTCTGGGTTATCATAGCTCCTAATAATCTGTCTATTTGTATCTAGATAACAACTAAAAATGACTACAGCCTTCCAAAGTGGGCCAGCCCATCTTCATCTTATCCTCTTGCCCAGAGATTCCCAGATTTAGGGTAAGAACCCTACTATGGGCTTTGAAACACAAAGCAGAGGCAAGATGATCTCCAGAAATCAAAAGGAAATTTAAAAATTACTGCCAAAAATAGTTGTCAGTTAACAACAGCTAAAAAGGGGATTACAAATTTATAAAAACATGGTTACATGTTTTTTTCTAAGTTAATATACTTCCGCTATACATCATTGCTACAGTCATTTTGTGGCTCAGACGCTAAAAAGTTCAGGAAACACTGCTTCTTGCCTTTCGTAGCATCTCATCGTCCTGCACTTGGTGGTCTTTGGCCCGGCTCACTTCCCCCTTAAGCGTGTACTCGTAGAACCTTCCGCTTACGTTGACCAGTAAAGTGGCGGGGCTGGCGTTGACGGCACACTCGAGGACCACGTCGCTCGTGCTTTGGGGCATGTGGATGCCAAAGCGCAGGATTACACCCACCAAGAGACCTTTGAGTAAACATGAGGGTAAAAAATGAAGACGTGGAAAAATCATATGCAATTGCAGTGTTTTCTTAACCTTGCGTTGACAATATCAAGTTCCAATGAAACCACTTTTCCTCATTCCTTTGTTCTTCATGTTACATTACAATACTTACAACTCTTTGTGGTAACAACACCACTTTTCAAGGAGGAAGTGATTACTGAGGGAAGACTCTAAGTTAGCTCTTTTCGGTCCCAGTGAGGGGCTTAAAATTGAATTCGGATGAAGCACAGAAATGTATGATGCTGTTTAAAAAGGAAACCTCTACGATAAATCAACATGTCCGTGGTTCAGTCATGGTAGGAGAGAGCAAGACTTTCAGGAGATAATAGAAAGGCTGATCAGCATACAGCAAAGTTTCTCGGTTTTATTCTTTTAGGTTTTCAACCTCTTGGTCTGTCGTGGAACATGCTAGCTTTGAAAATAAGCATCTACAGTCCTTACGGTATACATAAAGAGACTGCAGTTTATATATAAGATGCTAAAGAAAGTTCTAAATGTCAGCTGCACCATTTTGTCTTTTAAATAGTAAAAACAGGTTTTTACAGCACAGATCTCTCAAATACAAGTTATGATGTTACCTCTGCTCCTCATCTAAATAATCGACTGCTCACAGAATGACTGGAAAAACTGATTTTAAATGTCTCTATGTCTTCTAATATTAGAGCTCATAAATAAAAATAATAAAAAATAATAAAAAAGGCCAGAATGGGGCATGTTGGCAGCTGTTTTGAATGTAAACTTGTAGACCATTTTCTGTACAGTGGAATGGCTGATTTCAAATTCTTTTGAGGCCTCTTTAATGCCCTCGCCAGACTAATAAACTGCTACAGTCTTTGTTGTGAAGGAGCTGGGCATGGTTTTCACCCTCCTTCAACAGTCAGGAGGACACTAACTGTCTCAGGTTGACACAGGGAAACTTTCCTGTAAAATGCTGAGTAACAATGTTCTAATAACCTTTACCTGATGTGATATATGGTATTTGATTCATTTCTCAAAACTGCATCTTTTAACACATTTTACAGAAACATTTACAAGGTATTTACCTAGCTTTTTGAATTTTTTCAGTCTTCACAGTAGCCCATTAAGGTGCAACTTTTACATTTCCCATTTGTAATGAGAGAATCTAAAGATGTAGTTTATATGCCTTTGGTGGATCAAAGGTTCACACAACCCCCTCATATGATCTGTTAATAATTCATTTTTAATTGGAAAAGATAAAAGAAACAATAAAAGAATCAAAGATTTGCAAGTGACCTGCATTTACGTGTCATCTGGAGAGCGGATCCCCGAACTCTACATAACTGTATGAAATTACTGCCCAGTTAAACGGATTTTTTAAACATAAGTATAACATCATTATTCACAAACTGTGAGTAAGTCTGAGATGCCCATGTTCCCTGACACGTGAGGAGAAAGCGTTTAATTGGCTTACAGGTCAGGTTTAAGCAGCTGACTGTCTCCGTCACAGGCGGCCAGTCATGAGGTGTCTTTCATTTCGACTTGATTCGTTAGCTGATTGACACGACGGTTAGCTAACGTGAATGTTCTTACCGTAGATCATAGCGAGCCCCGTTTCATGGAGGAACCTGAAGCGGCGGTGCTTGAACAGCCATATGGTGAGGATGGTGAGCGTTAGTAGCATTATGAATATCAGCAGATAGGCACTGTCCTGTCGGTGGCTCTCCTCAGCCATCCTCTCGGTAACGTCATTGTCCGGAGCAGCGTTCCCGTCGCCTTGGCCGCCGACGAGTAGGACCGGCAGGAGGAAAGGCAGCAGAAGGGACGCTTTTGGCGGTTTGTCACCAAGGAAGCGCCTCATTGTGAATCCCATTTTGGCCTTGTGTTGCGGAAGTTACATGTGTCGTTTAAATTAGCGCCGCTTTAGCTGAAGAAATCGCCCCTCTGTGGAACGCAACTGACAGCTCCTTCCGCAGCCGATACCAAAACACAGAGACTTCCGGTTCTTCAAAATAAAAGTCCCGTCGTGACCAGTTTTTCTTAGGAGAGCAACAGCGACCCGTTACGGTGCAGCTGGAAGAAAATAACAGTTTCATAATAAAATTCTATCATTTCCTTCCCCCCAAAAAATTGTTAAATCAACGATATATTACGTATGAAGGCAGATATGTTAAAACATTTTTTCGTTCTTTATTAATGTATTTCCTGTTTTGTTTTTCGAAAGCATTTTGAAATTTAATGGTGTTGTTATAACTATTGTAATTGTACTTTAATATAATAGGTGTTTTCTGTGAAATACTTCCTTTTCTTTTGGGTTTCTTCAGTTTTGTTTTGTTGCTTTGCATTTGTGGTGTCTGTTTCAGATATGATATTTTACAACCAAAATCCATGTATTAATAGAAAATAACTCAACAGGAATTAAATCAAGTTGAAGACAATGTATAATCACAATAAACAGATAGATCCATCCATTGTCTCTACCTGCTTTTATCCACGCAGGGGGGCTGGTGCCGATCTTCAGCATGAAGGAGAGGCAGGGACAGATCGCCAGTCCATCACAGGGCAAACAACCATGCACACACACACTCAGACACAGGGGGAAATTAAAAATACCAATTAGCCCAACATTTATTTTTTGGCCTGTGGGAGAAAGCTGGAGCACCCCATGAAAACCCATTTATGCATGGGGAGAATATAAAAACGCCATGCAGAAAGACGTCGGGCTGCAATTTGAACCCAGGACCTTCTTGCTTCATCATTCAAAATATACAAACAAACAGCTGTTTGCAATAAAAAAACAAAACAACAAGTTAAATAGCACAACATAACTAATATAACAAGTACTTTTTTTAAATTCAACACAATAGGCAACTTTAAATGACTACTATAGTCTTGAAATTATTCAACCCCTTTATAAAAAGCACCTTTGGTGACTAATAGAGGAATAATGTCATAGTCGGAGTACCGCTTGTGGCAACATTTCTAAGGAATCCTAACCCACTTCCCTTGAGAAAATGCCTCCAGATAATAAAATTACATGTAAATCGACACAAGTATGAATTTAATATATGTATCATTATGTAAATTATGAGGAGCTGAACCTATTCTTTGCCTGCTTTATGTTTTGTATTTGAGGATAAATTAGAAAGCAGATTTTAATGAGTTATTCACGCAAGACAGACAACTGAAAAATGCAAAAAAGGCTCTGTGTGAAACCAGAAAGGGTGCAGTAAGATTAGTTTTTTTCAGAAATGTGCTCAGAAAATACCCTTGTCAGGATCTGTAGAAGTGAAGTAAATTAGCGGACTACGAGCAGAAGCGTGAAAGGTTAAACACTTGTTACGAAAAAAAAGGATTATTGACAGGAAAGAAAAATGGTCTAGTACTTGTAAAATACATCTAAATGTAGATCTATTTGTATTCTGGTTTTACAGTTTGTAAAAACATTTTTATGTACCAAATGTTAGCATGGCTGCTATTCTATGCAACTGCACATAATGACTTTAGTGTAATATGAATTTTAAGGATGTTGTACTTTATCAGCCTAAAAATCAACTAAAATAATAATAAATGTTTGATTTTAATAAGATCTCATAACAAGACCAATATACTTGCAAATCCTCAGTAAAAACTAGTCAACCGACTACATGTGCTAATACACGTGGAAGATACCAGAGCACATGAAAACATTCACTTCACATGTAAATGTGGAGCCTTTAACACATCATTTTTTTGAAGAACGGTTTTCTGTTACAGGAAACTAAACCCACAGCCCTTGCCTTGGAACAGAGCACACATAAACATCAGATAATGTATCATGGATCTGCTGTGCAAAAAAGTAGAAATGCAGAAAATAATATTTGTAGTCAAAAAATGAGTGGACAGGATATTATAAAGACTGCATCTACTTAGTAATGTAACATGTTTTTATTGTGTTCAGAAATGCTGTGGGTGTTGAAACATTTTATTCTCAATTATGTGTGACATTTTTTTTATATCAGAAAAACAAATTTTCATATTGGTTACAACCCAAGGAATCAATATTGGCAAAGGGAAATTAATGCATAAACTACATCATGTGTAATAAAGTGGAATGACACAGTGCTAAATTGTTGAAATAAAATGTACAAAAATGTCCTTATTACCTAGTGGAAACTGAACCTCTTTTGGAAATGACAACAACACCCGTATGAAGAAACTAATCAAATTTATTCCTCAGGTGTAATTTTGACTCAGTCTACTTCCACACAAACTCTTTAAATCAGGGGCCTCAAACACCAGTCCTTGAGGGCCAATGTTCTGCAGCTTTAAGATGTGTCACTGGTCCAACACACGTGAATTAGATTTTAAACTGCCCCCTTATCTAGTCAAGTACTACAGAGCTCTGCTAATGACTTAATCATTTGAGTAAGGTGTGCTGAAACAGAGATGCGTCTAAAAGTAGCAGGAACTCAGCTTCTTTTCTGCACGCTGAAAAGTCTTCTTTCTTTTTTTCTTCAGATTGTTATCAAGAATTTATCAGTACATCTCTTCATCAATCCTTCTTTCACTTAAATGGAGTGTGCCAGTAGCATATGCTGGGCCCCACACCATGATGTTTCTGCCTTCCACCATTAAAGGTTTGCAGTAAATGGCAATGCATCTTGCATCTTTATGGAGGAATTTTGCCCTACTCTTCTTTGGAGAATTGTTTTAGGTCAGCCAAATTAGAACATTTTTGACCATGAGTGGTCTGATTAAGGTCATGCTACAGCATCTCAATGATATTTAAGGATCGACTTTAACTAGACATCACTCCTCATTCTCCTAGATCTGTCAGCTGCTTTTGACACAGTGGACCATGCTTTCCTCCTGGAGCGCCTCCATGACACTGCTGGTGCTGTCAGGCAGCACCTTAGCGTGGTTCAAATCATACCTTTCTGACAGAACCGAATATGTTTTGTTGGAATCATTTAAGTCCAGACCCCTCCCTGTTACGTTTGCTGTCCCCTAAGGATCAGTCTTGGACGCCCTGCTTTTTGTCACCTACATGCTTCCACTTGGTCACGTCATCAGCAGACACAATCAGTCATTCCACTGCTTCGCTGATGACGCACAATTATACATTAGAACTGCTCCCAACCCCTTCATAGCCCTGTCAAGTGCAGCTGCCTGTCTTGAGGAGATTAAGGACTGGATGAACAGCAACTTTCTTCAGCTCAGGAGTAGTAAGACTGAGGCACTACTTGTTGGCACAACTTACCAGATCACCAACTCCTTTGACAGCCAGGTCATTGCTCTCTCCCCCTCAGTAACTAACCTGGGTGTCAGGTTTGACCAACAACTCACCTTTGACAACCACATAAAGAATGTATCAAAGACTTCGTTCCACCACCTTCAGAACATCTCCAAGATCTGCCCACTTCTTTCCCACTCCGACGCAGAAAAACTTGTCCATGCCTTTGTTTCCTCCAAACTGGATTACTGCGATGGACTTTTTACGGGGATCTCCTCCAAAAACATTTAAAAATTATAGTATATTCAGAACAGTGCTGCAAGAGTCCTCATGCAAGTACGCAAGTACGAGCATATCACACCATCCTTTACTCCCCCAGTCTCTTTTCGCATCCAATATATATTCTCCTGCTCACCCATAGATGCACCAACAGTCATGGTCCATCTTATCTACAGGAACTCATTCCACTCCAAACCTCCACCCGCACCCTCAGATCGTCCAGCGGCCGGCTCCTCCAGGTCCCCTCTACAAGGCTCAGAACCATGGAGGACAGAGGCTTTTGGTCTGCTGCGCCCCGGCTCTGGAATAGCCTCCCTTTAGCGCTGAGAGAAGTGCAGAGTCTGGATTCTTTTAAAATTGGGTTCAAGACATTCCTGTTTAGGAAAGCTTTTAAGTGCTAAATACTTATTTCACTCTAGTATTGTTTTTATTCTTGTGTTTTAATTGTAGCCTTTGAGATTCCTTGAAATGAAAAGTGCATTATAAATAAAATGTATTATTATTATTATTATTAGACCACTTCATAACCGTCACTTTGTTTTTTTGAGCCATTCAAAAAATGGGCTTGCTGATGTGCCTCCGATCATTGCCCTGCAGCATAACCAAAGTGCGCTAAAACTTAAAATCACAAACTCAGGGCAAAACATTCTCCGTTAGAATTTTCTGCTAGAGAGAAATGTATGGTTCAATAAAGTAAGGTAAGATGCCCAGGTCCTGAAGCCCCAAAACATCCTGAATGTCACAATACCACCACTATGTTTGACTGTCGGTATTTTCCTTTTGGAAATGCTATTAGCTTTATACCAGATATAAATGGATGCACACTGTAGATTCCGCTTTTGTCTAGTCAGTCCAAAGATTATTTTCCCAAAAGCTTTGGGGATCATCAGGCTGTTAATAGGCAAATGTAAGATGTGCCTTTGTGTTCTTTTGGGTCAGCAGGAGAAAACAGCAGAATGGATGCCATTTTGCCCTGTCTCTTTCTTATTGTAAAATCATGAACACTGAGCTTAACAGAAGCAGGTGAAATCTACAGTGCTCTAGATGTTCTGGAAGCTTTTGTGACCTTCTGGATATGTTGTGAATGCGGTATTGGAGTAATCAGGCCTGACACTTTAGTTGTGTTTGCATATTACAGGGAGATGTTGTGTCTATATGTGGCATCTGACTTAGTAAGTGGTTAGAGGAGAAAGCTTAGGACAGCGCTGTTACCTTTCCAAAAAAGGTGTTCAACACAACCATGTTCTCAGACCTTTAGAGTCACGAAGCATGGACTCTGCACCTTGTTCTGCTGTTTTCACAACCCAGCATCTATCAGAAGCCAAAAACGTAGATGCATCAGACATCTAAAGTGTTAGCTGACAGGAAGCAGAAAGCCACAATGGTAAAATGTGCAACAATGCGGAAGAGCAAAGCAGAAGTGATGTGAAGATGGAAGTAATCAGACTTCGACCCGTCATGATGTCAACTTGGTTGTTTCTGCTTCTCTCTCTTGTTGGGCAAATACTGGCTAAAAACCCTCCTGGTAAGAGTTTTTAAATCATTACTCTACGTAGTAAATCATAGCTGTATGTTGTATTAGTAATAATGACTTTAATAATCAAGTTTGGATGCGTTTGAACTATCAGGCCATCTGATTTCCTGAAAGACTTCTGGCAGATCGAATCAAAATATGTTAAACAAAGTTCTTATTTGTAACTACTTATTTTACTAACCCATCCTGTGTAAAGCACAACATCTACATTGGTATTAATGATTTTCAAATTTTAATCAAAAACCAAATTTTTCCAAAAGTAAATATAACATTAGATAGGAAGTGTGGTTGTCCAGAAATCTTTTTAAACTATAGCAAAGTATTTATTTTTTATTTAACTTCCACACTTTACAGAAGATTGCTTACAAAAGCCGAAAATCCCCTTTGAGGTAATTTCTCAGTCAAGTCTGTGGGTGTTTCTGTTCATGTCCATACCGCAGTCAAATGGCATCTAAATGTCAAATGATTCAAAGCTGTATCTCTGTATTGCTTTACTCTTCCATCAACCAAGTTTTTAGATTTTGATTTCTTTAAACTCTTAAAAAAAGACGTTCTTCTGCAAAAAGTGAATACAGCAAAGATTCACACAGTGATACTATCCAGGAAGCAATGACCAGGAAATTGGTGGAGAGAGAGGTGAAGACATTCAGCAAACGTCAACAGGCCGGGACTCGAAACCATGAGAGCTAGGTCGATGAGCAAGGCCTTGTATTGTTTAGTGCAGCAACAGTCCGTCTTTATGTTAGATCATTGATCCAGTACTTTTCCGTCAGCTTCATATTAAAGTTTTTATGCTGCTTTTAGAATAGAATAGAATATAATAGAATAGAATAGAATAGAATAGAATAGAATAGAATAGAATAGAATAGAATAGAATAGAATAGAATAGAATAGAATAGAGGTATTTTAATAATCCCAGACTCACAAATATTTTTGTCGCAGCAGCAGGCATAAAAATTGAAGAACACTGAAACACCATACAGTACATTATAAATAATACAAAAAACAAAAGATATAAAGTACACAGTATTGTGAAAAATAAGCACAGAAGACAAATGATTGCCTCATTTAGATAAAAGAGTTGAAAATAGAACACAGAAGTGATCAACTGTGCAGAACAGACAATCAATATTGCAGTTTGAGCTGATTTGATAGGCTGTTGAAGACAAGTCAAACAATACAAACATTTTTGTGTGCCAACTATGAATTAGAACATCCTTTAATGTGAATGTCGCAAGTACAACAATACTGAGAGGGAAGCTATCTGCTCAGTTCATGAGCAATAAATAATTCATGTAAAATAGAAAAATAGAAGCAGTGTTTAAAAAGATCAAATAAAAACACATGTACACACATTCAAACGGATTGCATGTCCCATTATTGCATCTCCTTCACATTCTGGTTGTGGTGAGTTTAGTTATTGCTGTTGGATAAAAATTGCTGTTGAATCTGCTTGTCCCTGCTTTAATAGATCTGTAGTGTCTGCCTGTTGGTAACAGATCAAACAGGGTGTGACCAAGGTGAGAACTGTCTTTTATGATGTTATCGGGTTTTTGGAGACAGCAGTAACTTTGAAGTTCTTAAGTGTGGGCAGAGGACAGACAATAATCTTTTGGGCCGCCTCAATGACCCTCTGGAGCGCTTTGCTCTGAGCCACTGTACAGCTGGTGTACAACAGAGATGCAGACGTTCAAAGCATTTCATGACCACTGCTGTCAGTGCAACTGGCTGGGAGTCATTAAGACTGGAAATGTGGGGTTTCTTGGGCAGGGGGACAAAGATGGAGGATTTCAGACAGGATGGGACAGTTGCAAACCAGCAAGTGCGGGCTTTCTTTAAAAAGAGAAAGGACAATAAATAAAGTAAAGCATATGAGATTTAAAAATTACAGAAATAAATAGACCCATCTGAAATGTTAGAATAACATTTCTTGTATATGTAAGTTTACAAGGAGACCAACTCCAACTGATAGAAGTGTGCAGCTTACATTTAGTTGGTCATTAATCTTCCTATATTGTCTGAGGACTATCAGTCAGATACATATCTGTTTAAGACATCATTACTATTATAATTTTTACATCTCATTTTATGATCACCTTCAAGCTGACTAGAAATTCCAGGTGTTTTCAGTTTTTAAAATGTTCTTGTTTCTGGTTGTTTATAAGAAATAAAATAAATGTCATGCAGTTAACAATATTAATCGATTGGATCCAAATTATATTACAGGAATGTACATAGTGATGTGTATTTATTTACACAGCTTATATTTGTAACTAGACATATTTTTGTCTAAAATCATCATGAAACTGTTAAATATTTTTATTTGTGATAGACATGAAGTGCCTGGTGATTAACCTGGAAAATGTTCGCTGTACCTGGAACTCGCAGGGGACTCCAGACGTCAATTACAACTTTTCCAGCAGGTTCGTATTTAGTGGTAATAATTTATTTTACAGATGTTAAGGAGTAAAACAAAACCATTGAGTTGATTGTTTTGACTTCGTTAAAAGAAAAAGTGCTAAATGTAGGAGTTGTCCAAAAGTATTTTTAAAAGTTTGTACGAGGTTGCATTTTGTCTTGTTACTCTGACAAACCCAAAATAAAATTCTGTACAACCATTTGCATTTGGAAACCACCTAATTGGTAAATAAAGTCTGCCTAGCTGTAATTTAAACACACCATGATGACTTGAAATTCTAAATAAATGATCGAACTGTAGGGAGAATTTATTATTAGTGTAATTTGGTTGAGTAACATAACATCTTTACACAGGTTCGAAAATGAGAAAGAAAGTAGCTGTGCTGAATACCTGACTGATAATGGAACAAATATTGGATGTAAGCGTCCCTACACCAAATTCCTGAGATTTCAACCATTTTACACTACACTGAGATATGGCCGGGAGACGTATCTGAAGAAACATGACCTTAAAGGAAAAGGTATGTAGTATAACATCTCCCTGATAAATAATGACAAGGCAATGTCATACAAAGAACTTTTGTGTATTGCTTTTTCAAAATGGCACCAGTATGTGTGGTGGGCCCTCTATCACACCCTGCTTGGCTTGTGTTTTTTTCTGTTTTCATGCCTTGTATCTAGCAATAAGTCTCTATTAGCGTATGGTCACCAGTCTCACATGGATATTTAATGTAAAGTCAGAAATCGAAATGCATTTGATTATGGTGGACAAAAAACTTTGCCTCTACACCAATCGGGGATCCTGGCTCATCTCTTCCGGACACCATCTTTGCCCTCCTTGCGAAATCATTGCCGTCATCGCTGTATGGGAGAAGAAAGTTTACTAATTTAAAAATGATGAAGAGACAACTGGTTTCCTCTCAAAGCCGACGTGGGGGACCTTTTATTCAGAACACATCTCTGAATACATCTTCATACAAAATCCCAAAGAATCCCAGCCCTCAGTTCCTACAGAGCGTTTTTTTATACAGATACAAAGCATTGGTGTGTATGGGGTCCTCTTGACCAATTGAAATCATCATACCCATTTACGTAAAACTTTTGGCATCCACAACATTGATTCTCAATCACAGTTCCCGGAATACAATCCAGCAAAACATCTGCAGGAAATCAGACTGGTCTACATGACAGTTTGCACCATAACAATTTCATCACTTATCTGGACCGCTGAACTCTAATGTCAAAGCGACACAGCAGGATTCAGGATATCATAATTCTTTCCAGCCCACAATTTTGCTTCTACAATAACAAGTCCATCAGTCATTCCTCACGCCAAGAACTTTTTCTCTTCGCAGAATTCATTTTACATATGGTTAAAAACAATAATAACACTTTTAATCTAACAAACAAAGCTTTAAGCTTCCACAGGGGTAAACTTGGTGGGGGGCTGGTGAAAGTGTGCTTGCCAAGACCCACTACCATTTCCCGGACAGGAGATGGATCGTTGTTTTCCTTTGTTGTGCCCTGGAGTTTCATGGATCCTATTGACACCTGCCTGATAACTGTCACCAGCCTCGATGTGGGCGTTCTGCCCCACCCTTTGCTTCTCTCGGCTCCATCAGCTTGGAGAAAATCTCTGGAGCTTGAGAATGATGCCCCGGGCTCCTCAGCCTCCTGAATCACAGGCCGCAGTTATGCTAGGGTTGGCCTGGTGAATCCTGATGGACTTTTTCAGTTCCTGTGGTTTGGATTTCCTCTGCTGGACTGAGGTTGGTGACTCCAGTGTTTTTGTAGAACTTTTACCGGCTGAGTGTTCTCATTTTAGCTCCCCTCGAACCGACCAGAGGAGGAATGGTGGTAATTTATAAAAATTACTTTAAGTTTAAGCTGTGCGCTGTAGCATCTCCACTCTCAAGCTTTAAGGTGACTTTATTCGAGGTGATCTGATCTAGTGTTAAGTTTCCTCTGAGCTACACTAAATTGCCAAAAGTATTGGGTCCCACCACCAAATCAATGAATTCCGGTGTTACAATCTTTTCGATGGCTGCAGATGTATAAGGTTTGGTGTGGAGAAACTTGACTGACCTGCACAGAGTCCTGACCTCAACCTTCTTGAACACCTTAGGGATGAATTAGAGGGGAGGCTGCAATTTGGTTTTCTCAACCATGAACACACTCCTAAACCTTGTGGAAGATGTTTACAGAATAGTTAAAGTTGCTACTGCTGGCAACTGTGGGATCATCAACAAATTGGACCTTGTAAATTAAGTATAGGATTTCTTTAAAGTTCATGTACGTGTAAAAGTAGACAGACAAATACTTCTAGCAATATAGTGTATGTAATAACTTTTTGCAATTTTTATTGCTAAGGCCGTTAGCAGTTATCATCTCAGACCCAACTTGTGACCCTCTTGTTAGATGCCTTGTCCAAGTGTGTTTGATAAATTTGAACCAGTGAGTTTCAATTTGTTAAATGATGTAGTGGGCCACATCAACACTTCAAAGTATAAATGTATGAAGGTTTCTGTCACTTTGTGTCTTCCTTGTCACCAGTGATGTTAAACCCACCAACCAACCTGACTGTAAAGAATGGATCCGACTTTAACCTGTGGTTTTACTGGAACCAGACTGATAAACATTGTGTGGAATATCAAGTACGAGTCAGAACAAACAACAACAGCTGGGATGTATGCAGTGTTTTTCTTTTTATTATATATATTTTAATGTTATAATATCTTGTCTCATCAGTTTTTTTATATATATCCTAGCAATTTTCAGCTTATCTCGGGCAGAGTTACTGCCAAAATCTGCCCTCCAGCACTGCCAGATATGAACTGCAGGTAAGAAGCAGAATAGAGCATTCCTGTGGACAGTCTGAGGTGTGGAGCGACTGGAGCGAGCCTGTGGTCTGGGGATTCAATAACACCACAGGTAAGGCTGAAGGATTCATGATGAATACAAAGTATGTTCACACGCAGAAATAATTAGTGTTAACGGGGCTTTAAACCTTTTCCCTCCTCCCAGACACAAATAAACGACATGAGGCAATGCCAGTGTGGACAGCAGTGCTGTATGTGGCAGGTGCCATCACCCTCCTTCTTCTGGTCATGATCTTACTGCACAATGAACGGTGGGTGATATGATTCACAACTTTTTTTTTTATCCTGCTCACTTCTTTATTTTGCAATCAGCTGTCCTAAAATTTACGTCCACATCAGATGTTGCTGTTGGTTACCATGTTCACCTCAGTTGATTTGCCTTCACATCTGTTTGTGTTTACATTGATTAATATCCAGTGAAAAGTTTAAAAAGAGCTTGTGACCACACACAAGTGATCCTAATTTACATTTAAAAGGAACATGGTGCTTTATAAATACATGAAATCTTTTGTTTTTGGAGTTTCAAAGTTTCACTTGCTTCGTGCTTCTTTTTTTAGTTTACCCTTCACTGTTGTGTTTTCAACTTGACACCTGTAACCACAGTCCCCTATTGGAAATATAGAAATAAACTATGACAGGTGTTGTTATTGCAGTGCAAAATTGTTTGTATGTTAGTATGATGAATCACACTTCTTCACTTCAAAAATGTAGTCAAATAAAGTACATTTTTGTGGGGAAAAATATTCATATTCTCATTCATTGGACATGTCCTCAGTGGGTGTTAAGACAACAAAGGTCAAAACCTTCTTTTCAGAAATCTACCTCAGTCAATAAACTGCTCAGAAACTGACATGTACTTGGATTGTGTTTTTTTTATTTATTTATTGTCTGTAACATCTACACAGGATTAAAATCATCCTGATTCCTCCTCTTCCCAAGCCAGTACTGAACTCTTCTGATGTCAAGGTTAGTAGTATCCAGAGCCTCATTGATGCCATCCTACTGTTTTCTTGTCTTGCCATGTTCAATGATGCATAGAACAGCATATCTTATGTGGGTCTTAAGCTGAGGAAATGAAGTGGAACATCACAAAATGCAGTCCTGTCATGTCTTTGAAGTATGCCTGCGTGATGTGCACCGTTTTTGTGTACTTTATGTGTACTGGGATGAAGGGTGCAAAATGCCCAGTGTTCAACTGATTCAGGACTGTGACGTCACTATCCTGTTTTTTTTCTTCTTATTTCCGTATTTGAGGATCAACTGATCATCTGGAGACTGAAACTTTGCTTTGAGTGCCCCCAAGTGGTTAAATAGTTATCAGCTGAATTAATCAGAATGTAGGTCAGGTTGCCATCAGTTGGAGCCACTTGAAGAATTTGATGTGCCGATGTCAGCGAGTCTTTATTCATTGCAGACAGTGCATCTGCATACTGAAGATGAGATTAATTATTTTTCAACATTTGATAGGCACTTGTGTTGATTTTATAGCAGTGCATATGTGCAGTATTTATTCAGTCTCAGAGCTGTGACGGTCAGACAGCAGATATTTTTTGTTATGTCCAAAAAAGCCTGGCTTAACTATTAAGGACATTTTTGGCTACTTTAGCTCGTAGCTGACTAACTCTGAGACTGACACACACTTGTCCTATGTCCAGATCTTCATCTGAGACTCCTCTACAAAAGCATCTACTCATTCTTATATCCACTGACCACAGCTCAAACGGCTTCCAAAAAACACGCAGATAGCCAAAATTTAACTTATGACCAGGAACTGATTCAAAGTGAACTGTTTTTCTTTTTCTCTATTCACCCTTTTTCATTGTAGTTTGTTTGTATATATAGTTGGAATTAGAGTGTAAAAATAAAGGGTGCTGAAAAAAATTAAAAAATTGTGTTTTTGTTTGGAAAAGCAGTAGTTTTATGACCACATATATAACTGCAACCCACATTTTAAATTTCAAGAATAAATCCAAATATCAATAATTGTGCCAAACGGTGCCAAAATGACACAGTAGTGGTCCGTCTGGATTTGTTTCAGTCTAAACATGTATAACTTTTCAATTGCTTGTGTTGACACCAGACTGGCTACAGCTGTCACTCAGATGTTGTAGTTACAATTTATTGTGTTTATTTCCTTCTTTACAACAAGAGTAAGAGGTGTTGTATGTAAACATCTGGGTTTTTTTTAGGCGGAAATTATTTTTTGGGCATTAAATCTCATTTACTCAGTTCCAGAATAATTTACTCTCAAATTTTCACATCCACATCATCATCTAGGACCTTTCTGTTAGTTGATACCAAGATTACCAGTTTAGGCATTGTACAAGTTGAGAAATGCCTGGTAAAGTATGAGTATGCATTTTTGGGAAAATAGACCCTCAGGCTTAAGAGGTTAAAATGTTGTTTACTTAGAAAAAGTTTTCTTAATATATCACAGAAAGGCAAGGCCACACACAGCAGTGAAATGGGGGCATTTAACTCATGACATCAAGCATATTTCAATTTGGCATTTTACCTTAATAAAGATCATTATACAGGCTTCAGCTTACACTGTCAGGCAAACCATAAATTTCTAAACAAAAGACGGATATGTTCAAAATGGAACTCAGTAGTCCTTTTTGATGCATTTGTTTTGGAATATAAATGGTGAAGTAAGAAAACTGACCAATTTTTCTTTTTTTTAAGGATTGGTTTCATTTCTCCAAAGGCCTTATTAAAGAAGGGTTTAATGCCAACTTCAGTGAGCGAGCCTGCACCGTGCGTGAGTATCAACCTGTCTCACGTTCCGACAGCAACAGCTCTGACAGCTCCGTCCTTACCACCACCACCGATCAAACCGACTGCTCTATTGCCATCGCAGTGAATGAACCGGAGGACACATCTGCTCCTTTTTACACCCGTGTGATTGCCTCTGAAGAGGGGCAGCAGGTTTCTGCGTAAATGTTGCCTAAGGCAAATTTAGATTTGTCAAGTTAAACAATCCTCCATTTTATTTTTTGACACATGTCCTGACTTACTGTAGGAATAGGAAAATGGGTGGAGTTGAGAACATTGAAAACAAGTAGAAATCAATAAAGTAAATTAGGAATAAAAGTTTGTGGATCAAGATTCTAAACTCCACACAACATTTCAGGAAATTATGACCCACCTACAGTTACATTAAGAATAGTTATTTGTTATACAGAACTTCAGTACATTTTATCTTACTATTCTAAAGGTTTTGTATAAAGGTTATATATACACGTATGCAGTGTAAGGCTGCTGGCTTACTTGCAGTAAGAGACATTTTGAATGAAACTACTCCCAATGAACGTCTGGGAAGTTCTTTCAACACTCTTTCGAAACCATTTCAGGAGACCACCTCATGACGCTAATGGAGAGAATGCCAAGAGAGCAGAGCAGTCATCAAAGCAAAGGGTGGCTATTAAAATATAAAAATGTTTAGAGTTATTTTACACTTTTTGTTTAATACATAATTCCATGTGTGTTCATTCGCTGGTTTGTTGTCTCTGGTTAGAATCTACAATTTAAATAGTCATGAAAATAAAGAGACCCATTAAGTGAAAAAAGCGTTCCTAAACTTTTGACCGGTAGTGTGTGTGTAATATATATATATATATATATATATGTACGCTCCCTAATTTTATAACGTTTGAAAGCTTTAATGGGATTATCGTTTTAAAACAGCAATTTTAAATTATTCTCCAATTATTTTACATAAATAATGTTAGTAGTTGTGAGAAACTGATAGCCTTGCAGACCCCATATATTAATGCCATGTGCTGTCAGTATTGTAAAATTACCACTGTATCCCTCAAACCTTTGCTCTTCCAGTGTTTGAATGTCATGTTAATGTACAAATTTGACTTGGTTGAATCTTATTTTAGTGCTTGTATCCTTTATCTGTATTGACCATTGCTGACCCATGTTTGCAATCGTCTTGCTATTTTTCTATTTTTTACAATAAATGTTTCTAATATCATAAGAAGGTTTGGTGTATGATAATTCATCTTCTTGCAAGACAACAATATCAACAACTGCACCATCATTCAGTCCATCTTAATAATTGCTTATAATCTTCCAGCAGAAAAATAACCCTAAAAAAGTTGAAAATTGAATTGTGTATATTAAGGCCTACTCATGTGTTAGAATGGTCAAAGTACAGACCTAAATCCATTTGAGAATCTATAGCAACCCTTATCACAACAGTTTTGCAACAATAATCTTCTGCAAAGATCTTGACATAATTCTTTGCTTTTACCCATCGTTAAATCCTCCTTGTGTAAAACCTTGGTAATGACAAACCTTTCTATAGGCCATCAGTAAATCTATATTAAGTAAATCTATACATCTGCAGTAAATCAATATTAATTGGCACTAATCTGGACCATGATTGCTTTCTAAATCTATAGATTTCAGTTGTTTTTTTCGCTTTTGCTATGTCTTTTTGCACCTCTTTTTCTTCATGTGTTTAATACTTATTCCCTGGGTCACTTAATTTAATTTATTTGTTTTGATTTCTTTGTACGCAAGAATTTGTATGCATGTCAGTCGGTCCATTACAAATATATTTTCTAAGAATTCTGTTAAATGCATTAAATCCTTATTTCCCCCGTTGTCCACATCAATACAATGTTCCTTCAGATAACCCCTCCTTTTGGTCAAGGCATGATTCTTAATCTGTTGTGGGACACCTGCAAAAATAAAACGTATGCACAAATACAATAGCTCGATATACTTTACCCAGTCTTTTATTAAAAAAAAGAAGTGACGGTTACACACCCACACAGTCGGGATGTGCACAAGTCAACGTTTTTTTCACCCACTACTTTAGGAAATATCTTACTCAAAAGTGCTGAGACTTAACAAACTTCTGCAGAATTTAATGAAAAGCTGCTGACATAATTCATTCTGTGGAATCAGATGCGCTGGAGCAGCAAAGCATTTTAAAAAATACAAGAGGGTTTCACTGAAGTTTTAAGAAATTTTGAGTTTTATGTCTACTCAGACAACAAATTAACATGGAAATGCAATCTTATATTATTATATGATCTTAATCATATAATAATATATGATAATATAATAGTCTTATAATTAATTCCAGCCACTTAAACTAAACCAATCAACATAAATGAACAGGGCTTTTAATTGGATTGTAATGCATGGCAATGAGTTCTTTGTTTTAAACTATATTTTCTTAGTTGATTCTTTGTTAATTGTATTTGTTATTCATATGTTGTTGTGTATGCATGTGTCAGTTAGTATCTAACAGCAGCCAAAAGAGGAGGCATGTCAGATATTTAGGTGGTCTGCTGGCAGGAAAGCCAAACCCACAATGGTATCTTTGTTACAGTGTTGACGTCTGACACAGAAGCGAGCTAATCGCTGAAGTCATTTGGTTTCTGTTCCACGATGTTGAAACAGTTGTTTCTCTGTCTCATCGGGCAAATACTGGTCTAAAGATTTGTGGTTGGAGCTTTTAAATAATAAGCTAAATATTATCTGATCCTGGAACTACTACTACTACTAATCAGTTTCAACATTTCTCATCGATCAAAAGAAATATGTAAGCAGATGCATTATTTTCTTCTAAAGTTATGCTCCTTTTACAATGTTGAATTATTTTTTGAAAGATCTCTGTCTAATTACCTATCAGAAAAAAAATTCTTGGTTGAATAAAGCTTGACATGAATAACTTTGGGCTTAACTGTAAATCATTTTCACTACAATCACAGGCAAGAAGTTTGTAAAAGTGAAAGCGAGTTTAGATCAGGGATGAGGGGGAACAAAAGGATTTATAAAACGTTTGAATTACTTATATTTAAATGATTTTAATAATTTTCAATGGTCGTCCTGTATTAATTGGATTGTTGAATTTTGACCATCAGTTGGAAATATTTCAGTTCCTCTACCACTTTCCTTCTACTGCAGAGCCGCAGATAAAAAATTAGAAAAGTTACAGTGTTAAAGCTCATTTTATGATCCCATCAAGCAGTCAGAATGATTAGAATTCATATGTGTGCTCAGTTTTGTCTCAGAAAGTTTCCACGATATTGTATGTATTTTGCCTCATATTAGTTATGCTTCATATTAATTCTTCTTTCTGATTGTGTGTAGAAAGTTATGCAATTTTACATACCTAGACATCATGAATCAATTGGAATTCAATGGATATTACAGGGGTGTACATAATTATGCATTTACTTCTGGTTTATATTCATAGCTATAAATATTTTTGGTTTAAATTCACCATGAAATTGCTCAATGTGTTGTTTATGACAGACGTGTAGTGTCTGGGGAATCACCTGGAATATGATCGCTGTGTCTGGAACGGGCAGGGGACTCTGCTCTGTTCTCTCAAACCCCCAGTCGGTCGTGGCAGATGGCCGCTCACACTGAGCCTGGTTCTGCTGGAGGTTTCTTTCTGTTAAAAGGGAGTTTTTCTCTCCACTGTCGCTACATGGATGTTCAGTATGAGGGATTGCTGCATAGTAAATGCAAGCGACTGTCCACTGTTGCTACATGCTCATACAGGAGGAGTGAATGCTGCAAGTCGCTGACTCAATGCAATCTGCTGGGTTTTCTTTAATAGAAAAACTTTTTAACCAATTTGAAAAATAAACTCAACTTTACTGCACTGTTTGATGGTTAGGATTAATTGGAATGTATGTACCTGACATGAAATCTGCATGAATGGATTGAATTGACTTTGTAAAGTGCCTTGAGATGACGTGTTGCGAATTGGTGCTATATAAATAAACTGAATTGAATTAAAACAGAAAGAAAGTAGCTGTGCTGCATACCTGTCTGAGTATGGAACAAAAATTGGATGTAGGCGTCCCTACACCAAACTTCTTCACAGAGATTCTTCACATTTTACACTACAATGAGAAACGACAGCAAGACCTTAAAGAAAAAAGTATGCCTTATAATAGGATCTCCCTGAGAAATAAAGGTAGATAGACAGACAGACAGACAGATCGATCGATTGATCTGGGGACTGCAAAATGTGGGTCATGTAATGATCTGCCTGTTTCCTAAGAACTTTTGTTATTCTCTGCTCACTGTTTATTTCGTGGCAGCTGTGCTGTGTTTTTACATTATATCTTAGTGTTCATTCCTGTCAGATTCCAGACTTTAGTCTTGCTTTCATTCAACCCCATAGAATATCTCAGGTTTTCCCTTTTCAACATTACCATAGTTCCCTCATTGGTGGTTTTAAAGAGCTAAGTCGTGTTTCCAAATTTCTCCTCTAGTGCACGAGGTCCGTTTGAAATAATTTTCTTTATCTGCGCTGGTTATTTAACTTGGTCAGGTCTATACTCTAGACTGAAAAGATGGTAAAACATAGTACTAAGGGTCTTAACACAAATTAATTATTGTATTTTCTTAAAAAGAAGCTCATGCACAATAAAAAAATTTAAATTGAAATTATTAAACCAATTTGATCCATTTGTTTGGGGGGAAAAAGGGGATAAAGGGGTGATGGTTATAAAACTGTACCAAATTTTCAAATTTTTTTAGAGTTTGGTTCATGTCTTCAAAGGGTTTGATGAAAAAGCATTTAATGACAACTTCAGCTTGCATTGTGCAAAAAGCAATAGTTCTGGCAGGTCCAGCCTTTACCACTACTGATTAAATGAAAGCCCCATCCCCATTGCAGTGAAACCACCCAAGGAACATCGGCTTTTTTTTAAACAGCCATAATTGCCCCTAAAGGGGGGAGCAGGTTTCGTCTAAGTCCCGGGTGGGAAGGCAGGTTTTTAGATTTTTTTAAACTTAAATAGTCCACCTTTTTGTAAAATGACAGACTCCTGGGTGACTGTAAAGATGCAAGAATTGTTGGGATTTAAAAAATTTTAAAATTAAACCAAATTTTCCCCCAAAAACGAATAAAAAAAATTTAAGAAAAAACCCAGGGTAAAAAACCATATGATGTGTGATTTTGGCAGTCAAAACCATTTTCAGGGGCGGTCAAAAAAAAGGGCATCAATATTTCGAGAATATTTTACCTGCAGTGGAATGTTTTTAAATTTTATTTTATTGAGGCTCTGTAGCCCTTCATCTAACAAGTGTTAAAGCTTTTTAATTTTCGTTAAGGTGTGTTTTGGGGTTGTGTGTGTGGGGTGTGTGTGTTTTTTGGGGTTGTGTTGCGTTTTAAAATCTTTTTTCCAGTTAGGAAAAGTCTCCTTTTTTCCCCATCCTATGATGGACCACTAAACAAAAAAAATGCTTTACAGAGGTCAATTTAAAAAATTCCTGCACTGCTATTTTTCATTTCCTTTCCCCCTGACTGTGGGGTGTATGTGTTGTCGCAATCCATATGCATTTATGTGATGCAAATGACCTCACTGGGGCCTCACCCCATTTGCTCAATTCAACATGTGTAGAAAAAAAACCCCCAAAAGGGGGAATGCAACCTTGTGCCTTTTGGAGACAGAAACTTACAGTTACTTTTTATAAGGTGAACAAAGGGTCAGTTTTAGTGAGTAATGTTGTCGAGAAAAAAAACACTCGTATAAAAACTGTGAGATGTCACTAAGTAACGACCAAGTTCAACCTTTACAGCCAGGATCACTCCCCAAAAGGGTCACAGGTGAAAAAAATTATAGCCGGAGCCCTGTATATCAGACTAATTCCCATTTCTAAAAGACATGGGCAGCCTAAAAAAAATTTTATGTATATAGGCTGACCTTATGTGATGGTAATTTCCCTGTTGTCTTATATAATGTTTTTTTAAAAGAGCAGAATTTAAATATGAAAAAAAGTTGTGGTTTTTTTTTTTTTTTTTTGTTTTTTAATTATGCCCCAAATGATATACTGGTGGAGTTTTTAAGGGGGTTTTCTGCAGCCCAAAATACTTCTTCTGAGGACCTTTACGGTTTTTTTTTTTTTTTTTTTGCTCTTGACTTGCAGCCATTAAACCTTTGGTTTGGTGTATTTGGGGGATTTTTTTGGGGGCCCTGTATTATGCAACCCGGGGGAAAAAAGGGAATAGGGTGCTGCACTATCAATTTTAGCCGTTCCTTTAAAAGTTTTTTTTTTGACTGTGGGAAGAAGCCAGAGTACTCGGAGATAATTCGCACATGCCACAACATACAAACTCCATGCAGAAAGAGCCCAGGCTGGGATTTGAACCTGGAACCTTCTTTCTGCAAGGAACCAGGGCTACCAACTGCTCCACCATTGTGCTGACTATTAGCTGAGACAAAAAAATAAAAACAATTTAGAGTAACGTTGAAAAATAAAATCAGGTTATTGCTGAAAATATCTGACAAAATAATAAAACAAAGGACATCACTGCAATAAAGAAAGAGGCCAGAGGGTCATTGAGTGGAAACACTAGATTCAAATGCAAATAAATAAAAAACCTGTCAAAAAAATATATTTCCAGATGATTTTTAAAAAAATTAGTTTTCTGAGACTAATTTCATTTAAGCTGGACTAAGGTGAAGTGTACATAGGACGGTCCTGTGGTCTGAGGAATATAATGTCCTTGTCAACATATACATCATATCCAACATGCAAAAGAGGAAATGAGCCATTCTGCTTGCTGCTTAGCCTTTATCATGAGGAAGAGTCTTCTTATTTCAACAGAGAAAGCATTACATCCTATGCTAAGGTTGGACGATATAGACTTAATTAAGTTTAATTTAATCAAGGTATTTTGTGGTATTTATCTATTACCATTTTCTTGGCTGTCAGTCTGTCTCTCAGCATGCATTTACGACCTCACAAAAACAAACGTTACTCTAAAAATCAACCTACAAATATCAAATCAACTACTTCACAAAATCACAGTAGTGCATGCATGCTACTAAACCCCTACCTAGTTCTTTGAGTGCTTTTGAACCACCAGAAAATCCTAAGATAGGACAATTTCTGTAGCCTGTTTCAACACCAAGTCTTTGTTTAACCTCTGTGGTCACACCTGCAGCTCAGACGTAATGGACCATGTTGAGTCAGGGTTAATGACATAAGGATGCAAACAGTGTGTAAAAAAAAAGGTCAGCTTAAACACTTCAGTGTGTGTTTGTGTGTACTTGGATTGTGCCAGCCTTAAGGTTCTGATGGAGACTTCCTGTCTTAGTTTTCCCCAACATTCTTCAGAAATATGCTCATGCCAACACACACACACACACACACACACACACACACACACGATTTGTTCATTCAGGAACGCTAAAATAATTCACACCCTACTGCCTTGTCCAGTCACGTTAAAGTAGCCTTATTCTCTATTATTCGATCTCTTGCACAATACACATTATTCATGGCATAATGTAACTGTTTTGGACATCTGTCTTTTATGCAAGACTTTAGATTTGGCAAAGTACAGTCACATTTTAAGAGGAAATGCATAGGACAAAGTAACAGGAATTCAGATAGATTTCACCCTTAAACATACAAAGTGTTTATCCTTTAAGAACTTGATCCAGTCTTAACAGATGAGGATCATTTCTTATCTAGAAAATCAGCAGTAAGAAACACTCTTAATCCACACGTATACCTCTGAATCTCAAAATTCATGTCTTAAATCTTGCAGCAATATTCAGAGAATGTTAACTTATATTTAGTCTGATTTGTATCCAAAAATACTAGTTATACTTCTGCCTTGAGCTGATTTGTGGATATTTAGGAAAGCATAGATTCACATAGACTGTTTACTGATTTTACCATATGTGGGCAACAAAAAAGGGTTTTTAAACCACATGTAACTTCTAATTTTGTCAGTTAAGGCAAGCAGCAACGGCGTACCTATTTATATGGCCCCCACCTGTGTGGATACTGGCTTCCTGTCAGCCATTGTTCAGTTCCCATCAGGTTCCCATCAGATAACATATGATGGGAACCGAACAAAGTCAACGCCAGTGACTCTCATCCAGGAGAAGTGAATGCTAAAAATCTCTGACTCGATGCAATCTGCTGGGTTTCCTTAGATAGAAAAACTTTTTATCCAATGTGAATAAATAACAAAATCTGACTGCACTGTTCAATGATTAGGATTAATTGGAATGTATGTACCTGACTTTTGTGAAGTGCCTTGAGACAACATGTGTTGTGAATTGGCGCTATATAAATAAAACTGAATTGAATTGAATTGTTAAATATTTTCTTTCTCATATTTGTCCTTGCATCACACCAAGAGAAGACAGGTATGATCGACTGACCCTGTATTTGTTACGATTTCCATTCGGAGTCGCACCAAGGAATGAAGGATCTGGGTGCATGACGACAACACATGGAGAAGATTCTACATTAAAGATCCTTATGGCCTCAGTGTGGAGGATGAGTTGTATTCACTGGTTTGTGTTTGTGTTAACGAAAAAAATATGATAAAACATTGTTTGTGGCAAGGTGTTAATACAGGTGTGTGAATTTGTTTGGCACCATTTATTTTGGAACAATTGAAGCAAAACTGTGAATGTAATAGGTTTTTGATGTGTGATTTAGAATACAATTTGTATACTTGTACATGAATCTGAAAAGGTGTAACTATTGTTTTGTTAATGTGAAAGACAGAAAAAAAATCTACAATCATAAAACTCCTATAGCATTCTCACAATTTTTCCTTTTCATCAGCACTCATTTTGGAAAAACTATATACCACCTCCATAAATTTTCTCTTTTTAATCACAATAAAAGTAAATTTGGACACAGTTTTCCAGAAACATTCTCCACGGCACTCCCCCAAACAGGTACTTTTAGCATGCCCAATTGCGACACAATATTCACCCAAGCCTCAATCCATCTTAAGCCAAATATAGAAGAGTTCCTGTTGATCCACATATCTTCTCTTTATAGGTGTTGTGATTATTAATCTGACAATATTATTTAATATTTAATATTAATATTGTAATATTTTATCAAATAATATTTCGGTCTGTTAAGGGTTGTCCTGTGAATACCAGCCCAGTAAGGCGATGGTATTAGGACAAAGTTGAAAGGTGTGAGCCAAGCTCTGACATTATTGAACAGCATAAACTCTGCACACACATGGAATGAATTCACACAATTTCTTAAAATACAAGAATTTATTAACAAAAATAAGTCAACTCAAAGTCAAACATATTTCAATTAACAAACTCTTTACTATGCTAAAACAATCCAACTAAACTACCAAGCAGAATTAAAGAATAAGGAAGACCAATGGGCTATGTACAATATAAACAAGTTGATTAAAGATGATTGAAAATCACGACCAGAAGAGTGATGCAACATTACCATGCAATCTTTATGTCTGATAACCAAGGATTATCTTGAAGAATCTAGAAATACAGTTAAGTTAGTCTTGGAACCAACTTAGGCAGTAATCAGCATACCTTTAGACAACCATTCACAATGCAAGATCAGATAAACTATTATTTTATCAAAATAATGTTTTAAAGAATGATCTGCTGAATAAAACCAACATTTTGGATGAATAATTTCTCAATGGTGTCTAATTAGTTGTCTTTATTTATTAAAATAATATTTAATTAATATTATTTAGGGGATATTTGGAAATAGCCAAATCATTCTGGAGAAATGGGGCTTAATGGTGTTTACTTAGTTATCAGATTTAGTAAAATAATGTTTAGAGACTATTATTCACTAACTTGAACACTAAACCTTTCTGTTAAATATTCTGTAGTGAGCACGTGTTCTAAAGCTGTTAGCAGTTAAGCTAACAAAGGAGGTCGATAGCTTAGCTTAGCACCAGAACCAAACACATACCTTCAAAATACCAGGGTCAATAAAAGGGTTAAAATGCATAAGCGCGGACGGCGCGTTATGAGCAACCTTCTGTGCTTAAAATCACCCTTTAAATAAAGTTTGTCTTAACTTTAAAAACACATAAACACAGAACACAAAGCTGATCATGTTTGCTGCAAATAGCCTGCTAGCACTAAGATAGCAGTTTCACACAAACAAAACCAAACTTCATAAAATGAAAAACGTTTAGATCATTTCATCCTAACTGTTATTTTATTATTCACTCTGCCCAAACCTAACCTCTGACCATGTTGAGGACAAGATGTCCGGGGCGGCGAAGTTTGAAGAAACGTCCACAGTCAACAAGTAGTTAGTTTCGGCTAACCTGACCTCCGGGGCTGTGGCTTAAGATACGGCTCGTTCTGTCCGTCAACCAGCTGTCCAGTACCGTAACCACGGTGATGCGGGCCATTGTCCTTCCTTCAGGCTCGGCTTGTAGAAACAGCTTCTCTACTGAGGAGTTCTCTGCGACACAGTTTCTGCTGTCCTCAAAGAAAAAACGTAAGCAATGCTTATACCTTAAGTTCCCCTCTTTATGAATGAAATCACCGGGTACACAAACAGTGCTTCGCCCATACTTAATTTATGCATACGATCGCGTGTTCGTGTGACACTCTTGGATCCAGTTGAAGAGATTGTCTTTTTGGCCAGCAAAGAGACTTCAGTGCACTGTCTGCTCGTTGTCCGATGGTCAACCGGCTTGGAGAGATCGGGGCATTGGAAAGGGGGTGCTTCTATACAGCCAGTGGCATAATGGGAAGTCTATTTTTACCCCCCTTTTCCCCTTCTGAAGTTGTGCTGAAAGTCTGTTAAATGCAAATTATTTTGACAACTGTATACCGGTGTATAGTGTATACCGGAGTTTTAATGTTGAAATCCATGGTCCCAACATAGGCATACAGAAAGCACACACAGTTTCCCATATTTGGCTTCAAAATTGCTAAGCATACAGCACCAACAGCGAGCACGGTCTCTTCTACAGGCACACACATTTTCAGTCTTTCGTATCCTCAACCTGTAAGTACTGCCAGTCTTTAAGCATGTACAGCCATCCATGCCTAGCCGTTGTCAGCATATGGCCTAGTGTATTATCAGACACTGCAGGTCTTTGGCACAGAGACACTGATTGCTGTTTTAAAGCATTTGGGGATCTGGGAGAGTTGAAGGGACATGTTAAAATGTCCCCCTTCACTTAATAGGTTTGCAGAATAAGTGGCTGGTTACCCTCGAATGACAAGGCTAGTGGTGCTGGAGTTGTCATCGGCAAATAATCTGTTGAGCTGGTCTGGCAGGTTGACATTGGTATGAAAGGCAGCACGACACCGTTTGTAGCCAGATAGCAGCCTTGTCACAGGTCAGATCTCTTATTATCCTGGAAGTTCTCCTCAACCCGATCCTTGTACTGCCTTTTAGCAGTTTTGATGCCCCTGTAGACGGCACCAAACTTGCATGGTTGGTAAAAAGGGCTGCATTTCAGCAGCAAATATTCCACAGAGGAACAACATTGTTTCTGAACTATTTGTCTGCTGGTGCAGCACAAGTTGTTTATGTACACACACACACACACACACACACACACACACACACACACACAATCTTGTTTTGCTATATGTAGTGAGGACCATGTGTTGACTCTCATTGACTTCCATTGATTTTCAGTCATTTTCAACCCTTTCTATGCCCTAACCCTGACAATAACCCTAAACCTAACCATTACCAGTGCATGCCTAAACCTAACCTTAACCTAAACTCAATTCACACCTTAGCCCTAAACCTAACCGTTAGCAAAATAGGTCATGAGGACCAGCAAAATGTCCTCAATTTGGTACCAACAGTCCTCAATTGATGGTGAAATTGGGAAAATGGTTCTCACTGTGATGCCAAGACAGGAACACACATACACACACACACACAACTGATGTTGCTGTTTTTAAATGATTTATTGTAAACAAAGTGTAATTTCTTTTTAATTAACGAAATTAAAAAGCTTTAACACTTGTTAGATGAAGTCTACAGAGCCTCAATAAAATAAAATAAAAACACTCAATGCGGGTAACATATTCTAGAAATATTGATGCCCTTTTCTTGTAGCTGGTTGAATTGGTTTAGACTGCCAAATCACACATCATATAGTTTGACGCTGGGTTTTGGTCTTAATTTATTTTATTCGTTGAAATTGGCTTTAATTTAAAAATTTTTCTTAACTCCATCAATTCTTGCATCTTTACAGTCAGCCAGGAGTCTGTCTGTCATTGTCATCTTTAGGGGCAATTATGGTGCTGTAAAAAGAAGCAGATGTGTCCTCTGGTTTGTTCACTGCAATGGGGATGGAGCTGTCATTTAATCAGTAGTGGTAAGGCTGGACCTGCCAGAGCTATTGCTTATGCACAATGCAAGCTGAAGTTGTCATTAAATGCTTCTTTCATCAAACCTTTGAAGACATGAAACCAAACTCTAAAAAAATTTGAAAATTGGTACAGTTTTATAACATCACCATTTATCCTTTCAAAACAAATGGATCAAATTGTTCAATAATTTCAATAAGTTTTATATTGTGCATGAGCTTCTGTTAAGAAAATACAATAATTATTGTGTTAAGACCATTAGTACTATGTTTTACCATCTTTTCAGTCTAGAGTATAGACCTGACCAAGTTAAATAACCAGCGCAGATAAAGAAAATTATTTCAAACGGACCTCGTGCACTAGAGGAGAAATTTGGAAACACGACTTAGCTCTTTAAAACCACCAATGAGGGAACTATGGTAATGTTGAAAAGGGAAAACCTGAGATTTTCTATGGGGTTGAATGAAAGCAAGACTAAAGTCTGGAATCTGACAGGAATGAACACTAAGATATAATGTAAAAACACAGCACAGCTGCCACGAAATAAACAGTGAGCAGAGAATAACAAAAGTTCTTAGGAAACAGGCAGATCATCACATGACCCACATTTTGTAGTCCCCAGATCAATCGATCGATCGGTCTGTCTGTCTGTCTATCTACCTTTATTTCTCAGGGAGATCCTATTATAAGGCATACTTTTTTCTTTAAGGTCTTGCTGTCGTTTCTCATTGTAGTGTAAAATTTGAAGAATCTCTGTGAAGAAGTTTGGTGTGGGGACGCCTACATCCAATTTTTGTTCCATACTCAGACAGGTATGCAGCACAGCTACTTTCTTTCTGTTTTAATTCAATTCAGTTTATTTATATAGCACCAATTCACAACACGTCATCTCAAGGCACTTTACAAAGTCAATTCAATCCATTTATGCGGATTTCATGTCAGGTACATACATTCCAAGTAATCCTAACCATCAAACAGTGCAGTAAAGTTGAGTTTATTTTTCAAATTGGTTAAAAAGTTTTTCTATTAAAGGAAACCCAGCAGATTGCATTGAGTCAGCGACTTGCAGCATTCACTCCTCCTGTATGAGCATGTAGCAACAGTGGACAGTCGCTTGCATTTACTATGCAGCAATCCCTCATACTGAACATCCATGTAGCGACAGTGGAGAAAAAAAAACCCTTTTAAAAAACAGAAAAAAAACCCCCAGCCAAAAACCAGGCTCAGTGTGAGGGGGACCATCTGCAGCCCCCGACGGGGGGTTTTGAGAGAACAGAGCAGAGTCCCCTGCCCGTTCCAGACACAGCGATCATATTCCGGGGTGTTTCCCCGGGGGACACTACACGTCTGCAAAAAAACAACACTTTGAGAAATTTTCAGGGTTTAAATTTTAAAACCCAAAAAGGATTTAAAAGCTATAAATTTATAAACCAGAAGTAAAAATGCATAATTGGTTACACCCCTGTAAATCCTTTGAAATTCCCAAATTTGTTTAAATGATTCTAGGTATTTTAAAATTTGGGCCTAAACTTTCTACACCCCCAATAGAAAGAACTTAATAGAAGCATAACTAATATGAGGAAAAAATACATACAATATGTGGAAACTTTCTGAAAAAAAAAACCCGAGAACACATATGAATTCTAATCATTCTGACTGCTTGTGGATCATAAAATGAGCTTTAACACGTAACTTTTCAAATTTTTTTATCTGGGGAACCCTGCATTTTTAAAAGGGAAAAGTGGTAGAGGAACGAAATTTTTCCCAAAACCTGATGGTAAAAATTTCAAAACCCAAAATTAATACAGGACGATCATTGAAAATTTTTAAAAAATCTTTTAAAAAAAGTAATTCAAACGTTTTTAAAACCCTTTTTTTCCCCCCCTCACCCCTGACCCTAAATTTAAACTTTCACTTTTACAAACTTTTTGCCTGTGATTGTAGTAAAAAATGTTTTTTACATTTTAAACCCCAAATTTATTCATGTCAAGCTTTTTTTCAAAAAAGAATTTTTTTCTGATAGGAAATTTAGACAGAGATTTTTTAAAAAAATTTTAAACCCTTGGTAAAAGGGAAAAACCCTTTAAAAGAAAATAAGCATCTCCCTTAAAATTTTTCTTTTGATCGATGAGAAATGTTAAAAATGATTAGTTTTTAAAAAAAAGAAAAAAATTTTTAATTTCCCAGGTTTAAAGATAATTTTTAAGCTTTATTATTTAAAAAAAGCTCCAACCAAAAATTTATTTTTAGCCCAAAGGTTTTTGCCCGATGGGGACAGAAAAAAAACTGTTTAAAACACCCGTAAAACAAAAACCCCAAATACTCAGCTTTGGGCTCGTTTTCTGTGTCGAACCCCAAACACTGAAACAAAGTACCATTGGGGGTTTTTGGCCCTTTCCCTGCCAGCAGCCCCACCAAAATTTATCTGAAAATGCCTCCTTTTTTTGGTCCCGGTTGTTTAACAAAGGGGGACAAAAATGCATACAAAAAAAAACATATAAATTTAACAAATACCAATAACAAAGGAATCAACAAGAAATAATATATTTTTAAAAAACCAAAGAACTCATTGCCATGCAACAACCCAAAATTTAAAAAACCCTTTTCATTTATGTTGATTGGTTATTTTAAAGTGGGGGAATTTAATCATAAGGATATTTAATCCAAAATAAAAATATTATTATTGAAAAAAGATCTTTATAATAATATAAGATTGCATTCCATTTTAATTTTGGGTTTCTGAGAAAGACTTTAAAACTAAAAATTTTTTTAAAAACCGTCAGTAAAAACCCCTTGTTTTTTTTAAAAATGCTTTGGGGCCTTTTCCAGCATTGTTTCCACAGAAGAATTTAATGCCCAGCAGCTTTTCATTAAATTCGCAGAAGTTTGTTAAAGCCCCTCCCCCACTTTTAGTAAGATGTTCCTAAAGTAGTGGGTGAAAAAAACGTTGATTTGGGTGCACTTTTCCCCAAAACCTGGGGGGGGTGTTTTAACCCGGTCATTTCTTTTTTAAAAAAAAAAAAAGACTGGGTAAAGTTTTATGAGCTATGTATTTGTCCCTACGTTTTTTTTTTGCAGGTGCCCCAACAAAAGTTTAAAGGGGAATAATCCCTTGCCCAAAAAAGGGGGGGTTAAATTAAAGGGAAAATTTTTAATTATGGGACAACGGGGGGGAAAAAAGGGTTTTAATGCTTTTAAAACGAATTCTTAAAAAAATATATTTTGTAAGGGGACCGGGACTGACAGCAAAAAATTTAAAGGTACAAAAAAAATCAAAACAAAAAAATTTAAAAATTAAGGGGCCCCAGGGAAAAAAGTTTTTAAAAACACATGAAGAAAAAAAAGGTCCCAAAAAGAAAAAGCGAAACGAAAAAAAACAACTGAAACTATAGATTTAGAAAGGCAATCGTGGTCCAGATTAGTCCCCAATTAATTTTGTTTACGGCAGAGTATGGGTTTTACTTAAAATAGATTTACTGAAGGGGCTATAAAAAGGTTTTTGCCTTCCCAAAAGGTTTTACAAAAGGAGGATTTAACGATTGGAAAAAGAAAAGTTTAAAATGTAAAGATTTTTGCAGGGTTTTTATTGTTGCAAAAACTTTTGGGGTGAAAAGGGGTTTGCTATAGATTCTCAAATTGATTTAGGTCGGATTTTTAAACCCTTCTAACAAATGAGTTAGGCCTTAATATACACCCAAATTAAAATTTTTAACTTTTAGGGTTTTTTTCTGCTGGAAGATTATAAGCAATTATTAAGATGGACTGAATGATGGTGAATTTTTGATATTGTTGCTTTCAAGGAAAAGAATTTTCATACACCAAAACCCTTCCTTTTGATAAAATTTGAAAAATTTATTGTAAAAAAAAGAAAAATAGCAAAACGAGTCCAAAAAATGGGCAGCAAAATTGGGAAAACAGATTCAAAAGGGTAAAAGCCCCCCTAAAAAAAAGATTCAACCCCAAATCAAATTTGTACATTAAAAATGACATTCAAACACTGGAAGAGCAAAAAGGTTTTTTACGGAAAACAGTGGAATTTTAAAATACGACAGCCCCAAAAGGCTTTAAAATATGGGGGGGCTGCCCAAAGGCTATCAGTTTCTCACCCAAATAAATAACATTATTTATGTTTAAAAAATTTGGGGAATAATTTAAAAATTTCGTTTAAAAGGGTTTAAACCCATTAAAACATTCAAAACCCTATAAAATTAGGGGGGCGTACATATATTAAAATATATATTAGTAACACACAAACTACGGTTCAAAAATTTAAAGGGAAAGCTTTTTTTTACTTAAGGGGCTCCTTTAATTTTTTGACTATTTAAAAAAGGTAGGGTTCTAACCAGGAGACAACAAAAAACCCGCGAATGAACACACAGAAATTTTGTATTAAACAAAAAAGTGTAAAAAAAAACTCAAACATTTTTATATTTTTAGATTCTTCCCAAATAGCCCCCCTTTGCTTTGATTTCTGCCTTTCTTTTGGCCCTTTTCTCCCTTAGCGTCATGAGGGGTCTCCTGAAATGGTTTTAAAAGAGGTTGAAAGAACCCTTCCCCGACGTTTATTGGGAGTAGTTTCCCTTCAAAATTCTTTACTGCAAGTAAGCCAGCAGCCTTTACCCCTGCAACGTGTATAATAACCCTTTTCTACAAAACCCCTTTTGAAAAGTAAGAAAAAAATGTACTGAAGTTCTGTTTAAAAAAAAATAAAATATTTTTAATGTAACCTTTTAGGGGGGTCATAATTCCGGGAAAAGTTTTGGGAGTTTTGAATCTTGATCCACAAAATTTTTTTTCCTAATTTACTTTTTTGAATTTTTACTGGGTTTTTTTTGTTCTCAACCCAAACCAAATTTTTCCATTCCACAGAAGTCAGGACATGTGCAAAAAATAAAATGGAGGGTTGTTTAAATTGGGCAAATCTAAATTTTCCCTTAGGCAACCCTTTACGCAAAAAACCTGCTGCCCCCCTTAAGAGGCAATCACAAGGGGGTAAAAAGGAGAAAAGTGCCTCCCGGGGTTTATCACTGCGATGGGAATAGGCAGTCGGGTTTTACGTTTGGGGGTTTTGGGAAAACGGGAGCTGTCCCGAGCTGTTGCTGTCGGAACCCCGGGGGGAAAGGTTTATACTACGCACGGTGCAGGGTCGCCAATGAAGTTGGCATTTAAAAAACCCCCCTTTAAAAAGGCTTTTTGGGGAAAAAGAAACCAAACCCTTTAAAAAAAAAAAAATTTTGGGCAGTTTCTTTCTTTTTACCATTTAATTATTCCCCAAAAAAAAATGCATCAAAAAAAGGGGTATGAGTTCCATTTTTAACCTATCCGTTTTTGTTTTGAAAAAGGGAGGGGTTTTCCTGACAGTGTAAGCTGGCCTGTATTTTAAAGGGTTTTATTTAAAAGGTTTAAAAAGCAAATTGAAAAAAATGGGTTGATGTCATGAGTTAAATGCCCCCATTTTACCCTTGTGTGGCCTTGCCTTTGTGATATTTTTAAGAAAACTTTTTCCAGAAAAAAAAAAAAAAATTTAAAAAAAAAACCCTTTCCCTTTAAACCTGAGGGTCATTTTCCCAAAAATGCTAATCATAAATTTTTCCAAAGGGACCCCAAATTTTTACAAGGGCCAAACTGGTAAACTTTGGGATCAAAATAACGAAAGGCCTAGATGAGAAAGTGGTGGAAAATTTTTAGAGTAAATTATTCTGGAACTGAGTAAATGAGATTTTTAAAGCCCCAAAAAAAAATTTTCCCCCCCTAAAAAAAAACCCCGATGTTTACATAAAACACCTCCCCCCTCTTGTTGTAAAAAAAGGAAATAAAACACAAAAAATTTTAACACAAAATTGAGTGACAGCTGTACCAGTCTGTGCAACCCCAAGCAATTGAAAAAATTTTACCCTGTTTGACTGAAAAAAAATCCAGACGGGCCCCTACTGTGCATTTTGGCAAAGGGTTTTGGCCCCAATTTTTGAATTTTGGGTTATTCTTTAAATTTAAAATGTGGGGGTTTCAGTTATATATTTGGTTTATAAAACTAGGGTTTTCCAAACAAAAAAAACAATTTTTTTTAATTTTTTTAAACACCCCCTTTTTTTTTACACCCCTAATTCCAACTTAAAATAACAAACCCAAAATACAATGAAAAAGGGGAATAGGAAAAGGGAAAAAAAAGTTCATTTGAATAGTTTCCCCGGTCATAAAATTAAATTTTGGGTATATGGGGTTTTTTGGAAGCGTTTTAGCTGTGGTAAATGGATATAAGAATAGTAGATGCTTTTTTAGAGGGAGTCCCCAAAATGAAGATCGGGGCAAAAGGGCAAAATGTGTGTCCGTCTCTAGAGTTTGTCAGGTACGAAACTAAAGTAGCCAAAAATGTCCCTTTAAAAAGTTAAGGCCCGGCTTTTTGGACATAAAAAAAAAAATAAACTGCGTCCCGGGCCCTCACAGCCCGAGAATGAATAAATACTGCCCCAATGCAATGTATAAAATCAACACAAGTGCCCATCAAAAGTTTTCAAAAATAATTTTAAACCCCATCTTTCAATCAGAGCACTGTCTGCAATGAATAAAGATCGCTGACATGGCACATCAAATTCTTTAAGGGGCCCCCAAATATTGGGAACCTGAAACCACATTCTGATTTAAATTTAGCTGTAAAATTTTTTCCCCCCCCCCCCCCACTTGGGGGCACTTTAAAGCAAAGTTTTAGTCTCCAGATGATCAGGGTTGGGTTTTCAAAAACGGAAAATAAGAAAAAAAAAAAACAGGATAGGACGTTTACAGTCCGAATCAGTTTAACATGGGCATTTGAAACCCCTTTATCCCCGTACACATAAAATACACCCAAAAAAGGTGAAAATCCGCAGGCATACTTCAAAAAACATGACAGGACTGCATTTTTTTGTGTTCCACTTTTATTTCCTCAGTTAAAAACCCCCCATAAGATTATTTTATGCCCTTTATTTAACAGGCAAGACAAGGAAAAAAGTAGGATTTAATGAGGCTCTGGAAAAATACTAACCCCGACATCAGAAAAAGTTCAGTACGGTTTGGGGAAAAGGGGGGAATCAGGATGATTTTAATTCCCGTGTAGGAGTTTCAAAACAATAAATAAAAAAAAAAAAAAAACACACATCCAAGGGACAGTCAGTCTTCCCGAGGGAGGGTTTTTGACTGAGGGGAGATTTCTGGGAAAAGAAGGTTTGACTTTTTCTTGCTTAACACCCAATGAGGGGCATGTTAACTGCCAATGAATGA